>JAZKJV010010369.1:0-409061 GCA_037367405.1 Ottelia alismoides | reverse complement strand
TATATCCACAACACCTGGATCAGACAATGCCTTTTTCGTTTTGCAGTTTTTGGATTTTTGTATTTCATAAGGAAAAGGAATATTTACACCACTTGCAGGAAAATGACAGTTCTTATTTACATCAAAATCATCACCCATAGAATGTTGTACATCCGAACTACAAAAAGGAGTACAAGCTGTATCTGGACGTGCTGGTGCTACAGAGCGATCAGAAAGTGAAGCGTCTGCTCCGTCGGCTGGCGAGGGATCGGCTGCTGCTGACGGCTCCTCCAATGCTGGCACGGCTTCGCTTCGGCTACAAGCTTCTTTTTGTTGTTTTTGTTTTCGCTGATTTTTTTGTATTTTCTGCTGAAGTTGCTGATGACAAGGCACGACGGCTGGGCTGACTTCTCCTTCTTCTTCCTCCTCACCCGCCCCTGAAGCTGGCATGGCTGATGCGGAAGATGATGATCCACCTGTTTCTTTATTCACCCCATTTTTGCTAGCAGGCGGAGGCAAGGCCCTACCGCTCTTGAGAGTAACAGCATTAGAATAAGCAGTAATATCATTACCAGACACTGATAGGACATCACAATCTGAGGCTGATGCTGCGGTTGCTGCTCGTCCTTCTTCTCAGCGGGAGCATCTGATGGTGTAGCCGACTGGACAGAGTTGATAGTGCCGACCAACAGTTCAAGGTACTTGTTGATCTGATCTAGCTTGTCCAAGTTCTGGGTCCTCTTCTCGATCACAGCGAGTTTCTCGAGGTCCTGTGATCGCTTCTCAATGATATCTACCTTAGAGAGATGGCCCCCGATGATGCTAAGGTTGGAGCTCCCATCTCTCTCTGCTTCCTTGGATGCAGCCATGTGCACATGCTTCTGGAGGATCTGGGGCTGCTTCTGATATGCCTTGGATGAGGAGAGGGTGGCCTCTCCTTCGGCCATTTCTTCGAAAATCTGACAGACTACATCTTCATCCTTATTAAAATGTGAGCCCCCACATGCTGCGTCCACGAGCCTTTGGCTTTCAATGTTCAGTCCCCCAAAGAAATGCTGGACCAAGCTGGTCTTAGGGATCTCATGGTGGGGACATTTCTCCTGCAGATCAGTAAATCTCTCCCAAGCTTCATGTATCGACTCGTGGGGTCCCTGGGAGAAATTACTGATACGGGCTCGCATCTGGTTGAGCCGACCGAGAGGGTAATACTTGTGCAGGAAGGCGGACTTCAACTCCTCCCAGGTCGTCACGGCCTTTCCCAAATGATTGACCCAATAGAGGGCCTTGTCCTGTAGGCTGAAGGGGAAAGCCATCATCTTTACAATGTCCAGAGGGACATTGGGATAGTGTGTAGTACGGCAAATGCGGGAGAATTGCTGCAGGTGAATGTACGGCTCTTCATTGGTGTTTCCATGAAAGGCAGGGAGAAGAGCAATGAATTGGGGCTTCATCTCAAAGTGAGCGTGTACCGGTGGAATGAGAATCCACTCGGTTATCTGGCTGTCTCCCGGGTTGTATGTTTCTTTAAGGGTAGGCTTTGGTGGTAGGGGAAATTCTACATCGTCATCGGCACCACCACCTCCACCTCCACCTCCTCCTCCCCTGCCTCCTCTGCCTCTGCCTCCTCCTCCATCGTCACGGTTCATCATGTCATTCAACATATCCTGGAATGCGGTCTGTGTCAGGGCCTGCTCGGTCAGCTGCTGCTGGATGGCCTGGATGGATGCCAGTAACTGTGCATTTACTTGGTTCCGATCTGGCACCTGTCCCTTTGGTTGTGGTGGCTGCTGACCCTTACCCTTTCCTCCTGGAGCCATGTCAGGGTCTGAATCGGACGAGATGAACTCCGGAGTAGTCTCCAGGGCTCGCACTGTCTTCTATCTACATAATGAGATGGTCCGAATCAGATCACTTGCAATTAATGTTCAGCTGCCGTCATCAAGCTGGAATTCAGGTCAACCCCAGCATGTTGTGAATGGAAAAGGATGTAGACTGTAATCGACTTCCATTTACAACGGCGAAAGCGGGACAAAAGTGATCCCAGTTTATTGGGTGGCCAAGAGAAAGGTAGAAACGAGGAGTCTGGAGATCGATCCGCAAAGTCCGGATCGGGTTCTCGGGAATCGCCTCGAACTTATTGGCAGAGTTGAGTCCATGGAATCGATGTGGGTTATCAGCATGGTCCCGACGGAAACCATTCATGGATCAACTTCGCGAAGTACAAGAGAAGATCGGATGTTGGATGAAAGATACGGTGGTCAACGAGGAATAAAAGGAGTGTAAAACAGTAGAGAGGCTCGGTTGAGCGGGGTGATCAAAGGGAGAAACAAAATGTGCGCAAAAGCGCGGGACTTGATCTTTGAACCTTAATCTAGATCCATATAAACACAAAACAAAATTGGGTTCACCAACTCACGCCATGTAAAGCCGTGAAAGCTCGGCTATTTATTATCTTTTCATTTTTTAGAGTTGTGATTTTGAGGCATATCTTATAACAAGTCCTTAGTACGCTACCCTATAGGAGAGAGAGTACTACCGGAAGAGTATCCCGTACTTGTCCTCCTCCTGTGTAACCTGTAGTTTGTACTTTTTGGAGTCCTTGTAACCCTTCTTGGATCCCTACTCAGCCAAAGAAAAGAGAGAGGAAGCCGATAGGCGAAACCAATACTTCGGTTCTCACTCGCAACGGAATCACCCGTGAGCGTGCAAGAACCTACTCGGACGCAGGACAATGAGACAGACACCCCCGTGAAGGCGTGGCCTATGCTCAATACTTCGGACAGGGTCGATGCTCTCACAACAGAGAGTCACCATTGGTGACCAAGTCCTACTCGCCTACGTACGATAGAAGTGCCATTACTTCGTAAATCCAGGCGATACACAAGGCAGTTGCAGACTGGGTTTTGGGCTTTAATCCTTAGGGGTCGCACTCGCTCAAGGGAGTAGGGTTTTGGTCCCCCTCCAAGGTACCTGAAAACAATGAGGGCTTTATGAACCCGGTACAATGATAGTCCATTACAGATTTTTAATTAAGGTCGAAGTTTATTTAGCAGTCCCCTTGTTTTATTTTTGGGTTTTCACTTTTTTTTTTGAGTCTGTTTCATACCAGCGCCTAACATTTTTGTAGATTTCCATTTAAGTCCTAGGTGCTCAAAATCAGAGGGAGATAGCGGAAAAGCCGTGCAAGTGGTTCCATGATGGAAATCTCACCATTGAACCGAATGATGCATGCTGAGTTAGAAGACTTACAGTGCATCCCAGCTCTCTCCATGCGGTATACAAAACAGAATTTTTAAACCTATCTACATGTCGGTATGCAAGGCACAAAATCGCCCTAAACATTAGCTGCTATTAGCGTGAAGAACTATAAGTCGCTCATTCATCTCTAGCCCAAAGGGTCCGATCTTGGCTCACCCCTCCTCTGCTCAACACAATTGAGGGTAGGAGAAAGCGCTTTACAGGGCTCGTTGCGGCACAAGGGCTAAGAGACAAACGAGCGGCTTGTTTAAAGTTGACTAGATCCATACGAAGTAGACTATAGGAACATGCATTCTTATTAATGTGTGGACCTAGCTACCGAGTCAAGCAACCTACATCTAGGGGCTCCAAGCACACAAAACAAATGAAAATAAAGGCGGAAAGCTCAAAACTTCGGAAAACAAATAAAAGAAGGCGATGAAAACTCGAAAAGCTGCGATGAGGCCCCCAGGTGAACAATCACCCGGGCACTGGACCTCATTGTGAAGAGTAGAGTCCTGTTTAATTACATGCCAAAAATGTCTCTCTCTCACCATAAATTACAAAAATAATTAATCCTAAATATCTACACCTATCTAATCCACATCTATTTTCTTCCTTGATGCCCTCTCTCTCCAGATGGTCATGAGAAGAAGACCATCCTCCTCCAAGCTTGGCTGCATTGGCCTCCTAAGAAGCCATCCTCGTGTGGTGTGCCCTCACATCAAAATCACAAAAAGAGTGCATTAGTATAGCTCAATCAATCAAAACAGAGCAGATAAAATAATCACAATGAATGAATCAATGAATCATGGTGATTAATGGCAATAAAATAGCTGCTCACAAAATCACATCAATAATAAATCAAAATATACACAAGAATGACAAAATAAATTAGTCTATGCTCATTGCTCCCCGGCAACGGCGCCATCTGATAACACGGATTTTCCATGAGGGTCACCATGAATAATATAAAAAGTGTCGCTGAGGTGACCGCTCGTAGAATAATCGAGTTAATCAGCAATTAACCCACAATAAAAGAATAAAACAATCAAGCTCAAAAAAAATTGTGAATTAACCTTTATTACTCTACCATAAAATGTATAGGGAACAAGCATCTAGAGGTCGAACCACAGAGAGCAATACAAAAATGCAATAGCCTACATGTAACTCAGAGTCATCCTTGTGTGAAGCCTATTTTTGTGGGTTTTGAATTTTATAATTTTTTTGTATTTTATTTATTTATTTTTTTATTTTTATTTATTATATACTTTTTTTATAGGATAACTAGGTTATATATATAATACAAATATATAAATATATGTATACCCATAGAGGGTGAGTATATAGATTATAACACATACACTATATATATAGAGAAGTATAATAATAACATATTTTTTTATATATTTTAGGGTTAATAAATAGATATATAAATACATATAAGTAGTTAGACATAGATATATATATTTCTTTTTTTTCTTTTTTTAGGGAATATATATATATACGTAAAGGGTACTATAATATTTATAAAAATACTCAAAAATAGTCAAAAATTCAGGAATAAAGTCTTTTTGGGATTTTCATGATTTTCTACTGTTTTTGTGATTTTTGGGCGTTTTTCAAAACATTTTTAGTATTTTAAATAGCAAAATAAGAGCAAACAGTGGAATAGGGTCTGGCTGTAAGAAAAATAGGAATTAAAAATAGCAAACAACCTCAAAAATTTTCCACACTATTTTTCTAATAAGGATAATAAAATATAGCATAAATAGGAACTGAGCTCACATTTTTCTTATTTTTCTTTAATTTTATATATTTTTTGAAGTTTTTATGTATTTTTCAATTTTTAAGGTTTTCCTTTTGAGATTTTTAGGGATTTTTGGGTTGACACTGAAATGGGTCAAAATACACCATAACTAATTTTTTTGGAATTTTTCGAGGCCTTTTCATAATTTTTTGGTATTTTATAAGCTAGACAGTAAATAAAATGCATGTTTTTTATTTTTAATAAATGCAAAGATGCAATAAAATTAAAAACTAAAAATATAGAGTGCAAGGGTACACTAACAGGAGCTTATGTCTATTTTTGCAAAATTTTTCGAAGAAATATGAAGCACAAAATAAATAGACAAAGCATTCAAAAATAAATGGCCTGGCAGGGGTATTTTTGTAAATAAAATAATTGACAGGGGCATACATGCAAAAATCACAATAAAAATGAACATTAACTTTTATTTTCAGAACCATTTTACAAATATAAAACCCAGCAGGGTTTAAATGCAAATATCACGCGCCTCACGTGGGGTCTGCACGTGAGGCGCAGAGGGACTAAAAAGTAAATACACAAACATCAGGGGGTGTTCTGCAAATTTTACAAGTTATCTACAACGTGACTTTTTATTTTTGGGATTAAACTATAAATACAAAAAGCGGGGGGCTAGATCTGAAATTTACCCCTAATAAGCGTGCGATCCGACGGTTGGACCACTTCCACTTGCCACGCGTCGTGCTCCTATCGGCCGATGACGATTCGCAGATGACGGCGGAGATTAGATCAGCCTCGCTGATCGGACGGTCGATGCGGCGCTTCATCTGACGACTCTGGTTCAATCTGGGTCGACTCCTTCGATCTGACGGTGCTGAAGATGATTGGAAGAACAGGGACGAAGCTCGCCCCCGACGAGCTTCGATCGAGCAGCTCGGGCTCCTCCGGGCACCTTCCTTGCCTCTGACGCGCTCTGCTCGTAGCTGGCGACCTTCCGCGTCTCCTGAAGGTCCTATCTTGGCTCCTGGAGTCCGAGTCACTCGGACGAGGTCGGAGAAGTAGGGGACCTCCAGGAACCTCTTCCTGGTTCGATTCGAGCCCAGATGGGGCTCTTCCTTCGTTTGACCTGCATAGGAAGAACCTGGGGCAAGAGGGCTACCTCTTCGACCGGGGTTTTGAAACTTCACCGCAGAATGGAGTGGGCGGAGGGGCTCCGAAGAACGGCGGAGGTGGAGCCCCGATTCGCCAAGACCAGGGGTCCTGGGTTTGTCAAAGGTGATGTAACGATGGAGAAAGCGATGGGGATCGAGATGGGGTGCTCGTGGCGGTCGGAAACAGTTGGTTTCACAGTGAAGAAGTCGCCGGAGCGGAGCTCCGGTGAACTTCGAATTTGGATTTTTACGCTACAGGGATTAACTAAAACCTAATCTAACAACTGGAATTAAAAGCTAGCATTTAAACCTAACTAAAACGCATAAAAGGACAGCTCTTATACCTGGGGCCACCAGGGAGCAGGGCGGACGCTGGAGCTCCGCCGCGACAAAATTCTCCGTCCTCCGGCCGAGTCGAGGCGCTGGGTTACTCCTCCTGTCACGAGGAACGGTCCAGGAACAAGATCAAGGCTTTAGGTTGGAATGAAATTGGCCAAATTCGAGGAAGGAGGCGGAGCTACTTATTTATAAACATTGGCGAGTAGCCTTATTGACCGGCGATTATTGATTAATCCAATGAGCATCTGATTGATCCAAGTTATTTGCGGGCATCATGGATAATTAGAGAACAATTCTTGTGAAGGAAGCGAGCTCGATCGATGGACGGGATGGCCGTAAAAAATGGAGGAAATCAGGGGAGTTGACAGTTCAGAAGCGCCAGAGCAGGGACGGGATAGTTGACCAGGGGGTCAACGAAGGCCGGCGCCTCATTGGTCCACGTCAGCCGCTAAAGGACAAAACAGAAAATTTTAGCCTAAATTGATTTATTTACCATATTAAATGATTTTATTCAAATTTTCTCAAAACATAAAAAATGTGTATTTTTTCATGTAGTATTTAATTGTGAATTTTATTGAATTTTTTGAAATGTTTTATTATGGTTTTAATTTGATAATGTGTATATGTATGTATTTACATGTATTTTTGTATATTTTATTTTTAATTTGTTTATTTTCTTTTATTATTTTATTGGCTTATTTTATAAATTTATAATTTATTTTTGTGAGTATAAAGGTATTTTTATTTAATTTTTAGGAGTTCATTTACATTTTTAAATAAATAGGTATAGGTATATGTAGAAATCCTTATAGGTATTTTACCTATGTATTTTGTATACTTAATTTATTTAATGTATTTTCTTGATTTTTATTTTGGATTTACATTTTTAATGAGTTATGTATAATGTATATATTATTATAAAAATATAAAAGAATAAAAGAACCAAGGAAGAAAATCCTTTTTATCTATATAAAGATATATAGCATAAGTATTTTGTCTATGAATTTTGTAGACTTATTTTATTTTACAAAGTATTTTTGGTTTTCTTTTATTTTTAATATGCACATGCATTATAAACATTATTTACAAGTTTCTAAAAATATACATTTGTTCCAATAATGTAATAATTTATTCAGGTATTATGTACAAGGAGGGCCAAAAACCTAACTTTTGCACATGGACTCCAAAAATTATGAAACCAATTTTATTAAATAGTTCATGGAAAGCTATATACAATTAAAGGTGAGTTTGATGATTTGGAGTTTTTATTTGCAAGATATGGGTCTGTGAAGTTGAGATTTTGGCTTTTTATTCTGTGTATAGACTGTGCACTGAGTATTATTTTTACACAAACTCAATTTTGTAATTTTATTTACATTATTATCTACAACTTTTATGAACAAAGTTTCTTTATTTGATGAATAAATAATTATGTACAAAATAGGTGTCAAAAATGCATAAATGAAGAAATAAATGAGGTATTTATTGTATACTGGCCCTTATCTCCCCCTTCTTTATTCCTTGTCGACCAATACCATGCTGGCCTTGGTCTCGGGTTTGGGTCATAAAATATCTTCAATATTTCATTCCTTTTTCTTTTCTTTTCTTTATTCTATAATTTTGGCATTAAAACCTTATTTAATGTGTAGTTAATACAATGATTTATGAATGCTATTATGTACAATTTGATGCTATTTACATGCATTTGCTGGGGTTTTTGAGGCCAAAATGATAGAATAAAGGTGATGAAATGGAGATTCATCAGTGACGCGCCCCGTCGTGTGGGCACGTGCTAGAGATAGAGGGAGCCATGCGGGCAGGCGCAACGGTGGAGGAGGCCGCAACGGTCAGCGCTGGAGCGGCCATGCATGATAGGTCGAGCAGCTGGGGGGAAGGAGAAGCCAGGGGGCAGTGGACTCCTGACTGCGGTGGCTCCTGGTGGCAGAGGGTGCAGCGTGGATGATTGTAGGTGGCTACGGGTAGGTGGTTGGGTGGGCGCACAACGGTATGGAAGGCGACAAGGGCTGGCGTGCGGCGTGGACGAGCCTACTTGTATTGATGGCGGGTGGCGTTTGGGCTAAGGTGAGGAGCTATTAGTCGTCTGTTGCTCTGCAGATGGGTGAGCGGGGGGGGCGCTGGTGAGAAGGAGCACGGCGGCTGCTGATGGCGGGACTCCGCGCGAAGGTGGAGATGGCAATGATGGAGATAAAGGAAATGGGTGAAAACAGAGGAATGGGAGAAAAATAGAGGAGATATGCGACGGGTTCTGGAATAAGAAATTGGGGGAAGAATAATCACCTGAAGTCTGGAAGGCAGAGGTATAGGTGTCATTCATGGTTCTCATCTCAGTCACGGGCGGAGCATGGCGAAGCTTGGAGTATCTCGCCTGGAGGATCTCTGGATAGAGGAGACACTGTCACATGCTCCTCCTTCAACTTGTTCTCTCTCTATGGACATGGCGGATGGATCTCTCCAGGTGTTGGCGATGGTGTTTAAATAGGAGAGGGGCCGGAGGTGCGGGTTTATCGGGTATCGTTGGTAGTGGTGGTTGTGGGGAGAGATGTAGGTGACCTGGAGTCGTTGAGATAATGAGATAGAGGTGGTTGGCATCAGCTGGAGATGGACAAGAGATGGGGGTTCAACGGTGAGTGCAGCGGTTATGCAAGAGAAGGGGAACACCCTCGTTGACCGGAGGCAATAAAGTAGGCCGATGACACACGCTGAGCATGTGCACAGGGGGCACATGCGCAACACGTGCGGGTGTTAATTTAATTTATTTTTTTGAAGAACTTAATAAAAAGAAGGTTATAAATGAATGACACGTGGTGGCTCCAGGAGCTGCCATGTGTCAACTCCAGATCAAAAAATAAATCAAGAAGATAAATAGGAAAGAAATAGCATACGACCTAAGATCGAAAAGTTATCTTCACGAATGTTGCTTGTGTCGATGAGATCTATAACTTTAATAAAGGGACCAGAGCAGAATATGTCGTCTGTGCAAAATAATATTTTTGGGGGTACTATATGTACATAGAATACCTTGATTTTTGGGTATTATGATTTTTTTGTGATTTTTAATTAAGAGAAAAATCAAGAAAAATTATGATAAAATCAAAGATAGATATTTACACATTAATCTAATTTTTTTAGATTTTTAATAAATAACAAAACAAGAGAATAAAATAAAGATTAAAAAATAAAAAGTGAGATATTTGTACAGACTCACAAGAGGCACTCAAACTTGGTCAATTTCTTTGTTTTCAGTCTCATTTTGAATTTGGATTTTTATCCATTTTAATAAAACTTTCACAAAAGAATGTATATGAAAAAGAAATAAAATAAAAATGATTAATTGCGTACATAAAATATCAGGTCAAAAACTGCTAAAACACAAAACTGCGCAAAAGAGGCCCAAAACCCAACTTTCACCTATGAGCTCCGATTTTTATGAAATTGATCTTGTTTTGAAGGCCTTTGAATATGTATTACTTTAAAAGTGAGTAGACCTAAATAAAACAATGTATGAGAAAATATGAGTGTTTTATTCTGCTTATTTTGAAATTGGAGTTTTGTCTCATGGGCCAATTTTTTGAGTTAGTAATTTTTTTATAATTTTCCTTCAATCTTGTTAGTAATATGTACACATTGGAGGTGGTTTGAGGCCAATTGGAGTTAGCATGAATTAGTTAAAAATGCTTGAAGTTGGATGAAAATGGAGCATGATTGTGAATGCAATTATGAGTGCTAAAATCAAATATTAATTTTAAATGCATGAATAGTAAAAATGCAGAATAAATGATGAAATGCATCCAATTACTCGGGAACGAAGCTCTATTTTCATCTTTTAGTATGATGAATCACTGATTCATCAATATCCATCAACTCCTTTTGTATTTAAACTTAGTCCTAAAATTTATATTTTTAGTTAAAAAGTTTTTGTAAAAATTGCATTAGAACCCCTACCATTATTGTTATTTGCATTTTAGTCCAATCCTTGTCACCTCACATGCGGTCCCACGTGAAGTGGCGATTTTGCATCGAATCCCCTGCATCTTTTGTATTTTCTGTTTAGTCTAAGAACTTTAAATATTAGATGAATATTTTTGGATAAATTGCATTTTATTCCCCGCATTTATTTTTAATTGCAAAAATACACTTCTTAGTTTATCAATTTTTGTGATTGTTTCCTATTTATTAAAATTATCATCCATGCTCTAAAAAATCTCAAAAAATAGGGTTTAGTTCCTGCTAGAATCTAGTCTCACGTTATATTTTTGTATTTTCAATCTAGACATTTAATTATTTATTAAAAATCAAAAGAGCATATTTTTGGACTTATTTGAATTAACAATTACCAAAAATATAAAACAACATTTTGTAAATTCCCAAAAAATATATTTTATTTATTACTGTATTTACTAACCCCAGACAAAAAATACTTAAAAATAGAAAAAGAAAAATCCTAAAAATTAAAAAGCTCGAAATCATTTATAAAAATATAAAAAATCTCCAAAAACACTAAAAATATTCGTTTCTATTTTACAATTTTCTTTATATTATTTATTATAAATTAAAATTGATTTGGAAAATTTTGGTCTCTTTTTGCTATTTTAAATTCCAAAACAGTTCGGATTATTTTTTAATCCCTATTTTTGGATATTTTTGACTTTAAAAATACCTAAAAATTAGCAAAATTATCTAAGAAATAAAAAAATAGTAAAAAAATTATTTAAAACCCAAAATAGTTTATTCTATATTTTGACTCTTTTTAATAGTATTTATAGTTGTATATATAAGCTTATATATTCCTATATTATATATTTTAAATGAAAAAGAATAAAAAATAAAAAAATATAAACAAGAAATAACATTACTAATTTAAAATAATTAAAAAATATAAAATTTAAAATTTATGAAATTATATAACAAAAACCCACACAAAAATACATATACAAGAAGAATACAATTTTGTGCATCATTGCCTGATATATCTAGTTTGCTCCTTGCGTTCGATACTCTACACATACTTACACATATACACACATTTATAAAGTTATAATAAATTTTAACTCCACATCTTATTTTTCATTGCTTGATTTATGTTGTGGGTTAATTGTTGATAGATAAGGGATTTCGTGAGCGGTCGCCTCTACGACACTTTTGTCTTCGTTTCTCAGTGAGGATAATTATTAGACCCTCACAATATCTCTATTATCAGGCTAGTATGTCAGAAAGAGCTCTACATCATAAGTGATACAAGTCTGGGTGTAAGTATGTTAGATACTTAAAGAAGACACACCCGGGTGTACTCCTAGGAAAACTAGTACAGACAACTCAACAACTCTTAACGTACACACTGGTCAACAACCAAAAATACATATGTTGAGTAATAAGGCACTCGAGAGGATCCTTTTTCTATTGTGAGGGAGAGAAGAAATTACACAAACCTATGTCCACCATCATTTGGCCTGTCATATACATTATCAAGTCTGACAAACTACTGAGATAGTATATTGAATGCAAGAACTGATTTATTCCCTAGTGTTGAGGATTAGGTCTTGAGGAAAGTCTCTTGGATTAGGACTTTGAGTGACATTTCGACTCGACTCTCATGATTGCAGTACACACTAAATATCATATTTCTTATACTATATGTAAAAAAAAAGAGTTTGATAATTAGAGAAGTTGGATTCCTTTTGACTAGAGCTGGGTTGAGCTTAGAATTTCAAGACCACTAAAATCTAGGATTCTTAATGAGACAAGTCTTGAACTTTGCACATGCATAGTCATGGATTCAACTTTCTAATTCACTAAAATTAGCTTAGGGACAAGCAAAAAGCTAAGTATAGGGGTGTGATGAATCCATGATTCATCTACTCTATATGGTTGTTTTAGCAAAATCCTCCTAATAATTCACTAATTAAACCCCTTAAAATCAATTAATTAACATTTACTAATTGTGTTAAAACTAAGGTTAAAATTTGCAAATAAGTAACTCTAATTTTAAACCTAATCCTTTCTCTAAATTATTCTTTAGTTAATTTACTAACTTGCATAAAGAATCAAAATTCATAAAAATCAGAAAACCAAAATAAAATAAAAAATATGACATTGTATATTTCGTATATATTTTATCTTTGTTTTTACTTACCTATAAAAAATCCATAAAAATATATTAATTATGTATGTATTTTTTATAAATTAATCCACTAATTAAAATCAAAATATAAAAAAATCACAAAATATAAAAATTCGATATTTTATTATATATAGAGTACCTCTAAAAAACATGTCTTGTACAAATGACCTCTTTTGATTTTAGTTCCTTTACAAAAGTTGTAGATCTCGTCAAGATGAGCAACTTTTGTGTTGACCACGTTTTCATTTGACTTCATTTACTATATCTTTCTGGTTTTTCCATTTGATATTATTATTTTATCATTATTTAATTTTTATATTTTATTAATCTTTACTTTTATTTATTATTATTATTATTTTCTTTCTCTTTCCTTTCTTCCTTTTTCTCTCTCTCTCTCTCTTTCCCTCTTCTTTCCTCTCTCTTTCTCTTCACCTCCTCCCATTTATCTCACCTCTCTATTCTCTCTCCAGCCCAGGTCACCTACTCTGCACGTGACCCGACCTTGTCTCTTCCCTCTCTCTCCGGTCAAGTGCCTTTCACGTGAGCCATCCCCTCCCTCTCCTTCCCCGCGCATAACCACCCTCCTCTCCTCTATCGTGTAACGTCCACCGCCCATGGCAGTTACGCGACCACCTCTCCTCCTCGACACCATTGCCATTCCACCTCATTCTAGCCATTACCCTCCCCTCCTACAAATCCCTCGCATCCCCTCTATCCTTCCCAGTCTCCCAATATTTTAGCTTCATCCCCATAGAGAGAGAAAGAGAGAAAGCCAGTAGTTTGGGCTGGTGACAACGACCTAACCATGACTCCTTCTTCACCTTTGGTGAGATCCACAGTGTAGATCACCGTGTCGTGGAGCTTCCATCGCCTGCCGAGCCTCCGCCTCCCCCCGAGCATGCATGCGATGATCTGAGGACCATCATGCCCTCCTCACAAGCGACTTCTCTCCAACTGCACCTCCATTCTTTTCGACCTCGATTGGAGTCGAAACTCCACCTCGTACTTCGCCTCCTCCTCGAATCCACTCTTCATCTCTGACCATCGACCCTCACCTCACCTTCTCCCTCATAAACTCCACCCTCGGTCTCTCCTCCTTCGCATCGTGCTCCAAGCAGCCGTCCCTGCACTTGCTTACCAATTTCAACACCCCCACTACACGTCCTTCTCCTACAGGTAGTCCATCACTGTACCACCTTCACGATCACCGACCATCACATCTTCATCCTTGACCTACCACCTCGACCCTCTCCAATGGCTACCTCTCCTCCTCAGCAGCGGCCACCCTAATCGTCGCTCCCACGTGTGCCCAAGTAGCGACCGGCTTGATGCTCGCTGCCACGACCGCATGTTCTTCATCACCGCATGACCTCTGCCATCGAATATCATCTCAACCGCATGGCCTCTACTAGATTCCCTCGGCTCCACATCCATTCACCCTCCTTGGGAGCAACGACCACCAGTTCCCTAACCCCCTCACATGAGGAGCAAGTAGGGTGGGGGGAGGGAAAAATTGCATCTGCTCCCCCGAAGCTCTAGCAAATCACAAATCGCCCCTGCCTCTCGCTGACGTCAGCATCATGCATGGGGCATGTGACGCACCGAAAATTTGCATTTCAACCCCTTGCGGGTCATGGTAATTTCATCTTAGTTTTTTATTTTCTTTTATTATATTATGTATTGTATAAAGAACCTTGCATTTACATGTTTTTTTGAGTAATCATTTGGCATCCATTTTAAATTTCAATATAACATGTTGTAGAATAAGTTATTCTATACCTTTTGGATTATCAATGGTATTTTTATGAGCTTTGCTTGATTTAAATAAATTAATTTGGTGGAAATTATCATATTTTACCCACTACTTTCTTTGAAATTCGTATTAAGTTATTCTATAATCCAAAAATTGTAAAAAATCAAACTAAGTGGATTTAATTGGTCTCTATCACATGCCCCAAAATCACTGCATTTGCATGCATATCAAGGCTAAAATAAATTGTTTTGTTATTTGAGTAATTCATTTTTAATTGAATGTATACTTAGTATTTAAGGAAATCAAAGTTGTTTTGGATACCTCTCACATAGACCTATCTAAGATAATTTAAGAAATAATTAAGTTTGCAAATTGTGAAAATTAAATTACTCGAAATCACATGGGATGTATTTTTAATTCACAATAAATTCATTTTGCATCTGAAAAATCCAAAAAAATCACAATAGTCTAATTTTGCACATTTGCACATTCTGGCTAAGCTTTAGGATTTTTGGAGATCATATGATTGAAATTTGCCTTTTAACCCTCAAACTTTGCCAAAATTATCATTAATTGCATAAAAAAACAAAAAAATCTGATTGGAAAACCGTTCATTAAGTTTGATAAATTGAGCTTGAAGTTGTTCCTTTACCTCCTTGAGGCAACCTTGGGGCTTGCCCAGGTTAAATAAACACATTGTCACTCAATGCTTAAATTGATTAAATTAGTTATTTGTGGAGTTAATTTTTGATTTATTCCAATATTCTGACTAAAAACCAACAAATTAATTAGGGTATTTTTCACGATCATCAAACCCTAACCATGCGTACCTTTTTGTATTTAGGGTTTTCTACATTTATGCCCCTCTTAGATGTTGCATTATCATTTATACCCCTCTATTTTTTAACATCGATTGTGCTCCCACCTTATTGTAGTTTTATCACTTGTGCCCCTTGGGTTAGCTATCATCCATATGCATCCCAAAATGACATTAACTTTTGGACACAAGGGTAATTGAAAAGAATTACCTAGGGTAGATATGCAATTTTATAGTAAACACCTTCTTCTTTATCTTCTTCCTCTACCTCATTCTCCTCCTCTTTAAATGCATCAACACCTCCACCCGCAACCCCCTCCTTCTCCATCCTAAACCATCCATCTCTCTATTCCAATGCTCCTCCTCCTCTGCTCCTGATGAATACGTCATTTAATGAACATAAAATTTAATGAACATCAAAATTGCCTCTTTTATAATAAGTGAATGTCGTGGCATAGGAGGCAAATTTGGTTCATGCAAAGATACTACAATCTTTGATTATTGTGGAATATTTTAACTTGACAAGTATACCAAGGTCGAACACAGGGATACGAGCCTCTTTAATATATTTATCGAATTTGTCAATTAATTTAATATGTGATTATTTCTATGTTTATTTGAGGTCTTCATGCTTATGCAGAATACAAGTCAAATAATGCAAATAATGATGCATGTATTTTTGTTTGATTTTAAGATGCAATTATGAGATGATGCATGTTCAGAATGTATGAATGAATGCAAAGGAAAACATGCAAAAGATGAATTACAAATATACCCTAGAGAAAATGAGCACAAATTATGAATTAAAAATCAAAGTCAAATTGAGCATCACAATTAAGAGCAAACATCTAGTAATGGCAAAGATTTAAGGATCAATGGACACTATAGATATAAAAATTTCATCATATTTCAATTAGTGTCAAATCATAAAATTAACTATACCATTAGATATACATTTAAATAAGCAACAAAATGACACTGAAATCATACAATTTCGATTTACGATGCTCAAGTTATGAAAGAAATAATACAAGGGCATACACGCAATAAAAATGCGAGAAATAAAAGATAATTAATTACAAATAGGTCCCTAGAGGGACTTATTTGCAATTTTACAAAATTGACTGAGCCCCTTAGTAATTTCACCATCTACGCACATGGGTATATCTGTAATTTATGAAACTCGTGAGGGCCTCCCTGAAATTTACCCATGCGTGCACGTAAGGCATGCGCTTGGGGACCAAAATGTAATAACCAAAACTTCTAGGGTCTCTCTTCCAAATTACCCGGTCCTCATGTGCGAGGCCCGTAAGGAGTGAGGATCGAGTAGACGTGGCGCATCGTGGTTACTCGATGTGAGGCTCGGTGGGCCCAAACCTGGAGACTAGGCGTAAGGCTCGGCCGGGCCGGGACACGTGGCTTCATTAGAGCCGTCCGATCGTGAGGATCAGACGGTAGTTGCTATTCTTCATCTGTCGCGGGCTGCCGGAGGCGAGCTCCAGCGTGCTCCTCCTTGCTCCCAGGGCTCCGTTGATGATCGTATAAGCTGGAGGAAGCTCCCATGAGGGAGCTGGAGGCACAACAAGGCTCCGGAAATGATTCGATTGGCTGATCAATGGAGCTTGACCGGAGGTGAGGTGCAAGATAGAAGTGTCGATGCAAACTCCATCCATTGAAGAGTCTTTGACATGCAAAGCATTAGGTGTGAATAGCCGAAGCAAGTGGTGTGTGCATGCGAGGTGAGTTGAGGTGAGTGGAGGGTCTGCGGTGATGGAGAAGGTGATGGCCCAAGGAAGTCCTCTGCCATGACGATGGAGGCATTGGGTCGGAGCGTGGAGTGGTTCTGAAGGAAGGAGAAGGTGGAGCGAAGGTCGTTGGTGGTTGACGAAGCTCGTGAGGTAGTCAGGTGAGGGCGATGGCGATGATAGGTGGAGGAAATAATTTGAGAAACAAGAAAAAAATGAAAACTTAAAATCTAGAGGATTAAGGAGGAAGAAGGGGTGGAGTGGAGTGGCCTGGGATGAGCTCACATGGAGCTCGGGGTCATCGCACAACGTACGCGACCGTACACGGAGCTTGAGCTACCATCGGGGAGGCGGAGCATACATGGCGGAGAAGCCATGGATCACACATGAGAGTAGGGTCTTCTTCGCCTCTACACCGCCCTCCGTTGTCATCGGAAGGTAGAGGAAGTTGGGCCGCAGCCTCCGTAGATGGTGGATGATGGTTACAGGCGGTGGAGTAGAGGATTTATAGGTAAAGGTAGGATGATTATCTGAGGTGCGCGAGTCTTTGAAAGGGTATCTTGAAGGCTGGGGGTGATGGCGAGGGTCGATGGGGGTTACGTGAGGACGGCGGGTCTTGTGGCTATGGGGTGATGGCGTTACAACTCGGACAAGGTGGCTGATGTGGCCTCCAAAACAAGAAGGGGGAGAATCAGCGGCGAGGCATAACGACTGGGGGCAGGACGTTACTGGAGGTGAAAGAAGAAGTCAGGACCGTTGGATCCCACGATCCAACAACCCTCATGGAGACAGGGAGGGGTGGCTTAAGATAGATCCATCAGATATGATCTACGGGTGAGGGAAGAGCAGAAACAGGTGGCTTGGATGAAGTTCTGGAGATGGATCCGAGGGTCGAGAGATTATGAGTGATGTGGCAGAGTAAGAACCGTCGGATGGGATGTGATCAGGGGGTCGAGAAGAGAGCGAGAGTGAATGGATGTGATTTCATTTGGGAGTAGGATCTGACGGCTGGAGTGGAAGCATGAGTGAAGGGCTAGGATGAAGGCGGGGGAGTGGAGATCCAAGGGCTAGGAGCGGAGCCGGATGGCAAGAGAAGGGGGCGACCACGTGGGCGGCCCAGAGGGTGCTACGTGGCCGCACCAGAAAAATTCAAAAATCATAAAATCAAGAAAAATCTAAAAGAATTATTTAGAGGCAAAATTAGGAAAAAGTCAATACATGAAAGCTATAGATCTCAATGAGATCTACAAGTTTCATGTGGGACAAAAAGTTAAAAGACGTCATTGGTACATAAATGTATTTTTGGGGGTATTTTTTAAAAGGGATAAAACACTGTTTTGGATTTTGAGATGTTTTTGTATTTTTATCTCTTTTAAAGATTAGGATAATTATAGACACTTAATTACTCTAATTTTTAGCGGTTTTTAATAAGAAATAAAAACAAGGACTATGGATGTAATTAAATACAATAAATAGGTTAATTATACACAGTTTCTGTAAAATATAATACAAGATAAAATGAATGAATTATTAGGGAATTTTATTGAATTATTTAAGCCATGCGATTAAGAATTGATTTTTATCATGATGAATACGAGATTCATCATACTGCTATAATTAAATTATGCTCGTCCTCGAGCATCTAAAGAATTAAGGAGTCGGATTAATTCCTGACAATGTATGTGAATTTCCAAGGCTCAATTCTTTCGAAGACCCTTAGTTTAAGTGATCCTAAAATTCTGGGCTCAACCATGCTCTAGTTAGAAGGAATCCAACTTCTCTAATTATCAGACTCTCTTTTTGTACATAAAATGTACGTATATGAAATTTAGTGTACTGTATTCATGAGAGTCGAGTCGAGACATCACCCAAAGTTCCAGTCCAGGAGACTCTCCTCTATACCTAATCCTCAATACTAGGGAATAAGTCTATTCTTGCTTCAGTCAACCATCTCATTAGTTTGTCAGACTTGAAAGTATATATGGACGACCAGATGATGGAGGCATAGGATTGTGTTTATTTTTCTCTCCCTCACATTGGAACAAGGGGCCTCTCGAGTGCTTTATTACTCAACACAAGTTTGTTGATCACTGTGTCCGTCAAGAGAATTCGGAGTCGTTTGCAATTGTTTTTCTGGGAGTACACTGGGGTGTGTCTCTTTTGATTATCTAAGATACCTTCGACACCCAGACTTGTATCAATATACGATGCAGAGCCCTTTTATGGTGCTAGCCCGACTCCTTGGTCCTAGAAGTGTTTGGTCCAAGTGGACACTTTGAAAATGGTTGGGAGCGCTCGCCATTGGTGGAAGCTCATTTGAAAAGTGACTTTGAGGAGATCTTTTCTTAGAACATTTCCTTCTTTTCTTTTCTTTTCTTTTTGGCTAGTTCCACCGCTTTTACGAAAAGTTGCCACACACTGATCTACAATTATTTAGGTTTCATCACACCCTTGCACATAGGTATTTATCAAGCGATAGCATATGAACTTGTTCACATACTGGCTAGGGTTTTGCTGACACTTAGGTTCACTACAAAAAAAGACGTGATTGGTGTGCACATGTTGGCTCGTAATGTGCATGCCAAATGCACGCCACGTGCATGCCCTTACAGTGGGCGAGAACTTGTGCTCGCTCCATGTGTGTTCGCTGATAAGAGAGTCGCTAGGGCAGGTGGGCGAGCACATGCGAACGCTATGTGCTCGCCCGCTTATGGGTGTGCACACACGTGTTCATCAACATGGTCGCCCACAAGTAATATGGTGATCGAATCCAGAGCTCTTGGCGAGCACATGTGCTCGCCAAGACTACTGTGCTGAAAAAAATATACAGACTCGACGGGGTTTAGACGCCCCATCGAACCTGTATAGCCTGCCAAGAAACTACTGCAGGTGCTTATTAGAGTCGAGAAGAGTATCTTTAATATGCCAGTTCGCCAACTAATTTAACTAACTTTGACATGTCAAAATCACAAAATATATATGAAATTACAACCTAAACTTTTAAGTTAATATGAAATTTCAGTATATATGTAAATGCATCATATTTAAGAGCTAAATACTACAAATATATGTTCGAAAGATTCCACAATTACAAGTACAACTAATTATATTATCAAAGTTCATACAAATGAAAAGACTTGCTAAAAATTCTACAACGGAACAAGACATAAACTATCAATCATTCCTTTTTTGATCTAAAAATTTTTGAAATTAAGCTCTGCTTTGCTTTTTTTTCTCCTTCTCATTCTCCTTGAACCTGGCATACATGCGTACTGCTTCTTCTGGGTCATTCTCCTCCTCCTCTTAATCATCCGATTCAATCTCCTCATGTTGAGATGCACACCCTTGTGACTTATATTATGGAAGATATATATATATGATATGCATCTGAAGATATAGAAATATGAAATTATTACTCATTCTAAGTAGCATACTTACATGTACGCCATGAAATCTTCTCGGAGCTTCGTCACCTGCTCCACCATCATCGCCATCTGGGACTCCATCTGTAATGATGGTTGCGATGACTGTGGATGTGTATACGATGGCTGGGTATAAGCAGAATACGAATGATGTTGTTCCTTCACATAGTATAGAGGAAGGCCACCAAGCATCTGCTTCCTGTTCGCCACAGCATCCCTCTCCTCCAACACCTTGTAAAACTTTGATTGTTTATTATGCATTTATATATAAATAATGAATATAGTAAAAAAATATTTATCTATACCTGCTTCCAAATTGCTTTATCACATGGTGGTTGCTCCCCATTTGAATCACTACCTCATTTTTCTGCAGATAGTGCCAAATAACGATCCTGAAATACAAATTGAAAAAGAGAAGAATACATTATAATATATATTTCAAATTACAAATAAATAAAAAGACTAACCAACAATTCTCCTGCTTCAGAAGTAGACCATTGAGACTCTCCCTCTTTCCCACTCATGTGGGACCTAGACCACACTTAAGGCTGCTAATTGAACTGAATCATTCGAATTCGACTACGATTCGTTCGATAAAAGTTCGAAAAAAGTTTGATTCGAAACCAAATGAACTGAATTTGAATTTAACTTGTGGATCTGATTCCCAAATGAATCGAATCTGAATTAACCTAAATTCATTCGATAATAATTCAACTCGATTAGATATTTATATACATATATATAGGGGCCATATATTTATATTCATATATCTAGTACATACATATATACATACATATTTACATATGTGTAACAACCCCACATTAGGTCAATTAGAAGTCTCTGAGAATATTCTTGTGCAAGGAATTATAGGAATATTACATAAAAAGGTTGACATGCATTTATTGAATTCATTTGGAAGTAAATTTATGTAGATTACAATATATGAATATGTATTAAAAAAGGTTACGACGGTAATTTACATTGAAAGATTTAGCATTTGCATTATATCACTAAGCATAATAGGTGCAAGCATCTAAAGATACTCCCAGACCAACTTACTACAACGATTAAGTGGTTACTTCTGAACTTATAATCATATCTAGGCTCCATTGATATGATTTATCATGTTCATACTTCATCACTATGATTTCCATACTTGCACACTACACTGACATGATTTGTCAGTGCATAAGGTGTATATGTAATATTAGGCCCCCCTAGTGAGAGAAAATCTCTTTCATATCACCCTTATAACTAATTTTAAGTGTTTGAATTTTGAAATATGTTATGAGTTAGAGATGTAGATCCTTCATGCATCGGTTATACATAACCTCTAAGTTTCTACCTTTACTTCTTATTTTAGCCTAGTGACAGTAGTTTAGGTATGTGTTACTTTGTATAGGTACATAATCAATCTTAGCATGCTATTCAGAACTTTTGAGGCATTAAGAGGATCACAAAGCACTCTAAGCCGTACACAACTTGATATGTATGTATATGTGTATATATATGCATGTATAATTCTATCAGTTAAAGAATAAATATTTAATATAAAAAAGAGTAAAAATATTAGTCATAAAATCTACAACGAAAGATCAAATGTTTAGATTGTTATTGTAGTCCCTCACCCACACATTTATTTATATGTTCCCACATTCCTTACAGTGTATTTCCATTCCCCTTTCTATTATCTACCAACGATCTCAAAAATCCATGGTGGATTATGGTATCCTTTCTCCTAACACATGAAAATGAAGGTTTTGCTACTTCGAGTTCCTCCTTAACATTTGTCGTGGTTTAAAATTTATCTAGATATCTTTCCTCTGTTTTTTTGTTGTTTTGATTTTCCTTGCATGATAATTCATGATGATTATCATTGTCAAGATGACATTTATCATCACATGAATGCTATACAAGTTCTTCCCACCGTAACATAAGTTACTCGTTTGTACATAAAAAAATATGTATATTTCATTTTCATGGCTTAGTTTTTCGATATCAAAGATCCTCACACTTTATGAAAAGGTTTTATCTTGCTATGCTATTTTTTACTATTCCCATTATTTCAAATAATAATATTAATTTGTATCAACGTTCTAAAAGCTTGATCTTATCTTGCTTTAACATGCAATGGTAAGTATAACGTATTCAGCTTTTTCATCATTGATATTAGATCTCTTTGATAGGCTCATATAATTATATTGTATTTATATATTTCTTCATCTTAGAAGAAAAAAGTTGATTTAGATTATGAAAGACACATAATAATTATAAAAATTAGGTAATTATCCATTGTATTGCATTGGTTTGGTGTTTCCCTTGATTATATAGTTTTTTCAACTTATGTAGTAATATATAAATTTAAAATTAGAGGGTTCTCTTTCCAACCTAGTTGCCTGAAAATTAAATATAGAAAATAACAACAAATGGTACTATACTAAGTTAGATTTGAAAAATTAAATTTTAAATTAAATTACCAGCATCACTCTAATCTGATTGTGGCTTTTAGATCTATGTGTCAATTTAATCCTTTGTTTTTTGGAGGTTTGTCCTTCCTGCTGTTGATCTTCTTCCAAACTCAGCATCTGCAATAAATGCATCACAAAAGTCCACCATCTGCAAGTAATATATTATGAATATTAATTATTTTACAAATTACATCATAAATTATTGAAGTAATACCTATCCTCCGTGCACCATGTTGTCGGGAACCTCTTCATCTCCTCAAAATTCATCTCCTCCCATCCCGTCTTTGCATGCATGAAAAATGTATCACTCATTCTTTTCTCCACCAAATGAATAAAGGCTCAACGATAAGCCTCCTTCCCCAGACCCGGAACTTGGCGATACCTACTCTGAAAATCATTTCAAAATATCAGAAGAAAATGTGGTAAAAAATTTCAAAGACATCACTTAAAAATTATTCTTACCAGAAACATCTCAAACAATCTCTCTTGCTCGGTAGCAGGAATGCAACGCCATCGAACTAGTCAAGTGTGTCTTGATTATGTTGGTTATTTCCTTTGCCACCCTGTGGCTATTCAAAAAATCGCTGCATATTTTTGTAAAAAAATGTAAATAAATTACAATCTATTTTTCTAGTAAACTAAAAATGATAAATTTTATTAAAATCGTACCTTCCATCTGTGGTAACCTCCAACAAAGGGTAGGACTCTGAAGTCTGTCCAGCTCCAATAGGTATAGGCACGGAGATGCTCGGACGTCCAGAAGAAGGAGAAACAGAACCCATCGAGGTTCGTGCAGGTATCAGGACCGGGACCGAGCTTGCAGCAGGAGTGGTGATGAATACCCATTCATCACTCTTTATTCTTATATTTTAGCTACAAAAACCTATGCAAATGCATGTAGATACTTGTAAATAGGAATAATTAGCAAAAGCATGCATCTTGTAAAAATATATAATTAGCATGTTTTTGTGCAAAAATAAAAGAATAAAGATGAAAAAGAAAAAGAGGGAAATATTTAGAATAAATATTGAGTAACCTAACCCAAGGGAGGGCTCAGCATGGGCCTGACCGCATAAAAGTCAAAGTAGAGGGAGATAGGGGCTCTAGTGTAAATATCCATATAAATAAATAAATTATATTTTCCTCACCCAAAAATATGCTTGTACATATTTTGTATATATTTAGAAACTATTAAAAACAAAATAAAAATTTAAAAATCAAAAACTCAAAAATGACCTTTCACCATGTACATAGATCATCATCCTTATGTATTTAACCTTGTAAATAAATTTATTTATTTTCAAAACTTTTTGTAAATATTCCATGCTATATATTGTAAATAAAATAAATAAAAAGAAACAAAACAAAAATCAAATAAAAATAATAAAATTAAAATTACAAAAATATATTGTACATATGCCATGTATATAGTTGTACATAACTATTTATTTCACCTATGTATATAAATAATAAAAATCAAATAAAAATATCCTTTTATTCCTCATTTTATTCTATAAATAAATAAAATATGAAATGGGAATAAAAATGTATAAAAATAACTAATTAAAAATCAAAATTAAAATCCCTATATTGTACATATACCTATATATAGCCCTATTATGTAAATACCTTATTTGCATTTTGAAAAATTAATTAAAAATCACCAGAAAATAGAGAAAAATAAAATAAATATTATTCATGTTTTAAGTTTCTGAAAATTCGGTCATTTTATGGCCCAAAAAAATCAAATAAAAATTCAATGCTTGGCGGGCTCTGATTGGTCCACGGGGGATTGTTGACCCCCGGTCAACTCCCCCCCCAGGACCACCAGAGTCGGGTCTGCTGCGCCCGACCCACCTTCTCGGACTTTTCCCATGCAGACCCGAATCCTTTTCGCCCCAACTCCGGGTCCGGAATGATCACGTCATATCCGAGAGCTTCGCCGGAGCCCTCGCCTCGGGATCCGCGCACCAGCTTACCCTACCCGATCGAGTTTTGCCGGACCTTCCACCGTATAAAGCCTGAGCTCCGCCCCCATTTTCACGCATCTTTGGCTCTCCACCCTTCGTCCCGTGACCTCCACTGCATCCCTTGAGGTGACAGCTCTCGATTGCCGGTGTCGCAGCGAGGAGGGGGTGGCCGGACCACTGATCCGGCGACTTTGCGCCGCCGTGCTCCACCCAGTGCAGGAGCTCGAGCCTCAGGCCTTGACGACCTTCGAGGCAACGACCAGGAGCGACCTCAGCTCCAGCACAGTCTACCACACCGCCCAGGTAACCTTCTAGCTTCCCTATTTCGTGTAATTTCTTGTTTCCCCCAAATCGTAGTTCCGCCGAGTTCCGTCGATTCCGGCCATCTTGCGTATCTTTTCGATCATCGGAACACCCAGTCACCTTCGCCATCCCTCCACACACATTCTTCGCCCCTTCGTTCAACCCAGCTCGCACAGGAGCTGGGGTTCGAGCTCCACCGTCCTTCGCTCGCCGGAGCTCGCTCATCCCGACGCATCGTCCACCCTCACGCCGCTTCATCGGGTCGAGGCACTTTGCCCTCGACCCGCGAAGCTTCTGGGTTACTTTGCAGGTCAAGAGGAAGCCATCTGAGGCTTCTCTACATCCAAGCCAGGAGCTTCCCTCCGCCGACCTCGCCGGAGCCCCTCCAGGGCTCGGCTGGGCCATCGGAGGGCACCACCAGCTGCGGGACGTCATCGCCGACCTTCTCCGATCTTCAGAGGCAGCTGAGGAGGACCACAGCACGCGCACGAGGCCGGCGAAACTCGCCGGCCACCTGTTCTTCGAAGGTCCTCGAGCACCGTCCGATCACCCGCAGCTCCCCAGTTCGCATCCCGTCCGTCCGTTCCAGGAGGAGCAGTCACCGTTGATCATCTCGAGGGTTGATCGAGACCGTCAGAGCAGAGAGAGAGGCACCAGCGCCCGCCAGCCGTTCGATCGTCCACGTGCCCTCCTCTGCGCCGTCGATCGGCCCACGTGCGGAAGGAGAGAGAGGCGCCATTCACCAGCACCGTTAGATCCGCCACGCGCCCACCATCCAGCCGTCGACGTAATAAAGGGGTAAATTACCTTAGGCCCCCTCTTAGTTTATGTTTTATGTGTCAGTCCTGTAAATATTTTAGGCCTTTTATTTACGTAGGGTTAATTGCACATTGGACCCCGTGCTTGTTAATATTTGCATTTATGCCCCTGTATGTGTGAGCCACGTGCTTCGTCACGTGTAGTTTTGGTTTATTTGCAACTCTTATCCTGTAGTTCTGGTTGCTTTATGAATGAATAGAAACTTTTTGGTAATTGCATATATGCCCCTGTGAACGTTTTATTTGCACATGTGCGTCTTTTAGTGGGTTATTTGTATAACAGCCCCTGGACTTTTTGGTACAAGTTACCAAAAGGTCCTAGGACTTGTTTTTATTACCAGAAGGTCCCTGAGTGCCCCAGGCACGCGCCACGCGCGTGACTTGCTGGGAAAATTGCACCTGGACCCCCAGAACTTCGGGTATTTGCACTTAAGTCCCTGTGCACAGTGCCCCCTTTGGATTTTTGAATAAAATATCAAATCACCTCCAAATTCGATGAAAATTTGACACATGGCTCCTGCCATGTTGTAGGATTTTTGAGAATTTTTGAGGACATTTTTGATTTTATTTGTTATTTTTAAAAATTCAAAAACCTCTATTTTAGCTACTGTCTAGAATTAAAAATCCAAAAAAATATAAAAACACCCCCAAAAATTCTATAAAAATTAGGCACTGTTTCGTTTGTGTGTTTTGATTTTCTAGCCAATTTTTGCTATTTTTCATTGCTTAAAAACCCTAAAAATTCAAAAACACCTAAAAACTCATAAAAATCATAGTAAATAATCTAAAACCCTAAAAACAATAATTTTGGTGCTCAAATTTTCCTTATTTTCTCTAGTATACAGGAAAATTACCTCCAGGTCCCTCTGAGATCCCTAGATATTTTATCTTTGGGTTTTGGGCCTGGCTGGACAGTACCTTGTCTTTTTAGTACTGTTTGATTTTTAGAAAATAAAATACACCTTAGAAAAATCCCAAAAATTCACCAAAAACACTTAAAAACCTAAAAAACATAAAAACATTTTTGTTTGAATTTTTGCTTGCTTTTTGACATATTTAATAATTAGCTAAAGTGTGCTTATCTTTACTTTCTTTTATTTTCTTCACATTTTAAAAATCCAAAAAAAATATAAAAATCACTAAAAACCACTAAAAATACTTGTCTTTTATTTTATTTTCTTCTTACTACTTCGTAGGCCTCTGGCCAACCCGTGCTCCTTGTGTTCGACCCTGGGTGCTATACCAGGTTAATCTCATAGCTAGACCGCTGATTTTGAGCTTGATTGATTTTACATGTTTTGAGTGGTTGATTTTTCTTGATATACCCATCCTCTGAGATCCGGGTCGCAACGACCCTTGTCTTATTACCTTCACCCGGGTCTTGGGGATTTTTTGGGTTATCAGAATGGCGTCGTTGCCGGGGAGCACGGCTTAGTAGTTCTTTTTGTTTTTATTTTCGTTTTTGTTTTCGCGGCTTTTCGCGGCTCTTCGGAGCTCGCGGCTTTTGTATCTATTTTCTTTTTGTTTTATTTTGATTTTCTTTTATTTTTATTTTTATTTTTATTTTTGTTTTATCTTCTGTGTTTATTTTATTCTCCATTTTTGCATATATACCCTGACTTGTATTTTCATTTCTTTTTCTTTTCATTTGATTATTTTTACTGGTCTGACCACTCTTCTCTTCTTCTTGCGAGGGCCTGAGGACCGCGGAGGCGACTTTCGAGGAGCCTGAGCAGCCGAGGAACTTGGAGGCGGCTTCCTTCTCTACGAAGCCGCAGGAGAGAGCGAGAGAGAGAGTCGAGTGGGTGAGGATAGTTTAGGATTTTTATTTCATTATTATTATTGTAATAATACAGGGACTTGGACTGTTTGTACTTGTGACTGTAGCGGGTCTGTTTCGCCAAGCACCGGTGTGCTCGGGGGACCCATTAGGACTTGCGCAGTTTTTCGCGACTTTCTTCGCGGTTTTATTTTTCTTTTATTTCTGTCTTTTCCAGTTTTTCGCGGTTTTTGCTCGAGCCCCTAGACTTAGGATTTTCTGGTGAATGTGCCGTAACTAGTAGGATCCACACACCTAATTGCATATCTGTTCCTATAGATCGTAATTGGACCTACTTAAAATAAATAATAAAAATAACCGACTCGCTAGCCTCCGTAGCCTACGTGTCGTAGCCCGTCCTATAAAGCGCTTACTCCTACCCCCGATTTGTCGGGCAGGGGAGGGACGGGCCAAGACCGGACTCTTTGGCTTGGAGGTCGGTGACCGGTTAGACGGTTCTTCGCTAGAAGTTGCTCGTCTAGGACTCGGTTTTTCCCGCTGCATCATTTAGCTTAGTTTTAATTCTGTCTTTTATTTTATGCACGGATCATATTGCATGTAGAGAGCTGGAGCAAGGTACGCATTTCTGACTTTGCATGCATCATTGATTTCTCGTGCATCGGCTTTTTCGACTTCTCCCCCCTGTTTTTGACTTAATAATCAGGAGAATCGAAAAATTCGTTAGGCGATTTGTTTGCTTTGAAAAAGACTAAAAAGAGAAACCATAAAATTGGGACTGCTAAAAGTATTGACCTTAAAACTCGCTCACCCTAAAAATTTTGTCTTGGGGAGAGCAACCCCCTCATTGCTTGGTTTGTATGCGCGAGAGAGTGACCCGCACACTAGGTAGAGCCCCCCTGTTGCTAAACCCGACTGATTACCGACTCTTCCGTGCGGGCCAGTCGGTTGGGTTAGCAGCGGATATCCCAACAGGTCACGTAAGCGCTCTGATATTTGTGTGTTCACCAAAATAAAATTGACAAGATAATTTGATCGAACTTTTACGGTCTTCAGCTCGCGTTGCGTTGGTGAACCGGGGGTTTGTTTTCAGATCATAATTTTTCCAGATCTCATCCGCCCTACTCGCCAGATCAAGATGATGGGTAGACGGTCTCTTAGGCAGCCTCTGGCTGCACCGCTTTCGGGCGCGTCTACCTCATCATCTAGGTTGGCTCGCGAGAGCTCAGACCCGCTCTCCGAGCCCGAGTACGACTCCACCCTGTTCCCCCTCGATCCCCTTTCTGACCTTCCTGAGAGACACGAGCCCGAGGAGAGATTGATACATTTGACAGCACCTGAGTTGGGCTCGTTTGATTTTGCAGACGTCGACATGGCCGGAGCCGGCAGTTCAGACGATCACTCCCGTCGACCAGAGCATATTGTACTAGACCAGGGAGCGATCAACTCCACCCTGATCGCATCACTCGATACAGTCCAGCAGCAGCTCCGCGATCAGGGGGCATTTATGATTGAGATGAGGAGAGAGTTGGAGAGGCTCAGAGCAGAGCGAGACCAGCAGAGCGAGCCCGAGGAGCCCGATGATGCACAGACACGAGCCGCAGCAGCAGCAGCAGCAGCCGCGGCCGCCGCCGCAGCGGCAGCAGCCGCGGGAGGAGCAGGACCACCTAGACAGATGCGGGAGTTGCACAACCCCGGATCTACACTGATGCACCATTGGGTGGTGGTTCCGGCTATCGTGGGGGACTTCAAGTTCCCCCCGAACACCTTGCAGATGCTTCCGCGGTTCCATGGACTTACTACAGAGGAGCCCCACCTCCACCTCCAGGAGTTCCTGATGATTTGCAGCACTGTCCACAACCGGCATGTGGACCAGGATACGATCCGAATGATAGCCTTCCCGTTTTCACTGGCAGATAGAGCAGCCACCTGGCTGAAGCACCTTGGGAGGTTTGTTTATACCTGGGAGTAGCTCCGCACCGAGTACTTGAACAAGTACTATCCACTCGGTCGGACGAATGCAGCGAGGGCCCTGATCAGCAACTTCTCCATGTTCCCCAACGAGCAGTTTCACGAGGCTTGGGAGAGGTTCCGAGAGCTCCTGGACAGATGCCCGCACCACGACATCACGAAGCCGAACCTTGTGCAGAGCTTCTTCAGCGGGTTGTCACCAGAGCTACAGGGCCTGGTGAACGCTTCTTGTGGCGGGTCCTACTTCGCCAAGGACCACGACCAGGTCTGGGCCATTTTTGAGGAGATGGCAGAGAACTATATGGTGATGTCCCAGACCCGGCTCTATACTCAGAAGACCCAGCCACACCAGCTAGGACCCGTGCAGTACCAGAGGATAGCACGGGTAGATGCAGGTCCATCCAGTTTGTCCGCAGCCGCAGCAGCACAGGCAGAGTCGTCAGCTGCAGACATGGGTATCATTAGCGAGAAGTTGGACCGCATGGAGCTGATCGAGAAGAAGCAGTGCCAGAGTATCACGCAGATGGAGCAGATGGCACAGGTCTTGAGCGACATGAAGACACAGCTCATGTGTCTCCAGGAGGCACAGACGGCTTCTCAGCCCCGTCTTCAGTCGTGAGGCGACGCCGGCAGCAGCAGCAGCTCGTCCCAGCGCTCCAGCACCCCAGTGCAGCCTAGACAGGTTCACCTTGTACAGGCGGAGCCGTACCAGCAACCGCAGCCCACCTACCAGTCCCCACCATCTCCAGAGATGCAGATGGTGGTCTACCAGCCGTACCAGCCTCTGGAAGTACTCCCGCCAGCCCCCTTTGATGCCGAGCCGTTGATGGATGTCAACGGGATTTGGTACGACCGCCCTCAGCCTGGGATCCGACGGGACCATCCCGGATTCAGGTGGGGGAGTGGTGGTGCCCAGCCCCAGCAGCAGCCGTCAGGACAGGGAGGGCAGTACTCCCATCAGAGAGACCAGCACCAGCCGCAGCAGCAGCCCCCAGCGTAAAAGCAGCAGTCATCCTACGGTCCTCGTCCCTATCAGCAGCAGGGACAGTCTTGGAGGCGTGAGCAGCAGGCTCACCAGGGATACCAGCAGCACCCTCCATCCTACCCCTCTTATCCACCACAGCAGTTCCATCAGCCTCACCCACAGAGAGGCCACCCGTCGGGCTCCCACGAGAGCCCCGCCTTGGATGACATCGCCCGCCTCCTTACGGACCAGCAGGCTACATTCCGACGGGAGATGGACGAATTCCGCCAGGAGATGCGGGACCTGGTGAGAGGGAAGGCCACCATACCAGCCCAGATAGAGCCCAATCCGAACAGCCTCAAGAGGAAGTCTGAGCAGGTAGTACCTACTGAGTTAGCCACTCCTTGTGACCCATTTGATGATACTTCTTCGGATCTATTTGATGTTGATTTTGTCACACTTAGGAGCGGTAGGACCCCAGCAGGCGGCGGCGCCTCATCTGAGCACCATCCCGAGGCGCCACAGGAGGAGGAGGAGAGCGGTACTGAGGCCGCTCCAGATGATGACGGTGGTACTGAGGCCACCAAGGATGCTGACCCCACCGGCGGTACTGAGGCCGCCACTTCACCAGATCTAGGAGGTGGTACTGATGCCACCCATTCAGCCGAGCCAGCCAGCGGTACTGATGCCGCACGACGTCTACCAGCAGCAGCAGAGCAGCCAACCCATGGTGGTACTGAGGCCACCGGTGTTTGTACAGACAGTGATGTTGTTTTTCCTCGTGTTCATGTATCTCGGAACTCTGCTATGAATAAAGGAAAAGGTTTACTTTCTTCTGGTCCCACTGTGGTGCATGATGTATGTGTGGATCCGGTTCTTGAACCGTCTAGACCTTTTCCTAGTCCTTCATCTGAGAAGGACCCAGTGATCCCCTTCCCTAGAGCCCTTCAGATGGGGAAGGGGAAGAAAAATGATCCAAAAAAGAGAGAGCTTGAGGAGTTCAGCCAGAGCATGATTGATCGATTCCATATCCAGCTGACCCTCCAGGAGGCTTTGCAGCACATCCCCCTTCTCCAGCGATCTTTGAGAGAGAGGACTACAGTCAGGAGGAGAAGGAGGAACCATACTTCAGAGATCCATGTGCTGACGAAATCCACATGCTTTGCGATCCAGAACCGACTGCCAGCCAAGAGGCCAGATTCAGGGGCCCCGTATGTCAGATGCCAGATTAGTGAGCAGTGGTTCGACCGTACTCTTCTAGATAGCGGATCGTCGATCAACCTTCTTCCGGCAGCCCTTCTCGACCGCTTCGAGTTGGGCACTCTTCGACAGAGCAGGACAGTCCTTCAGTTCGCTGATCGATCTGTCAAGAGGCCGAAGGGGTTATTACGAGACGTTATCGTCACTATTCAGGGCCTGAAATTCCCCGTGGACTTCGTAGTGTTGGACATGGAGATCCCTGAGTCAGTGGCCGATACCCCCATCATCCTTGGTCGTCCGTTCTTGGCCACAGCCAAGGCGGTGACTGATCATGATAGCGGGAAGGTGTACTTTCGCGTCCAGGGCGAGAGTATACAAATAGAGACGGTCGAGGACTATAGAGCCAGATTCAGAGCCCGCTCAGATGCGAGTACCGATTCAGAGCAGCTGACAGACGTAGAGCCAGACATCCACCAGGACTGTGATTTTGTGATCACAGATGATGAGGCAGCTTGGGCAGACCTTGAGACACAGACCACCCTCTCACTTTCAGATACAGCTGATGCAGAGATGATAACAGAGGAGAGTCTGGAGAGAACAGACCTGGTTCAGGATACCATTGAGGCAGCAGAGCCGGTCCTTGATCGCAGCATGATGATTAGTGATGGTGGTGCTGAGGCCACCTTGTTCTCAGGTGGTACTGATGCCACCGTCTCTGATACAGATCCCTCGGATTCAGAGTCTGATTAAGCCGATTGCTATGATCAGATGCCAGACCTGAGTCCATCTGAGCCTATAGATGAGGAGGAGGTAGAGGCAGAGCCGAGCAGAGACAGTACAGATGAGAATGAGCCGCCTTCTCCCGATCCAGTTTGCGAGAGTACGCTTTCACTTTCCCAGGCAGATTTGGCCGATCTTGCAGCTTTCACTCAGTTTCTTCCACAGCCAGATTTGCCGGCACCCAGCATTCCAGAGCTGAAGCCGCTCCCTACTTCGCTGAAGTATCGATTCCTTGCGGGCGATCCAGAGATGTACCCAGTCATCATCTCCGCCGAGTTGACTGGGGAGCAGGAATCCCGTTTGATGGGGGTTCTTGAAAAGAACCGCAAGGCGATCGGATGGAGCGTAGCAGATCTCCATGGGATTAGTCCATCAGTGTGCTCCCACCATATCTATCTCGAGGATGGGGCGAAGCCGTCGCGTGAGTTCCAGCGGCGTCTGAACCCCAACCTGAGAGAGGTCGTGATGAAGGAAATATCCAAATGGTGGGGTGCAGGTTTTATTTATCCCATTTCTGACTCCAAGTGGGTCAGCCCCTTGCATGTGGTGCCCAAGAAGACGGGCATCACGACTGTGATCAGTGAGTCAGGAGAGGAGATCGCTACACGAGTACCCACCTCTTGGAGGGTTTGTGTTGACTACAGGAGACTCAACCAAGCCACCAAGAAGGACCATTTCCCCCTGCCTTTTATTGACCAGATCATTGAGAGACTGGCAGGGAAGAGCCATTATTGCTTCCTGGATGGGTACTCGGGCTACAACCAAGTGGCCATCGCTCCTGAGGATCAGGAGAAGACCACCTTTACCTGTACCTTCGGCACATATTCTTTTCGACGCATGCCATTTGGGCTATGCAATGCCCCTGCGACTTTTCAGAGGTGCATGCTGTCGATCTTCTCGGACATGGTAGGGGAGTGCTTAGAGGTCTTCATGGATGATTTCTCGATCTACGGCGACGGATTTGATTCGTGTCTTGACTGCCTAGATCGAGTACTCCAGCGATGTATTGAGTATCACTTGGTGCTATCTTGGGAGAAGAGTCACTTCATGGTGACTCAAGGGACGGTGCTTGGCCACATCATCTCCAACAGGGGCATGGAGGTTGATCCGGCCAAGGTTGATGTCATTAGGAAACTCACACCGCCATCCAATCTGAGGCAGTTACGGTCATTTCTGGGGCACGTTGGATTTTATAGGAGATTTATTCAGGATTTCAGCAGGATTGCCCGACCGTTGACCGACCTCTTGACGAAAGAAACCGAGTTCCTTGTCGATGACAAATGTCTTTCGTCGTTCGCTACTCTCCAGCAGTGTGTTATTGAGGCTCCTGTCCTCTAGCCGCCTGATTGGTCTCTCCCATTCGAGATCATGACGGACGCCTCCGATTTTGCCGTAGGGGCAGTGCTGGGACAGAGGAGGGATGGAGTGCCATTTGCTATACACTATGCTAGCCGCACATTGGATTCCGCCCAGCGGAATTACACGGTCACAGAGAAGGAGATGCTAGCCGTAGTGTTCGCCTTAGATAAGTTCAGATCATATATCATTGGATCTAGAGTGACATTGTTTACAGATCACACCGCCATCAGGTACCTCATGGCAAAGAAGGATGCCAAGGCCAGACTGACTAGATGGATCCTTCTACTCCAGGAGTTCGACATTGAGATTAAGGATAAGCCTGGAGTCAAGAATGTGGTGGCGGATCATCTCTCCCGATTAGAGCAGCCTGAGGATTCTGAGCAGATTGATCCTATTAGAGATACCTTCCCAGATGAGGCGATCCTTGCTATCGCCTCACTCCCTTGGTATGCCGATATTGTGAACTTTCTCGTTGTTGGGAAAGTCCCACAAGATTGGCCCAGGCAGAGGCTTGAGACCTTCCTAGCGAAGGCCAAGTCTTACCATTGGGAGGATCCCATCCTTTACCACGAAGGAGGGGATAGCGTCTGGCGTCGGTGTATTCCTTAGGAGGAACACCATAGCGTCCTCACTTACTGCCACAAGCTTGAGGCAGGTGGACATCATTCTGAGAGGAGAACGGCACAGAAAGTGCTCCAATCCGGCTTGTGGTGGCCTACCCTCTTCAAGGACTCAGATGAGTTCGTGAAGAGGTGTACTGACTGTCAGAGGATGGGCACTTGTGGACAGCGTGATATGATGCCGATGCAGCCCATTCACTTCTGTGAGGTTTTTGACGCATGGGGCATTGATTTCATGGGTCCATTCCTTAAGAGTCAGGGATTTGAGTACATTCTGTTGGCCGTGGATTATGTGAGTCGTTGGGTGGAGGCTATCCCCGCCCGAGCCGCTGATGCGAGGACAGTTTGCAGATTTTTGAGGATGCGTATCATCACGCGGTTCGGGGTTCCACGAGTTCTTATTTCTGATGGGGGATCTCACTTCATCAACGACCAGGTGAAGGCACTTGCTAGCGAGTTCGGCATAGATCATCGTGTTCCTACACCGTACCATCCACAGACGAATGGTCTAGCCGAAGTGTCGAATAGGGAGATTAAGACTATTCTGCAGAAAGTCGTCCGCCCTGACCGAAAGGATTGGTCACAGCTTTTGGACTCGGTCTTGTGGGCATATAGGACGTCTTTCAAGACACCTTTGGGCACATCTCCCTTTCGCCTCGTATATGGCAAGCCATGCCATTTACCTGTTGAGCTGAGGCACAAGTCACTTTGGGCAGTTACAGACATACTTATGGATCCAGATGGTATAGGAGACCAGAGGAGGGCAGAGCTAGCTGCCCTGGAGGAGCTTAGAGATGCAGCTTTCTCAAGCAGCCTACATTATAAGGAGAAAGTCAAGGAGTGGCATGATTCCCATATCAGCCACAAACATTTTGAGATTGGACAGAGAGTATGGCTGTTTGATGCGAGGCTTAGATTATTTCCAGGGAAGCTACAAAGCAAATGGAAAGGACCTTATCTGGTTCGGAAGGTACACGACAACGGTAGCATCGACATATCTGAGTTGTCCTCTGAGAGTACCTTCCGAGTGAACGGCCAGCGGCTCAAGCCATTTCTAGATCATGAGCCGCGGGTCGTTGATATTGCCCCTATTCATTTTGCGTGAGATGTGGTCTTTGACTCACATCTAATACATCTCACGCCTGAGTTTCACTGATCTTCCGTTGTATATAGATCCAGATGTCCATATCACCCCATTCTTTAGTCCCACATCCCTTTCTCCATCTTGTGATTATGCTATACTTAGGGTGCACTTTACCCTAAGTATAGGGGGGATGTGAGACCTTTCGGGTATTTCTTTTGCTTCTGTCTACCCCTGTTTTGCTGCCTATACTTAGGGGCATTTCACCCTAAGTATAGGGGAGGTAGACCCTGTACATTCTCCACTCGGTTTTCCCTTCGTGTACAGCCTGCTATACTTAGGATTATTTGATCCTAAGTATAGGAGGGAGACCTGAGTCCCTCTTGACTTTTTATTCTCCTTTTGTATAGCCTTCCTTTTCACTTCCCTATACATAGCACGAGTTATGTCTTCTTCATCGCTCTTGACTCTGAGGACATCGTTCGAGCTAAGTATAGGGGGGTGTGTATATATTTCATATATACTTTAGCCATAACTCGTACTTTGTGTGAGTGTGTTAATAAATAAAAATGGCTAAAAACCACAAAAATTAAAAATTTTCATGTACATAATCTTCTTTTATTTTCACATACATAGCTAGTGTACAAATTATTTTTGTAAAATTGATTTCAAAAATCTTTTGTGTAAAGCTTGTGTAAATATTTTTGTATCAAAATTATGTATATAGTACAAAATTTTTCCAAAATGTTTTGAAAATCAAAAGTTTGCAAAAATCTTGTGTAAATGTGTGTAAATATCTTTTTGCAAAACCTGCACTTCATGCATCATCATTCATGATTTCAAAACATTTTTCAAAAATTTTGCATGATTGTAAAATATTGTGTAAATAAGCATCTTTTTGTACATATGTATATAGTTTTTCTTGGATGATAGTTGACATTTAAACTAGCTTGGAATCAAATTGAGAAATGGAGCTTGATTAAGATCTTAATCCACCTAATTTCTAAGAGGAACCTTATAGGGCTTAGGTTTAAGGCTTCTCAGGTCCATGATGACTTAATTCTTTGAGTCCACTAGGCTATGATCACATGTCATCTCAATGAGCCTAAGTAGAGCACTTAACAACAACACATGACTCATATAGATTATGGCTTTACTTGGACACCAGCACTATGCACCGAGCTCTCTACGGATGAGGTGGTGAGGAGGCAGTCTTCCTTGACTTGGGGTAGCATATGAGGGTAGTACTTCTAGGCGGAACCTCTCTTCTTCTTATAGTGAAGGAAGTGCGTCTCAACTTGGTCTGGTTGCCATGAGGTCTAACGACGGGAGTTGTGGGTTGCAATAAAGCTTCAAAAGAGGGATAGTCTACTGGCTCAAGAGGAAAAACTCCTTGTATATATGCTGCACATGTATATGTTGTACAGATGCACTTGAAAAAAAAATGTGCAAAAAGAAAAGAACTCCAAAAAAGTGGTGGGTCTGAGAGAAAATGATAATCCCACCGGAGTATGTATATAAGTGCAATAAGCAAAGCTTGGTTTCATGATCCACCTGTTGTAGCTTGCAGCAGGGAGACTTGGCTACACTGGTCAAGCTCCCAAGGGTACTTGGCTACACTGGCCTTGACCCATTCTCTTCTTCCCCCTCTTCTTGAGCCGGTTGTACTTGAACTTAGAAGGGAATACCCCGCTCCTCGAGGAAAGAGTGGCCAGATTGAGGTCATAGAGTTACCTTGTTAGGGAGGATTGTCAAGTTGCCATTTCTGAGGTGGAGAGCTTAGACTTCACATTCACAGGACAAGAAAAGATTCATGGTCTTCAGGGTTTGTGATTGATGACTTGTTCTGATCTGGAGCATTGAGGAGTCTTGGTCATAGATTAGTGGAACTTAGAGGCTGTTAGGTTTTGAGATTAAGTCTAAATAAGGTTCCGACACATCAATAATCCAAAGATCTGATTAAGCTCCATACCTCAATTTAATGAAGGCAAGTTTAATAATCAACCTTGATCCATGTACATCCTCTTTTTCTTTTTCTTTCTTTCTCTTTCACTTCTTTTTCAAATAAGTGTTTGCTAAGGGACTAGCAAAGTATAGTATAGGGGGGGTGATGAATACCCATTCATCACTCTTTATTCTTATATTTTAGCTACAAAAACCTATGCAAATGCATGTAGATACTTGTAAATAGGAATAATTAGCAAAAGCATGCATCTTGTAAAAATATATAATTAGCATGTTTTTGTGCAAAAATAAAAGAATAAAGATGAAAAAGAAAAAGAGGGAAATATTTAGAATAAATATTGAGCAACCTAACCCAAGGGAGGGCTCAGCATGGGCCTGACCGCATAAAAGTCAAAGTAGAGGGAGATAGGGGCTCTAGTGTAAATATCCATATAAATAAATAAATTATATTTTCCTCACCCAAAAATATGCTTGTACATATTTTGTATATATTTAGAAACTATTAAAAACAAAATAAAAATTTAAAAATCAAAAACTCAAAAATGACCTTTCACCATGTACATAGACCATCATCCTTATGTATTTAACCTTGTAAATAAATTTATTTATTTTCAAAACTTTTTGTAAATATTCCATGCTATATATTGTAAATAAAATAAATAAAAAGAAACAAAACAAAAATCAAATAAAAATAATAAAATTAAAATTACAAAAATATATTGTACATATGCCATGTATATAGTTGTACATAACTATTTATTTCACCTATGTATATAAATAATAAAAATCAAATAAAAATATCCTTTTATTCCTCATTTTATTCTATAAATAAATAAAATATGAAATGGGAATAAAAATGTATAAAAATAACTAATTAAAAATCAAAATTAAAATCCCTATATTGTACATATACCTATATATAGCCCTATTATGTAAATACCTTATTTTTATTTTGAAAAATTAATTAAAAATCACCAAAAAATAGAGAAAAATAAAATAAATATTTTTCATGTTTTAAGTTTCTGAAAATTCGGTCATTTTTGGCCCAAAAAAATCAAATAAAAATTCAATGCTTGGCGGGCTCTGATTGGTCCACGGGGGATTGTTGACCCCCGGTCAACTCCCCCCCAGGACCACCAGAGCCGGGTCTGCTGCGCCCGACCCACCTTCTCGGACTTTTCCCATGCAGACCCGAATCCTTTTCGCCCCAACTCCGGGTCCGGAATGATCACGTCATATCCGAGAGCTTCGCCGGAGCCCTCGCCTCGGGATCCACGCACCAGCTCACCCTACCCGATCGAGTTTTGCCGGACCTTCCACCGTATAAAGCCTGAGCTCCGCCCCCATTTTCACGCATCTTTGGCTCTCCACCCTTCGTCCCGTGACCTCCACTGCATCCCTTGAGGTGACAGCTCTCGATTGCCGGTGTCGCAGCGAGGAGGGGGTGGCCGGACCACTGATCCGGCGACTTTGCGCCGCCGTGCTCCGCCCAGTGCAGGAGCTCGAGCCTCAGGCCTTGACGACCTTCGAGGCAACGACCAGGAGCGACCTCAGCTCCAGCACAGTCTACCACACCGCCCAGGTAACCTTCTAGCTTCCCTATTTCGTGTAATTTCTTGTTTCCCCCAAATCGTAGTTCCGCCGAGTTCCGTCGATTCCGGCCATCTTGCGTATCTTTTCGATCATCGGAACACCCAGTCACCTTCGCCATCCCTCCACGCACATTCTTTGCCCCTTCGTTCAACCCAGCTCGCACAGGAGCTGGGGTTCGAGCTCCACCGTCCTTCGCTCGCCGGAGCTCGCTCATCCCGACGCATCGTCCACCCTCACGCCGCTTCATCGGGTCGAGGCACTTTGCCCTCGACCCGCGAAGCTTCTGGGTTACTTTGCAGGTCAAGAGGAAGCCATCTGAGGCTTCTCTACATCCAAGCCAGGAGCTTCCCTCCGCCGACCTCGCCGGAGCCCCTCCAGGGCTCGGCTGGGCCATCGGAGGGCACCACCAGCTGCGGGACATCATCGCCGACCTTCTCCGATCTTCAGAGGCAGCTGAGGAGGACCACAGCATGCGCACGAGGCCGGCGAAACTCGCCGGCCACCTGTTCTTCGAAGGTCCTCGAGCACCGTCCGATCACCCGCAGCTCCCCAGTTCGCATCCCGTCCGTCCGTTCCAGGAGGAGCAGTCACCGTTGATCATCTCGAGGGTTGATCGAGACCGTCAGAGCAGAGAGAGAGGCACCAGCGCCCGCCAGCCGTTCGATCGTCCACATGCCCTCCTCTGCGCCGTCGATCAGCCCACGTGCGGAAGGAGAGAGAGGCGCCATTCACCAGCACCGTTAGATCCGCCACGCGCCCACCATCCAGCCGTCGACGTAATAAAGGGGTAAATTACCTTAGGCCCCCTCTTAGTTTATGTTTTATGTGTCAGTCCTGTAAATATTTTAGGCCTTTTATTTACGTAGGGTTAATTGCACATTGGACCCCGTGCTTGTTAATATTTGCATTTATGCCCCTGTATGTGTGAGCCACGTGCTTCGTCACGTGTAGTTTTGGTTTATTTGCAACTCTTATCCTGTAGTTCTGGATGCTTTATGAATGAATAGAAACTTTTTGGTAATTGCATATATGCCCTGTGAACGTTTTATTTGCACATGTGCGTCTTTTAGTGGGTTATTTGTATAACAGCCCCTGGACTTTTTGGTACGAGTTACCAAAAGGTCCTAGGACTTGTTTTTATTACCAGAAGGTCCCTGAGTGCCCCAGGCATGCGCCACGTGCGTGACTTGCTGGGAAAATTGCACCTGGACCCCCAGAACTTCGGGTATTTGCACTTACGTCCTTGTGCACAGTGCCCCCTTTGGATTTTTGAATAAAATATCAAATCACCTCCAAATTCGATGAAAATTTGACACATGGCTCCTGCCATGTTGTAGGATTTTTGAGAATTTTTGAGGACATTTTTGATTTTATTTGTTATTTTTAAAAATTCAAAAACCTCTATTTTAGCTACTGTCTAGAATTAAAAATCCAAAAAAAATATAAAAACACCCCCAAAAATTCTATAAAAATTAGGCACTGTTTCTTTTGTGTGTTATGATTTTTTAGCCAATTTTAGCTATTTTTCATTGCTTAAAAACCCTAAAAATTCAAAAACACCTAAAAACTCATAAAAATCATAGTAAATAATCTAAAAACCCAAAAACAATAATTTTGGTGCTCAAATTTTCCTTATTTTCTCTAGTATACAGAAAAATTACCTCCAGGTCCCTCTGAGATACCTAGATATTTTATCTTTGGGTTTTGGGCCTGGCTGGACAGTACCTTGTATTTTTAGTACTGTTTGATTTTTAGAAAATAAAATACACCTTAGAAAAATCCCAAAAATTCACCAAAAACACTTAAAAATCTAAAAAACATAAAAACATTTTTGTTTGAATTTTTGCTTGCTTTTTGACATATTTAATAATTAGCTAAAGTGTGCTTGTCTTTACTTTCTTTTATTTTCTTCACATTTTAAAAATCCAAAAAAAATATAAAAATCACTAAAAACCACTAAAAATACTTGTCTTTTATTTTATTTTCTTCTTACTACTTCGTAGGCCTCTGGCCAACCCGTGCTCCTTGTGTTCGACCCTGGGTGCTATACCAGGTTAATCTCATAGCTAGACCGCTGATTTTGAGCTTGAGTGATTTTACATGTTTTGAGTGGTTGATTTTTCTTGATATACCCATCCTCTAAGATCCGGGTCGCAACGACCCTTGTCTTATTACCTTCACCCGGGTCTTGGGGATTTTTTGGGTTATCAAGTGGCTGAGGTAGATGGTTCTCCATAGGCACATCCATAAAAAGGAGGAGGAGGATAACCAAGGGACTCGTAGTAGGCTATGACTCGTCGCACCTCGTCAAACTGTGACTCTAAAGCAATATTCGGGGTCAACTGCCTACTGGAAGAAAGTGTGTCTGAGGAGGATGGACGATTGGATCGATGAGATCCATGAGAGCTGCCACGTCCAAAACCTGGCATGACTGTAATGATGATGTAATAGTTAATTACAAAGTTATTAATGAATATTTTTACTAATTCGAGTATAATATTTTAATAAAACTTACAGTTAATCTTCATCATGTAATTTTGTTGGATTATAGCATATTTCTTCGATTTCTGAGTTTTCTGAATCATCATTTGTGGAGTCTGAATCATCTTGTAGGTCAACACATAACACCTCTTTATCAGCCAATTAAATCAACTCGATGATTGGGACTTCTTCTGTTACGTTTATTTGCTTATGAGTAGGTGTGAATACTTCATCTATATCATCTTTGTGATGAGTGTATTCATTAGAAATATAGCCTCGAGAATTTATCTTTACGACACTTAAAGTTTCAATGCTTTTTCTCTTCTTTAACACTTGTGGGAGATAACAAACTTGGTCCGCTTGAGAAGCTAGAACGAAGGGTTCAAATCTGCGTATAAATTTTCTTGGTAGCACATCGATAATGTTATTTCTCTTATCGAGCACTACGCCTCCACTGGGTTTGTACCAATCACACAGAAAGAGAACTACTTTATTAAAACTTGGAATACTATATTTTACTTCTAGTATCTCTTTTAATATTCCATAATAATTCATATGATCTTTCTCATAACAAGATCCACGAACCATCACTCTGTGATTCTGAGTTGTTAAATATCTACCTGAATTAAAGGTATGAAAATGATAACATTACTGCAACAAGAGTTATAAGACCGGACCTTATAAACCAGACCTTCTCCAAAATATTTTAAAATATGTATATGATAATCACCGCCGTCCAATTGTTTTGTTCGGTTTTTAAACCAAACTGAAAATTGAATCCTATAGACGCTCAGAACTTCGTCATCTGAATACATAGGATTTTCTTCGACAATTTCCATCTGAATTCCCTAAAATATGTAAAAGGAACATTAGTATTATGTGGAAGGGAATTTGCATATGTATATAAAGTAATACAAATACATACTGAACATATGGTGTTATTTCCTCGCAATTGTCTAATACGTATAACTCTGCAGCTTCTTTCTCTTGTTTCGATAAGAAACGTTCTGTTGCCTTTCCTATGAGCTGAGTGGACATATAAGAAATGTTCTTCAACTTTTCTTTTATTTCGGACCTTTCTTTTGAGAAAGAACATAAACATATGTAAAACATGTAAATGTTTTATTCATATATTAAAAAATAAAAAAAGAATTTAATATTTAGAAATACCTTTCAAATGGATACATCCAACGATATTTTGCGAGCCCTCCAACTTTTGCTTCGTCCATTGAATCAAAAAATGACGGCAGAAATATCTTTTCTAAATTACACATAATCACAGGAATATTTTTCTCAAGATATTCCATCTCCTTCCGGTGTATGCGTGACGAACAAAGAACCTGAAAAAATCTGCTAACATCTGATAGAACATCGATAACATTTTTTGGTAACAATCCTCTGAACAATAACGGTAGCAATCTTTCCATAAAAACATGTCAGTCATGGCTTTTCATTTCCTTAAATGAGAACTTTTTTAAATCAACCAAATTCGAGAAATTTGATGCATATCCATCTGGAAACTTCAATTTCTTGTCCATTCCCAGACAAGCTTCACTTGATTTCTGTTCAATGTATACTTCGCTTTAGGAAGTTCGAACCTTCCATTATCATGTTCCTTTATATGCAACTCCAGCCGATTAAGTATGATTTGTAAATCACGACGAGATTTTATTGTATCTTTTATACGACCGGTTACATTCATAACAGTATAGAAGATGCTATTGAAGATATTTTTCTCTATATGCATAACATCTAAGTTGTGTCGTATCAATAGCTTACTCCAATATGATAATTCCCAAAATATACCCTTCTTAATCTAATTATGACTGTCACCAAAATCAGGAAGAGGTTTTGTTTTATCCTCATCCCCGTAAGGTTGATTTCTCTAATTCTTCCAAACTTGATAAAATCGTTTCGCCGGTCTTAAATGTCGGTAGATCTGTAAGATCAATGGCATTCTTTTTAAATGCTTGCTTTTGTCTTCAATATGGATGATTGTTTGAAAGAAAACGTCTGTGACAATAAAAAAAATAGGATTTCCGACCGTGTTGAAGCTGGAATGATTTAGTACCTTCCATACAATATGGACAACTTTTACGTCCATGCGTACTCCATCTGGATAACATTCCATATGTCGGGAAATCATTTATAGTCCAAAGTAGAGCTACTTTCATATTAAATGTTTGCTTATTTGCATCATATGTATCTACTTCATCGACCCATAACATTTTCAACTCATCTATGAGAGGACATAAATACACGTCGATGTATTTTCCTAGATGTGTAGGTCCTGACATCAACAACGATAGAAACATAAATTATCTCTTAGTACATAACCATGGGGCTAGATTGTATGGTGTTGTCATTACTGGTCAACAAGAGTAATCTTTACTTCTTTCATGAGGATTAAACCCGTCTGCACATAAACCTATAATACAATTCCTCTTTTCTTCAGAAAACATAGGAAAAGTTGACATCAATACTTTCCAACAATCAGACTCAGATGGACGCTCCATGTACTCATCAACTTTATGTTCCGCATGCCATGTCATATTTTTCGTCGTTTTCTTGCAATAATATAACTGTTTCAATCTCGGCGTCAACGGGAAATAACATCAAATCTTTCTTGCGATTTTTGACCCACTCTTACTTGCTTCCTGATATCTTGGCTCGTCATATTCCGGACACCGTATCAAATGCTGATGTTCACTGTAATATAAAATATGGTGATTTATACAAGAATCTATTTTAACTTCCGCTAAACCCATCTTCTGCATCATCTTCTTGATTTTGTAATAGTTATCAGATAATTCTACATCTTCTGGTAATATTTTCTTGATAATTTTAAGCATTACATCAAAATTACAATCATGCATATTATGCTCCATCTTCATGGATAGAAGATCCGAAACTGCAGAGAGCTTTGAATATGTCTTACAACCCAACCACAATGACTCTTCTGTTTTTTTTCAACAACTCGTAGAAGTCCGCAGACTCTCCATATGGTTTATCATCTAAACAAGCAGTGTTAAAATTAAGACCCACAACATTCATAACCATATCTACAAATGGATTAATATTGTCCGCTTCTTTTGACTCATTCATCTTGTCCTTGTAGTCCTCACCATGCCTCCGCCAAATCTGTTATCCTTCCATGAAACCATTTTTGTAAAGATGCAATTGAGTTTCATCCTTAGATCTCTTCCTCATTAAATGATATTTTTGATACAGACACAAGATAGTTCCATCTGAATCCACAACACGAGAACCTTGTGCATAAGCAAATTATTCAAATTCTTGAACACCTCTTTGAAATGTATATGTAACATGTCCATCTGCTACACGCTTGTACATCCACTCTCTATTAGTCATATTGATCAACCTGAATGAAATAATTCAGATTGTAAAATGAGATGGGAAGATTAAACTTTGACTTAATCTAGGAGAACATACAAAGAAAACCTAAACCTAACCCATTGTTGACCTAAACCTATTATACTTACTCTATAGATAAGAAGAGAGGTGTGTTAATTATGTTATCACTTGAGCCCGCCGATAAGGATTCAAACATACTAAAAGACGATCGTTATCACACGCTTGCTTATATCTGAGGAAAATCCGGCAGCATAATCCTGCACCTCTCCCGTATACCTCAAAAATAAATCACAATCAACTTTTAAAATAATCATCGTAGTGATTATTTCGATAGTAAATTATGATTGATTTGGTATACCGAAGAGGAAGGGGTTATGGAATCGAATTTCCATCAAAAACAAATAGCTTGTGACAATGATCGCCTTTTAGTAAGTTTGAATCCTTACGGACCCCTTTAGTCCAGGATCTCCGAACTAAGGAAAGCTAATATAAATGTAATATTTTAAGATCACTTTACATTGTACATTTGTACGTGCTACAAATAAGACTATAAAATAATCTTAAAATATTTATTCATTTATGTTAACCAGGCATTTACGTATATATGGTTAGTTAACGATGACGATATGGATAAGTGTGATCCTTAGTGCCTAATAAAGTATTCAAATGAACATTATTGGAAGTGTACCTGCAAAAGATTTCTTCACCAGCAAACATCAAAATTCACGACCATTGGACTAGGATATCTCATTCCAAAGTGAGTCCAATAGTACTGTATAAAAAATAAAAAATATAACATAGTTGGGGGATGATGAAATCCTCCAATGTGTTGCACACGCCTCCCAGTGTGCAGGGCCATACACCACCCCATGTGGAGGGACACACCATGTGTGAATGATTTTGTTTGATTTAATAATAAGTTGTTAGTGTTTTAGCCTTATCATCAACCTAACTATAAGTTAATGTAATACACTTGGTCACATTAACTAGAATTTAATGTAATAATAAATTATCATAGAAGAGATGCTGGTGTTTGTCATATCTCATATCCACAATATATGAAGTATTCTATCTCATATGAACACTATATGAAGAGGATGTTTGTATACAGAATATTCAAGTAAATTAATCCTAATTGGTAATTAAGCATAATTTTCCCTAATGTTATTCTCAAGTTATACCTAATGTTATTTAAGTACAATTATATAATATCATGGCATGATATTCCTATTTCGTAATTTTAGTCATTATAAATAATCAACAAGGTATACTAACAATTATAAAAGTTATACGGGTATTCCTATCCTTTATATACTACCAAGTTTAGTCATATTATTGGTTGTGCCATTTCATCGAACACCACCACGCATATGAATTTCCAAATAAATGAGGCAACCATAATCAAATATAACAAGAAGATATTAAACAAGTATTATCTTAAAGATAGAAAGCATATTCAATCACTGGAATGTATACAAAATAACATATAAAAACAACAATTTTGAAAACCTAAAACTATCCTAACATGAGTAATATACAATGAGATGTTAAAAAATGAGATAAAGGATGAAGTAATATACTGAAGGGAAGATGTTTATATACTTGAAATACGCAAAGGAGGGTCGCCGGTGGTGAGGAGGGACGTGCAGGGATCGTTGGAGGGCTTATTTGGGGGGAAATGCGAGTAGAATGAGGAAGAAAGGCAGGGCGACGTTTTGTTTAAGGGTTTGGACGAGCACACTTATGTGCTCGCCAATCACTTAGCCGATGCTCGCCCATATATTTACACGCGCTCGCATAATCCGCACATAAAATTTCAAGTGAGAAAGCACCGTAGGGAGATCACATGTGCAATAAAAGTGCTCGTCCATATTTTCATACGTGCGCCACCTGGCCGCAACTTAGGATTCAAACCAGCGAGCAACCTAGGCAACCGCATGTAGTCCTCCCGTGCTTGGCAACAGTCGGGCGAGCACATGTGCTTGCCCAGGGCACTCAAGGATGTGCACGCCAAACGCATCTTTTTTATAGTGTTTCTTGAAGCCTTCATTAACTTTATCCCATCCTCAAGCATCATTAGATCAGGTCTGAGCTCAAATCTCTAGTCCTAGTTCCTCAAATGATAACTCAACTCATCTCATCAATCATGCAGTTCTGAATTTGTTGTGTTGATCATATTCTTTAGAAGGTAGAGATGAAAAGTGCAATATAGCGCTCAAATCTTTCAAACTAGAGAAGTGTGGATTATTAAGTTAAAAACCCTAATGACTAAGGCTGACTACCTCAGACTCTTAAGATCTCAGAAATTTAGTGTCCTCAAAATCCTTAAGCCTTGAGTGAATGTGAATGTGTCAGGAATACACCAACTCCTCGGTTAGTCAATTTTGTGATTTTTATCTTTAGCAAATTTTTATGGATTTTTTTTCAAATTTTTTTAATTCCTTTGAAAGACAATGACTAGACCAAGCTCATAAGAATAGTTTCTTCCACTCTCAGCCAGTATGGGTGTAAGTACGGACTGTTATACAGACCCGTGTTACTTGAGGACAGAACCATATACAATGTTCTCTAAACCACCCACTCTGCTAAGGGAGACCGAAGTTCCCTCACTGAGAGTAGCTACTCATTTTTAAGCCTAGTAATCAGAGCCTTTACCAAAGAAAGATTTTTAATATTTAATATTTTTATGGATTTATTAAAAAGGTTAATTTATTTTTTTACAAAAAGTTAATTTTTACAAAAAAATAATCCCTCAATTTTAAAAGATTTTTTGTAAGATTTTTTACAACACTCAGTTCACAAGTCAACTTAAAGCAAGCCCAAAAATAATTTTAAAAAATGTTTAAAAACATGAGCTATGGCTAAAGTATATATACAGTAATATATGGTATACCCCCCTATACTTTACTTTTGCTATGTCCTCATAGCATAAGTGATATGAAAATATGACTCAGGTTAAATATAGGGTGATATAGCAGAACTGAGGAGGAGGGCCCCCCTATACTTGGGTCAAAATGGCCTAAGTATAAGAAAACAGAGCAAGGGAAGGATGAATGAGTCGGGTCCCCCTATACTTAGGCTGAAAATAACCCAAGTAAGGGATCTGGAAATAGAAATGGAGGTCCGAGGCTGTTAGGGTTAGGGTATGTTTTATACATATGAGTAGAGAGAGGGGGGAGGGGGATGAGGATTTTTACAGATGATTAAGAAGATGTGGGAGGGTGTGTGTGTGTAAGTGCATTGTGTGAAAATTTGTACAATTTAAGATGCAGGAGCGGGGTGATTGTGTGACCTATAAAGAGAAGGTGGGGGGTGGATATACATATATGAGGTGAGTGCGTGTGTGTGTCAGGGAGGGGGTAGATCATCTAGTGATCTACTCTTTTTTTCTCTTGTTTTTACACACGTGAGCCCTCAAATGAGGACCGCTAAAGAAATTCACATGATACAATTTTTTTACAACATGAAAATGCATGAGGAGCTGACTAATCTTCCTTGAGTTCTTCATCCTTTCTTTTGCAGCCTTCTCAACGGGAGCTCTCAACTCCATGCCTCTATGGAGATCAAGCATCCTCGATCTTCATGGACCCTACCACAAAAAATGTTAGAAAAATAACAAGAAAAATAATCAGCAATGATGCAAAAATGCATGATGAGAAGACCTACCAATTTTGAAAATATTTACGATAAAAATATTTCAAAATTCGACAAATAATAAAGGTGAGCCGTGTCCCCGACAACGACCCAATTGATTAGCTCGGAAATCGTCTCTTTAATAAAAGAGAATGGTAGTATATGAGACGATCTTCGATTCAACAAAACCACACTCTTTGAATGTTGTAGAATATTTTAACTTGGCAAGTCTACCAAGGTCGAATGGCGGTATGGTGATTTTTAGTTGCGTGGTCTTAAATTATTTCAAATAATCAATTAAATGCTCGATTAATTTCTATTTCAGAAAATAAAGAGAAAATGCGATGAAATGGAATGTAATGTAGAGGAAATAAATAGAGAAAATGAAGCATAGGATCTATGACTTCGTACGATTTAATTCCTCAAGTAATATGCTCAATAAATCCTCGAAATTGACTCACAGATCAAAAGAATGTTTGTCTAGGAAATGTAATCAAAAGATCAATACATGATCTAATAAGTTCGAAGATCTGTTGAAATGCTTGTAAGATGTAAATTTCCCTGTAAACTATTCCTCGAGTAAATAGTCATTATCTTTGAAAATTATCAAGGAAATAATTCTCAATCTTCCTTTTTGAAGCCCCTGCAAACTTAAGTTAAAATTCTCAAAATATATTTACACATATATGATCAAGAAGATTGGCAGATATCCCCCAACAATCCTTTAGACTAGCTCCAATATGATTAAATCCTCAATAAAGAAACATAAATACTAATGGATTAATCAAATTGATTCATCTTGGAATGAGCCCCTGCAAAGATTAATCCTTTAGGAAAAATCGACAATGATTACAAGGAATTAATTAAATTAAATTCCTCAACCAAATTCCTGTAAAAGATATTGTTAATTTTCTCCATAAAAATTAGGCACAAATAAATCATTTTTTGCCTGCACAAATAAAAATGCTCCTTAAATATTAATCCTCATAAAATAGCATCAAATTTGTCCACAAGTTGTATAATATGAAAGAGCACAGAATAAGCTTCAAAATGACATATTATGCGCTAAAATTAGAGTTCAAATGGAGAAGATATGCTACATTAAAGGTCTAGGGACTAAAATACAATAAAAATAATTATGTTCTTCTCAAGTAGGCCTCTGGAGGACTTATCTGCAATATTAAAAAATGGAGGGGTTTTGATGCAATTTTTCCAGTGTGTCACGTGCCCAACACGTGATGCTGATGTCAGCAAACGAGGGGGCCACTTTGTGATTTGCAGGAGCCAAGGGGCTTGGATGAAAATTACCCCCATCTAACGTGCTTCTCACGTAAGGGGATGTTCTAGGTCGGCTGGCGACGAGGCCCACACGCATCTCGAGGAGCGGTAGTTGGCTCATTGCAGCCGGCGGCACCCCCTCGCGACGGAGGAGAGGCGCGGGGGTGAGTGGATGCGAGGTGGCGTGGGAGTGTGGAGTGATTCTTCCGCGGTGGCGTGGCGAGCGGTGAGCAAGAGGACGGGGGTTAGTTGCTCCTGAGGCGGGCGGCATTGTGGCAGAGACGGTGCTAGACGCGACGCCAGGTGGAGGAGCGTGGCGTAGTTGGCTGGGTGCAAGCGTGGAGGCGTTGTTCCAAGCGGCTGCAGAGCTTAGAGGTGGAGAGCGGATGGCGAGGAGGAAGGTGCGGTGCCCGCACGAAGGTGGAGCGGGTGGAGGCACGGGCTGTGAATTGCGGAGGTGGCGAAGGTGATTTGAGGAAAGGCTAAGGGCTGGAGGCAGAGGTACACGATCGATGGGGGTTGTCGAGGCTACTACGAGGTCGGTAGAGGGAGATGCATGAGATAGAGGAGATCGGGTTCACCTGGGAAATTGAGCTCCTCAACGGAGGGCTCTGTTGTCACCTCGATTCGTGCCGGCGAAGGGCTTGAAGAAGCCTTGCAACTTCCTGGAGGTTGCTGCAGCAAAGGGAAGAGGAGATCGACCCCTTGGATCAGTCCTAGGGATGAGTGAGCCACTGTCATCGGCTCTATAGAGGAAATGTCGGATGGCTTTAGAAGAGGTCGGAGGTGCCCTTTATAGGAAGGTGGTGGGTGGTAGTTACACGAGCGAGGGGTCGGCCTCGTAATGGCCGGAGAAGAGGAGCGGGCGCGACAAAGAAACGATTGAGCAATGGCTGAGCAGGGGGGGTGTTAACAGTTAGAGGAGGAGATGGAACGGGTCACGTGCTGGGTACGTGACATGTGCAGAGAGGTGAGGTAGTGAGAGAACAGGGTGACACATGGAACGACCAAGGGATGCCACATGTCATCACAAAAAAATCAAAACTAAAAGAGGAAGAAAAATAGAAAAGAAATATAAAGAGACTCGGATCAAAAAATTTCCTTCACAAAAGTTGTTCGTCTCGACGAGATCTACAACTTTTCTGAAAGAATCGGGAGCAAAAGAGGTCATATGTACAAAGTGGTATTTTTGGTGGTTCTCCATGCGTATAGAAGACCTACTTTTTGGGATTTTACAATTTTTTGGTGATTTTGAAAGAGGATAAAAATTATAGAAAAAATACGATAAAATACAAAAAAATATTATTACACACTAATCTATTTTTTGGATTTTTAGTAAATAAGAAAATAAGAAAATAAAATAGAAGTACGAAATATGAGTTTTCTGTATAGACTCACAATGGACACTTGAACACAGTCAGTTTCTTTGATTACAGTCTTGATTTGGATTTGGATTTTTATGTTGATTAATAAAAACTTTATCAAAGAACACAAATAAAGAAGAAATAAAATTAAAAGGGTTAATTATGTACATAAAAACTCAGGTCAAAATAGCAAAAAGATAAAATACGCAAAAGAGGCCCAAAACCCAACTTTCACATATGAGGTCCGAATTTTATGAAATTGGTCTTGTTTTGAAGATATTTGAAAATGGAGTACTTTAAAAGCGAGTAAACCAAAATCGGACACTGTATGAGGGAGATATGTGCGTTTTAGTCCGTCAAATGTGAAATTTGATTTTGGATTTATTTGACACTTATTGGAGTTAGTATTTTTATATATTTTTTTTATTTATTCTTGTCAATAATATCAACACAATGAAGGTAGTTTCAAATTAATCGGAGTTAGGATGAATTAATTAAAACTATATGAAGTTAGCAGCTTTTTAGGCCTATTTACACATTATGCAATTATGCATGATGAAATGCGAATATTATTTACACATGTATGAATGCTAATGATTCTCTATTATTAAATGCATACAAATTTCAGGTAACGGAGCCTAATTGACTAATTTTAGCATGATGAATACGAGATCCATCAGCTCCCTCCTCTACTGCCCCACCTACTCCACCTTGAGATGGCTGGTGTTGGGAGCTCGAGATGTAATGGGGATTCTCCAATGGAGCAGTTCTTTTCCAACAACTGGGCAGGATGCCTTCTGCCCCCCGTTCTTCTTCATGGGAAAAAAGGCGAGGCCTAACACCCCTATACGAGCACTTCATCAGCAAGGTTAGGTTTGACCGGTGTTCTCCGATTGTTGTGTTCCATTCAAATAAGCCCGTAACAACAATTGGAGGGTCTGATACCTTCAGATGAGGTGATTCTCACCCCAAATATGCAAGCAAAATTGACGGCTAGAGGATAGGGGACCTCAATCGTGTGATTATTCATGGTGGAAAGCTTAGCCTAAATGGGATACCTGGGATTTAGTGAGTGTAGTTGAGGCTCTGATACCTATGATAGAGCTAAAGTCGGAGAAGACGATGCCAAAGTGAAGGTCGATGTGGAGGAGGATGTGCATGAGGACGTGGTAGCGTGACTTGAAGATCAGGAGGGGGAGGATGGCATCGGCAAGAGGACGAATGGGAGAGGAAAAGGGGGCATCTTGAGGATGTTTGTCGAATGGCAAGGGCGGAGCAATGAATGGTCTGGCATCAACAACTAGAAGAGGGGGGCTACAGTTGGTAAAGGATGAGCCAAAGGTGCATTGGGCGGCATAGGGGTTTGGGGGGGGGGAGGTCGAGGGCAGTAGGATTGAGTGGTGGAGGAGGTGAGAGTCTCAAATTATGCCCCTCTTATCATACCTTGGTTTGAATAAAACATGGTTTATTTCAACTCATTCATGAACAAACTAACGAAGAGCATAAGTGATAACGAAGCAAAAAGTAAGGGTCAAAACTGATATTCCAAAAAGGGAGGAGCATAATTGCTATTGTAACATCTAAAAGGAGCATGCATGTAAAACATCCACGTATTTACATTTATTCCCAGATTTTTTATGTACATACATATCATTCTTGTAGTGAAATCCGTCAAAACATGCACATATATATTCCATTCATTTTCCCTTTTTATTGCCTCATCGCCTTATATTGATGATTTCTCATAAATAGTTATATTTTTCTCAATATATAATATTTTGTCACTCCATAAACCACATAGACTAGTTACATTTCTCATTGATGATTTCTCATAACTGGTCAACGCTGGCGAGTTCTCTTCACATTAGAATGACTCACTAAATGGCCTTCCTTCTCTCCAATCATCTTTTCCCAATTCTTGAAGACTTTCCAAAAATAATAAATGTCAGTTTTAAACCCAGTTTCACAGGATCTAAAAACATGCTCTGTTGTAAATAATTGATTTAAATGTTTGTCCAAACCGATTCCCCTTATCCTATCCAAGGATCTTATGTCAATGAAAGCCTTATTTAGTAGGTTAAGCATTTCATTAGGACAGGGAAAAACAGACTCAATTGTCTCCCATTCTAATTTGGAACACAGATCAAGGCTATTGAACAAATCCATTTATCTTCTTTTCACAATCGACGGGATCATCTCAGCCTTCGCAGGGTGTTGAGTTGTGCTGCCTAAATGGGTAATTGGGTCTTTGGATGAACATGGTATCAGAGCCTAATTGAGGCTTGTTTTTTTGTCATTTCTTGGATCCTCCTGGAGCGGTGATCCTGTACTGTGTGCCAGCCCTGTGCGGCATCCCCCTGTGCGTGGTGCACCTCCAGCCCCTTGCTCGCGCTGCCCGCACCTAGGGGTGTGCATGGGGCGGGTACTTGATCAGTTCAACCATGATCCATCTCAGTCCGTCATTACCGGGTTGGCGGGGTGGGTAACCATAATAACGGATACCCGAATTATATGAACGGGTCTCGATTACCCATGGGTACCCGATGATCACTAAAACACATCAATCCATGATATGATTGAGATGTGAAAGTTTCTAACTTGGAAATTTTTAAAATCAACACTAAAATCTATGATACATGAACAAACATTACTTATATATTCGCATAACTTTTGGTTAAAAAGATCGCGATGAACACAAAATTAAAAGAACAAAAAAGAAAACGGGTTTCGAGAAACCGGCTTGGATCTATGCTTGTGCTTTTTCAAAGCAAATATAATATGTTTACTTTTGATTTTTAAATGATCAACACTTGATAAATAAATACATGTTTTACTGCTGATGGGTCGAACTAAAGCCCGCTCCAATTGGAATATCACATGACCCAAATTATCGATTTCAATCGCAATATAAGAGCTCGACCGGAACGAAATTGCGGTCGGATTTTGATTAAAATTTTGATCATTTCGATTAACATTACTTTCATCTAGAACCCATCTAGTTAACAATTCAATCATTTCGGTCGACTTTCGGTACTTGTCAAATTCAAAATTTTGATTGGATTTTGACCAAAGTTTTAGTCATTTTGATTCATTTCTTTTATCGATCACCCATCTAGTTAACATATCGACCATTTCGGTCGAATTTTGACACGTTAAAATCGAAATTTTGGTCGGATTTTGACCAAAATTTTGATCATTTCAGTTAGCATTTCTTTTATCGACCACCCATCTAGTTAATATATCGGCCATCTCGGTTGAATTTTGGTACTTGTAGAAATCGAAATTTTGCCGAGTTTCGACGAAATTAGAGGTTGTGGTCCGATTGCTAAACCTTGTGAACTTGACGTTTATTCAAATTATGTTTGAGATATTTATTTTTTAATTCACCTCGTTGATGACATGCATATGGCATCAAATGTATTTTTTAAATTTCCTTTCTAGTTATTTTTTTACATTAAAAATATTAGATCTTTTGTTTCTGTTAAAAATACAAACATCTAGAAGCCTCTTATGTTGAAGTCATCCAATGATCTTGATCATAAATTTTTATTATCCGATTCCAAGTAACAATCTCAATCACTAGCAATTTCGAAGTCGAGATGGGCAAGAAGATTGCAAGTCCATGGATAAGATCCGTCAGCCTATGGTTATTGTCTCGGTTGGAGGGGCAATGAAGTGGATCGATCCATGGGTATCCATGTATCATAGGGTCAGGGCTCCATATATCATGGATCAAACAGGGTCGGGTACCCGATCCAGAATGGTTTGTAGGATACTCATGGGTTTAGACCGACCCATACGGATCGGATCGGATACCCATCTAATCCATAACCCGTGCACAGCCCTACCCGCACCCCTGTGTGTGGCGGCCTCCTGCGCAAGTTACCCCTCCAGCCCAAGCTTGGCGGATCCCTGCATGTGGAACCCCTCTAGCCTCCATCCAAAGATCCATTTACCCATTTAGGCAATACAACTCAACAAAGGGAAACAATTACCTTTTCTTGTGGTTAGTGGCACATAATAAATTTTACACAGATAACCTCTTGTATAAGTTCCAAATGAATTCGGATACGACTAAGAACGGTAAAGAAACAAACATCCACAACTTCCAAGATTGTGAATTCATTATAAAAGTAATTTTCAAATTCATTATTCAGCAAGATTTGATTGATTTTCGAATATTATTCCTCTAATGCTTTATCGGAGCTTAATGATAACCCCCATTGGCAGCTCCTCTCTCTCTATGTAGACATCCATCTGGTGCTGAATTTAGAAAGCACGATGCCTTATTGCCTTTCAAGGTATCTTTTTAACTAAGCAAGTAATCTTTTTTGAGATCAAACTTCTTACCTCCACTCGCATCAGTCTCTCATCAGTCGAGTCGAGGAGCATTTCAGGATATATCTGAAAATAATGACAAAAATCGTACAAGAGCTAAATCTCTTCTTATGCGCACCATTTGGCGGTGGAGGGAATCCTTGTCCTTACGAACTGCGAGTTGGCGAGGAGTCCTCATGTGGGGATGGAGTGAACCATTATTTCTTAGCTGCAATACAGAGATGTATCGTATGGATTTAAATGTAGGGACGAGGAGGGCTGAGCTGTAGGATTTAAGGTGTATTGCCAAACATAAACATCGCAACCTTCGTAATATTCGAGGGGGATGAGAGATACAATGGCGAGTCCCGGTATATCTTTGAAATTTTTCCTAGATAGAGCATAGCCCTATCCGTAATTCCCAGTCAAGGTATCGCATAAAATTTTTTCCCAGCAACGAACGGTTCGCCGATCTAACGCTATTCCGGAAAACTTTTCAATTTTATATTATAAAAAATCAATTTTAAATTATAAAAAATAATATATAAAAATATTTGGAATTGAGAATCGGCAAATGGTTTGCCCGATTCTCAATTCCAAACATTTTTATATATTATTTTTTATAATATAAAATTGAAAAGTTTTCCGGAATAACATTATATATTATTTTTATGTATGATCGGCAAACGGTTTGTCGATCGGTGAACCGTTCGTCGAATCATGTCCTGACTGTGAAAAACTTTTCTGCAATACCCTGACCGGGATCTCAAAAAATCTTCTAAACACCTCTCAAAACTGGTAATACTTCACCATGGACTGTTATATACTTACTGTAAACAATCATAGTGTAACATGGCTTTGATGAATGAAATTTAATCTGTTTTTTTTAAATAGATAGATTATATATATATATAAACAATGGCATAAGCAATAAAAAAGAATGATCAAATGAGGGCTATTATCAGGAATGAGAATAGTTACACGAAAGAACATACAGACAGGAAGAAGAGTATTTATCGACTTTTAAATTATATAAAAATGCTGCTGGACTAATCTAGAGAGAGAGAGAGAGTGCCGCCAAGTTGTAAAGAAATAAATTTGAGATAGGTGTGAGGGAACTTTGTTTTCTATATCTAGATAGCCTATATCGTTGAGATGCAAAGAAACACACGAGGCATTTAAGTCTTACAAACTATAAATGTTGTGCATTAAAAAAAGAGTAAATTGCACAAAAGTTCCTGAACTACGTATACCCGAACTTTAAAAAATTATAATGTGGTATATTGAATCGTTAATATTTGTTTCAATGTTATTTTGAATGGTTTTGATTTAAAGTTAAAAAAAATGATCAACTAAATTTCGATAGTCATGGATTAGCAAAGATTTTTTTTCCATATCCTTAGTTGAAGTTCAAGTGTGACACTGAAATTGAATGTATAGTTCATGTTTTTTTAATTTACTTTTTTAAAAAATAAGGTGGGCCATCCCCCCACATATTCACAATGGCAGCTCAACAATTGTATTATTATTCATTAAAAATTAGGCAAGTATCATTTACTCTGCGACAATCAGCATCTATTATCATATGTTTAATATCCAAAGATATATTAACAGCCTTCAACTTATTCATTATTATAAACTTTTTTTTATAGTAGTGATTACACACTCTCCGAACGGAAATAATCAAAATTCACTACAAAGTGGATGGAAGTTAACGCACAATAGATATAATACAGGGGTTAGTGACTTCGTAAAGGATATGATATAAATGCATATAATTACTATGGTTAGAGTGTAATTACCTTAGTTCACATGGATATAAGTGTCCTCTTAGTCGACCTATCAGCAAACTGAAGGACTGTCATGCTCCTAAGAAGAGGACCAAACTCGAATCGGTCGAGTAAGGCTGTCGGAAGAAGGGTGATTGAAGAGCCACTGTCTAACAGAGTACGATCAAATTGCTGCTCCTGAATCTCATGTAAAATGGAAGAGAGATCCACCTTCCATATAGGAATAGTGGACGGCCACAATTCCTATAAGGAATGTGGTGGTCGTCCACCCTCCTTATGGAAGGAAGCTTTCCACCTTCCTATTTCTCCAATGAAGATTGATTTGATATAAATCAAATTATATTCAATATATATTTGATGTAATTAAATTAATTATTGTTGTATTTTTTAACAACAATATCATGACCATTGGGGCGGCTAGGGCGCAAGGCGTGGGCGGTCGCGCGCGCAGGCGGTGGGCTGCTGGCGGCGCGCGCACGGCATCGCAGGCTCGGGAGCGGTGTACGGCGAAGCGGAGGGGCGCGACTTGGAGGTGGCCAGCGGGCGGAAGTCAAGTTGTGTAGCTATAGTTAGCACTAATCGGATGGGTTTAAGAAAGGTTACTGACGAGCAAGATTCATTGCAAGCATTGTCTTCTCTTAAGTGTGTAGCTCTTGGCTATGAGTTGTTCTTCTAAGGTCCCTACCTTTTTATCAGGTTCCCTCTTTCTCTTGACGATCTATTTACACCTTAACGGGTTTTACCCATATAGGTGGATCCTCGAGGGACCATATACAACATTTGTATATGAAGTATACTTTAGACTTTATTGCTAACATCCATCTTTCCAAAAACAAATACGATTTCCTTACTGCAAATTATCCAAAACAAATTACTCAATGACATATATTTTCAAGACTAAAAAGTAAAACAACACAACCGGGGTTAAAGGCACAAATTACCCTCGTCAGGCACGTTACATGCACTAATGGAAGTGGGCATGGGCGGCTCTGATGCTAACGAAACGGTCAAGGGCGATCCATTTATGATGGATGGTTCAGGGGATGGCTTTCAAGTCATCCCAAGGATGCCTAAGTTCCGAAAGGAAAAAGGCAGAGAGAGGCTTCCGCATTCATTCACAAGAGAGGTGGGGAACAGGAGGCGAACCATAGAAGCTTTCCATATTCATCAAAATCCACCTCAAAGATGGGTCGCCCGAACTGAACCAGCCTTCAGGTGTCGAGACCGCCGTCTTCATCGCCGCTCCGAGGCGCCGCCGCCAGAACCCTACCGCGGGCGAGCTCGAGGGGTGGAGGAGCCACCCCTCTGGCCCCGCCGGCATCCTTTCCGACTTTCCATTGTTCCATACATGCTAGGTATGACAATGGCCAGATGAGAATACGAATACATATGTTGACGGATGTGAAGAATGTAATATCATTTCTGCAAAAAATAAATATATATGTGAAAAATGAATGTTGATTGTATAAGACTAAATAAATTAGCTTTAATATACATATATACGGATTATTTACACATAAAATTTTATTTCATAGAAAATATATCAAATATTATAAAAGAAGATATAAAATTTTGTTACATAAGCTATAAGTGTAAAAATTATATATTTATATATTAGAATGGACATGGAAATAAACACGGCTATAAATATTTATACATATCAAGGTAAATATCTGCATACATATTTTTAAAATGAGACATTAACACGGTTGTCAAAAATCTATAAAATTAATTTACATCCATATCCGTATTTTCTTAAAACCGATAGGAATACGATTGTCAAAGATCTATATAACAGAAATAGATATCCGTTTTCATCACTACCACACATACATCTTAACACACATATATAACCTCTCGATATATTATATAATTTTATAACAGCTTACATGCCCATGAGTGCGTCAATCAACGCTCTCTTATTACAACATACATACGTACGTACGTATAGGCGAGATATTAATTATAACCTAATACAAGCGAAGATGCAGTTGGTGTAAGTAGTGCTGCACCCGATGACGCAGGTGAAGTTCAAAGCACAGCCTCTCTGGCAGGTCAAAAAATTGGACAGGCACGTCCGGATGCAGGTCGGCAAGGGCACTGGCGGCGGAGGAGGGGACGGAGGAGGAGGTGATTGAGGCGGAGGTGGCGGTGGCGATGGAGGAGGAGGTGACGGAGGTGGCGGCGGAGAGGTCGAGTTGGACACTTGTGCATGCACAAAAGGTTCATGACGATGCATCGACGAGAAGCACATCCACAGCAGGACAGTACCGTAGATCACAATCAAAGGAGTACCACCGCCCATCGCCGCCATTGCCCAAGAGGATCTGCACGGTAAATAGGTGTGGAGTTTGCACGGAGCACATACAAATTTATAGGTGAAGTTTGGTAGTTTCCATCACGAGAAGGGCACGATGAACAATGCATCGACTTTATGACTGTTGACTTTAATCATATATAATTTTTATTCATTCTAAAATACGAATATGAACGCAGATTCAAAGATAGAATATGGAAAATGTATTATCACATCTTTAAAAATGAATACGAATAATAACTGATATGTTAATTTAAATATATTTGTTCATGCTGGTTTGCACATAAAAGAAGTATAGTAAATATATTCATTTAATAAAAAATTATATTAATAATGGTAAATAAATCTATACATTTTTACACAAAAATGTAAATAAATCTACAAGTACATTATATATCTTAAAATGGATAAACGAATACGAAAATACGAATGCTAAAGTGATATTCATCTTGGCATCTATTTAAAATGGATATGAGGATGAATGCCACAAATTATATAAAGCGAATATGAAGGCGACTTTGAGACGAATATATCATTATTCATTTTCACCGCTACTTTAGACTGTATGGGATTCTAAATTAAATTTTCCTATTGGTATTTTTATCCCAGATCCTTAAAATCTTTCTAAATTACTTTATCAACCTTGTAAACATTGTTATTATCCACTTGATCTCATAAACTTGCTAAATCTTATATTACAGACCCTGTAATTAATTCTCATCCATTTAGTCATTACATTTAATCAGATTTTGTTAAAAAAGGTGCATATTATCCTCTTCGTTTATCAAATTTACAAAAGATGCCATCTTTCCTCTTTCTCCTCACACTCCTCCTCACATATCTTTTCACAACATCTCCCTCAGCCGTCCCCGGCACTACCAATCCCCTACACTGCTCAATCTCCGCCCCCAAACAACGCACCTCCCATAGGTCTGATCCCCTCCCTCGCATTGTCCAATGATTTTCCCCCTTCCCCGTGTCACCCAGAGTTCACAGATGCCCCTCCCGTGCCGTTTGACTGCCACCCCTGGATCGGAGATGTAGGTGGTTGTTGCTTGAAGAATGGGTTCTAGAGGATGCTCTAGCTCTTCGGTCGAGTGAAGTGTTGTGGCTTAAGGATGGGTACGATCGACCACCCACAGAGGAGTGAATCTCGAGCCAGTAGCTTGGCTGATTATGTCGGGTCAAAGAAAAGAGAAGCAGAACTCCGTACATGTGATGGAAATGGAACTCAAGCTCTGGTTGCATTCTCAAATGGAGATAGTGAGTTCCACGTGGTGACATAAGAGGAAGGTTCGATGTAGATCAATCATGGATGTGTCACTCGAAGAAGATTTCAGAAAATGACGGAGCGGAGAACATTCAGAGAACTAGGAAAAGAGAAGAAGTAGAGATTGTATTTGTTTAGCAACCTCAAATATTTCATCAATCGGTTCAAGAAATCATCACAAAAAATTTGAGAAAATCATTTTCGTGATCGAAAGGAATGTTTTATCTATAACAATACAAATTTTTGGTGATTTTATGGACCGATGGAAATAGGCTGAAGAGAGAGAAAATAAAGAGAAATAAGAAGAAGAAGAAGAAGAAGAAGAGGAAGAATGGAGGAGGAAGAAGAAGAGGAGGAAGAAGGAGATTGGGATGGGGAAGATCCATCATTCAATTCTCCTTTGGTTAGATTACATTAATATTAACCCTAGGTATTGACTCAAGTAAAAGTAGAATTAATGGTCGGGTTCCTGATCTAAGATGGAGCATGTTTCCTGGATCGATGGGATAATAACTATGTTTACAAGGTTGAGAAAAGTAGAATTAATGGTAGGGTTCCGCTTCCTTGCGCTCTTACCCGCTAGAGGCTATACTTATTTTAGAAGTTGAATTATGATTTTTCTTTAAAAAAATAAGTCCCACCACTTATCATTTTAAATGGAGTAATAGTTCTTTTATTTTTATAAAGTGATGCAATATAGTTAAAATGCATAAAAGAGAAGATGGAGATATATATGTGAAGTACATCAAAAATTGTGGGTACCTCAAAATACGATTGATGATAATTCACAACAAAAAATGATATATGATGAATAGCCTTTCATTCAACTTTATTCTTTCATATTGGAATTAAATTCCTCGTAAAACACATGTAAATATCACTACTTGAATCAATTAGCATCCTAACATTAATGTGTAAATAGTGCATAGATACATGTATTTAAACTCAAAATAAGAGAATAAAGAATAGAAAATATACATAAAATAGATATATATGATATCGGCTAAACCTGAAACCCAAGACCAAGTCAAGTATTGATCAGGTCGATCAAAAATAAAGTCGGAGGAGATATGGTGAAATAATATATAGAAAAACATAGAAAACCCTAGAAATAGCTCAAATTTGTAAAATTTTAGTCATCATCATACACACTTCAAAAAATAATGTATTCAACAGAAAACTTATATACAATCATGTATAGAAAACAAGAAATTATTGGCAAAAATAAACCATGCACAAGTCACTTAATACATTCAGTTGAAAAAGATGCAAACATGACTTCATTGATCAATATCTTCTCCATATGAACTCAAAATAAATCAAACTCACCTCCATTGAATATCAAAATTCAATTATCTTTAAACTGATGGTGTTTCATCTGAATTAGAGTCAAGATGAAAAATCCAGCTAATTGGGGTACTCTAGTATTTGTATATCTGTAAAGTAAGCCAATTTATTTTATTTTATATATTTTTAGCCTCCTTATATTCTTCAATCATTGTACATATTATAAAACATTTATAAAAAATACAAATACAAATTGATGGCATTCAAAAATATAAAAAAGAGTTAATAAACCCTAAATATGTAGGTACACTTTACCTATGTTGTAAATAAATATAATTACTTGTACATATAAATAAAATCAAAAAAATAACAAAAATATATGTAAATATGTATTAAATAATGTTGTAAATAAATAAATTATTAAAATATGGTATTATGTCAAAAAAATAATAGAATACAAATGTAAATACATAATATATATTATAATACCTATACATAATAGTTTATAAATAATACTACCTATTACAGAAGGTTATGTAAATAAATAAAATTAATAAATTAATGTATAGTTTAGAAAATAAATACAAATTTTTCATGTTTTGAATTTTTTAAAATAAAGCCATTTATTATTTTATCTATAATTATCTTGTATTTTTTATTTTCATTTTGTCTTCTAGTGGTCCATGTGGACCAATGGAAGGTGGTGGAGTGTAAACCCCCTGGTCAACACTCCCACTACATCGTAGACCTGAAGAGCCACATCCACCCTCTCATTTTCTAAATTTTTACGCCTTCTCTATATCTTTGATCATGTCGAGCCCTTCACGAATATTTTTCATCAGATCACGCTCCACCACACCCAACATCTAGATTTTAGCACCATCGTGGTAAGTGTTACCCTCGAATGAAAGTCGGCTCATGTATCTGCTATAAATCAGTTTCTTCAACCTCCTGATCACCCCAAATCCATCTTTGACCTTCCGTAACCCCTAAAATCTACATCTGGAGGGAAGACCTAGTGACAAGAGGAGTTTCCCAACTGATTTGAGGCGAGGAGAAGGGGATTCAGGCATGATGCAGCCATCGACAGAGCACCCACCTCCATGTCTCTGTTGTCAGGTCCTCCAGACCAAGTGAGTAACCTATCTTTCGCATTTTAGTTGTAGCGTACTTTCGTCTTTTATCCCAGTTAATTTCATCATATTTAGGATAAAATCCAAAAAAAGTACGCCGGAGCTCTAGGCTCTGATCTCTATTCATCATGCTTCAATAACTGTTTCACCATGCCAACAACTCCACCTTCTTCCCATTTCATTTCTCCACATCCCCAATCATCTAGATCATCTAAGACCTGTAAGGTCTTCTCCACTGATCTCCTCCTCCATCCATCACTGGAGATCCATCACACCATTAATCATTGTGCCATTTTACCCAATACATTGGATCGGAAGCTTCACCCTCGAGCCCCGAAGCTAACCGTGTCGGTTCCAGCTGAGAGAACCCCATATGGTGTGGGTTCAACTCGAGCATTTTAGTTACAAGCAGCTCGAGCTTCTTCGGCCTCCATGCCTCCTCCGGTGATCCCCATGTCTTCAACCAATGCGAACAAGTCTCAGCTACCCTAAGAGCCCCTTCCCAGCTCCTGAGGTGGCTAGAGGGCAAAATTTTTGCAAGAGAAAGGATCCAAGGGCATGAGTTCTTCCTTGTTCTTCATGAAGAGCAGGACTCATCATATCAAGGACTGACTCGAAATCTAATCCCCACCTTTCATTCAAGGTGAAGTGTTACGTTCCACTAATCGTTGGATCATAAGAGGGCATGCCTCCACCGTTGGATCAACACCTCACATGAGCGGAGCACGTTTCAAGGGTAATATTGCACAAGATCCCCCTCTGCATTAGGTGGTTTATTTCTAGTCCTTTAAATAAAAATACGTGTAATATATAGATATATTTTGCTAAGTTAGACCCCTAGTTTCTGATATTTGCACTTAGGTCCACCGCTAGGTCACCTCACGTGGACCAGCACATGAGGCATATTTTGGATTTTTTGTGGACTATGCCCTTAGGTTTCTTGGACTTTTTACGAAATGAATGGAAAGTTTCATGTGATTACAATGTAGTCCCAGTCAGGCGAACTTAATTGTAGATTTTACTTGAGATATTGCATGTTTGACCCTTAGACTTGTGTATTTTGTTATGAAATGCATGAAAACTTCCTGGAATTTGCAAATAGTCCCTATGCTGCATATTTTTTATATTGTTTGTTTTATTTTTAGTGATTATTTTATTTATTCTAAAAATTCTAGGAAAATTATATTAAGTGCCTAGAGCTAGCATATTTTTCATCAGGTATTGAAATTAATTTTCCTATTTCTAAAAATACGAAAATATGCATAACTTCCCTATTTAACTTTAGAAAATTTATAAAAATTTGAATTTTCACCTAAAAATCCAAAACATTATATTAGATAGATTTTGCTATATTCTATCACATAACCAAAAAATCATTAAAGAATAAAACAACCTTAAAAATATAAAAATCCTAAAAATCTTATAAAAATAAACAAAAATTGTATAAAAATAAAAAATATTTGTTTCTATTTCTTAATTTTTATTATGTATAGTTTATATTAAAAATAATTTAGGATTTATTTTGGATTTATATATATTTGAAAAACCTTAAATAAGTTTGTGAATTTAATCTGTTCGCTATTTTGTTTTTTAAACTTAAAAAATCCATAAAAATATATAAAAATCCACAAAATACCAAAAACATTAGAAAAGTACTAATATCCCAAATATTTTATTTTCCTTATTTTGATTTTATTTGACTTATTTAAAAATTATAAAATGATATCTTCTCTATCTTTTATGTATATTATCTATATTATTACTTACCTTATTTTAAAAATCAAAAAGAAATTAAAAATTCGCAAAATTAAGAATAAAATCAAATAAAAAAGTCATAAAATATAAACAAATATATAATGCATTAAGAATTATAAAAATTTGTATTTAATTAAAAACCCAGAAAAAATATTTCATAAAATAAAAAGGCATAAAAACAAGTAAAACTAAAAATCAAAATCCTTATTAATCAGTAATAACATACAATAAATTTATGCCCTTGTTTGCTCCGTGTGTTTGACACTCTTCTCTACTTACATCTATACACATTTTTTAAGATTTATAATAAATTTTGACTCACACACTTTGATTGATTTACATTTATATTGTTGGTTGATTATTGAGTGATTAAGGATCTCGATCGACACAACAATTATTGTTCAAGCTTTGTTAAGAGAAGTAGATCAATCCTCTAATCTTATCTAGTAATAAATAATGTGAATGTCAATATTCGATATTTTTTAGAAAAGAAAGTCAGTGCCATTATTCTAAGACAATAAAATGCAGATACATGGGATAGTTTTACTCAATATTTGTTGTTGAATTTAATAATGTTTACTACAAATTTTAGTCATTTTAGGAATCTTTTGCAACGAATAAGGTGTTGGTTGCTAATTTCAAGAAAAAAAATAATTTTGTAGTAGAATATTCGCTATAAAATATTTAATATTGGAAGATATGGCAACATATATTTAAATTACTTGTTGTTAAAAGCCAAATTTCTTTAGAAAAATATCGTAAAAAAATGAAAAGAAATTGAATATATCACTACAACATAATTTACAAAATGCAATGAATAATCTGATCTTTCAATGTTAGATATATAACAACAAGTATTAATAGTTGTTTTATTTGCTATTTGAAATAATAGAATGCATGATGATTCTCAATTTCATCACATTTATTCTACCATTTTGGCCTTAAAAATCCTAACTAATGCATGCAAATAGCATTAATTTGTAAACAATAACATTAATTAGTTATTGCATTTATTGTATAAATAATATTGGTTTTAATGCTAAAATTATAGATAAAGAAATGAAAAGAAAAAGAATAAAATAGCAAAGGTATTTTATGATCCTAAACCTCGAGACCAAGTCAAGAATTGAATTGGTCGACAAGGAATAAAGTAGGGGGAGACAAGGGACAAGAATACAATAAAAACCAAATTCTTTTATTTATTCAATAAAGTATTTTTGGGATCTATTTTATTATTTATTATTTATTCCTCAAATAAAGAAACTTTGTACATAAATGTTGTAGATAATAGTGTATAGAAAAATAAAAAATTGAGTTTGTACAAAAATAATACACAATATAATTTTTACACACAAAATAAAAAACTAAAACCCAAACTTCCCTAACCCATATCTCTCAAATAAAAACTCAAAATGTATCAAAATCATCTTTAATTGTATATAACTTTTAATAAGCTATTAATTAAGGTGGTTTCATATTTTATGGAGTTAAGGTGTGAAAGTTAGGTTTTAGACCCCTATTGTACAATATACATGAATAAAATATAAATTTTATTCATTCTTTATTATTTTTATAATTTTATATTTTTGTACTATTGTAAATATTATTTATAAATTTTGTACATCTTGAAACCAAAATAAAACCACAAGTAAAACATTAAAATAAAATAAGTATGTAAAATACAAAGGTAAAATACCTATACTTATCAATGTATATAATTAAAAGTGAATCTTATTCTTTTATTCTTCATTTTTCTTTATTTTTATATTCTTGTAAATATTATGTATATTCTACTAAAAATATAGAAATAAAAAACCCAAAGAAAATACTTTAAAATAAAATAATAAAATAAAATATAAAAAATAAAAATAAAATAGCTAAAAGCATAGATGAATATACCAATAAATAAACCCCTAAAAATTAACTAATAATAAATAACATCAAAAAATAAATAAAAATCATGTTAAAATACTATGTAAATTAATAAACATTTTTTTATTTTATGATAAAAAATTAATAAAATCATTTACTATATTTAATTATTTATTTTCTAATAAAATAACTATTTTATCCTCATGCGGACTGACGTGGACTAGTCAGGGTCCAGGGTTCGTTGACACCCGGTCAACTCCCTTGGTGCTTCTGACTTTCATCAGACCCGACGAATCCCCCAATTTCATCCATTTTCCTGCTCCCCTAGATCTCATTTGCCCTCGAGCCCTTCATCAATAATGATCCCTGACCTTCCATGATTCACACCCAAATCTCAAATCCGTTGTACAGTGTTAATATCTCCTAATAAGTCGGTCAATAAGGGTGCTTAGGTTGTCTATAAATAAAAACCTCCGACCTTCCTCATTGATTTTGGTCATCTTCCAGAACCCTAAAGTTCTCGCCTCCGGCCTAGCGTGTTTCTACGTGACAGGGGGAGTACCCCTGGAGGGTCTGAGCGGGCTAAGGGAGGATGGAGGTGCACCCACGGTGGCTCGCCAACCGCCTCTTCTTCCTTCCTTTGTCGGCAGGTACGAGCTATACATTCTTGATTTTTAAGTAGATTTAGCTTATATCTTCCATTTCTTGCAGTTTATTTAGCATTTTAATGGTTTAATTAACCTAGCTTAGATCAGCCACCTTCATCGGAGCTCTTGAGCTCCGACCGTGTTCCATCGTATCCAACACCTGTTCCCCGCCATGCCTTCCACCCTCATTCAGTTCCCTCTCGCTTCTGCATAGTCTATCCAACTTCCATTCCTCCAGATCTCACCCAAATATGGATCTGGGTAACCCAACTCCACCACCTCGTCGGGTTACCTCCATCCGAGCACCATCTACCTCTACTCCACCCAATAAGGTCCCCCAGATTCTCTTTTTGCTTGTGCGCACATTTATTGCATGTTTGGGAGGCCAGCAGACCCTCTTGGGTCAATTTTTGGATTAGCATGAGATACCTGGGGCCAAGGGCTTCACCAAGCAACTGGGTCTCTATCTTTAGGTCTTACTCATTTCCAAGACCTCCAGCTTCTACGAGCACCTTTGAAAAGAACGCTTCGAACCTTGGAGGAGGGCTAAAGATCGTCGGACTCGAGCGTGGGCTGCGATTGAAGGAGCCACAGTCGCATGTTCTTCCATGTTCTTCAGGAAGAGGAGAGGCCATTATATCCTGCTTTCGCCCCAGTTTTGATCTAGTGCGTCTGATTACAGAGCATTGCAACCGTTCGATCGCACCTAGGACCTGATCTCATCCGCTGATTGGCGAACCATCATCGGCAAGCAAGGAGGCGCCACGTGTCTAAGTGGGTGAAATTCAACCGTCCGTCTCTGCACTAATAAGGGGTCAATTGTACATAAACCTCGTTCATTTTTTTTATTTAGTTATTAGTCTTGTGGTAAAATTGCATGACGACCCCTATACTTCCTACATATTGCACTTAGGTCCATACCAGGCCAAATTGCAGGGATGCCCTTGTGCCTTTTTGTATTTATATTAGGTCCGGATAAAATTTAATAAATGTTGTATATATTTGGGAAAATTATACTTGAGCCCCTAGTGTTTATTTTATTTGTAGTTATGCCATTTCCAGTTAATGAATTTTGGTGCTTGATTTTCATTTATTAGAAATAGCACCCAAGCTCTAAACATCAAGCAAAAATAGGGTTAAGTGCCTGCTAACATGTACTTTAATGCCACACTTTTATTTTAGCATTGTTGCATTTTAACTATTTATTAAAATTAAAATGAGCATGTTTTTATCCCTGTGTAGTTTATAAAATATCAAAAAAATAGAAAATTCCCAAAAAACATATGTTGTATGTTTTAGAATTTATTAACTCCAGAAACAAATCCCTAAGAATATAAAAAAGAAAACACAAAAATTCAAAAAGCTCCAAAATTATTTATAAAAATCTAAAAAATCACTAAAAAAATCTAAAAAAATTGTTTTTCTGTTTCCTAATTTTCTTTATATAATTATCTATATATAAAAATTGATTTGAATATTTTATATATTATTTTCTATTTTAATATTCTAATTAATTTCAGCTTATTATTAAATCCCTAATTTAGGATGTTTTTTATTTTAAAATCCATAAAATTAGCATAAATTCCAGAAAAATCACAAAAATATTAGAATATATAAAACCCAAAAAAAATATTTTCTATATTTTATTTATTTTTATTAGTATTTATAATTATATTACTCTATATTGTATAAATAACCATATATATGATCTATTATACTTTAAAAAGAAAAAGAAATATAAAAATAGAAAGCATATAAAAAGAAAATATAAAAATATAAATTAAGAACAAAAAATATAAAAATTAAAAAGCTAGAAAAATTATAAAAAAATAAAAAACCCACAAAAATAGTAAAATGGATAAGAGAAAAGGACAAGTTTTTGAGCTTAATGCCCCCATCTACCATTTGCTTGCTGAGTTCGACCAGAACACATGTTTGCAGCTATACACATTTGTTGTAGAGTTATAATAAATTTAACTCCATATTTTTGCTATTCATTATTTAATTTATTTGTGGGTTGATTGTTGATTAATTGAGATTTCGTCTGAGGTCGCTTCGACGACTATTGATCCACCTTATGGATTGACAAGACTTCGGCTAGATTCCTTATTTGTTTCTCTACTCTTGTCTATACATGATGATTTTTCTACTTATTTTCATATTTATTTGATATTAATTGTGAACTGCCTAATACCACTCCTTGTTTGAATTTGTTGTGAGGGATTATTCCGTGAGGAATGACTTCTTAGGAGCACATGTAAACCCAAACAAGGCGGAGCCGACTTTCTAACTGAGTCAGTAGGAGAGAGCACCAAATGCAAACTTGGAGGGATTTTTCGAGGCAGTCTCTGTCTATATTTTACTTATTTTATTATGCGTTTATTATTGTGTAATTCATGTGAGAGAGACACTTAATATGTAATAATTTGGACTCTCATATACACTTCTACTTCGCGAGATCTACTGCCCAAGGGATTGTTCCCTTGGGGGCCTCGTCGTGTTTTGCACATTTTTATCATTTTCTTTTTTATTTTGTTTTTCAATTTTTATTTTATTTATTTTGTGTGAATGAGCACTAGCTTAGAATGTGCTTGATCGATAGATTAAGGTCCAAACCCTAATATATGTGCATGTAACTATAGATTCATTTTTGGACTTAGTCAACTCATAATTGTTAATTACTTGGATTTGAGAACACATGCTGAGAGAGGTCACATACAACACTAGCAGGACTCGTTGTGGCAGGCGTCGAGTGGCATCGAAGATCGAACTTTGGTCTCTTTTCTGAATAATTAGCATCTGGTGCTTCACGTTAATAGTATATTCTGATGTAAGGTGATTTCATCATCTTGCATTTGCATATAGTGTAGCTTTCAATTCTATTATGCATCCCACATGGAGAGAGCAGGGAAGCATTGTACGTCTTCTGACTTTGCATGCATCATCTATTTCTGACTTGCATGGCTTTTTCGACCTTCTCCCTCTGATTTTGATCACCTAGGATGCTAAATGGAATTAGAAGCTCGTTAGGCATGTACATTGAAAAATAACAAAAAAATGATAACCTAAATAAAAGCAGGATTGCTAACTCTATTGAACTTTTAAAATAAACTTAATGTATTCATTTCTTTGGGGAGAGCAACCCCCTCATTATTTGTGCATTTTATTCTCACGTACACACTAAGGATTAGTACCCCAATCCGAGGCCTATCTTCATGTTTGTACAACTTTGTTGAAAATCACCCAACTCTAAAAATGAAAAGATAAAAGACCACAATCTCGATCTTCACTGTGTTGAGTACGTAAACATAAGGTTTGCTTGGTACATTGATTGTGACTTCGGGTCCATCCTCGTTTATTATTATTTGATTTAGTGCATGAGTGTTTGAGTTTTTCATTTTCTTTGAGTCCTCATCACCTCCCTTGTCCATATTATTTATCTTCTTTTGAGTTGTGATATCAAGTTTCGATCTTCACTCTAACCGTTGGATTTTGTGGTTGCCTCCTTTCTCACATCACACCATCTCTGGTCCAGTTCAAGGAGACCCTCTCCTCGAATCACAATGTTGTCTATGTTCAACCATCTTGCCCACCCTCCTCATTCCCTCACGTATCATCTCTTCTTTCATCTGGGGTTGTTGTGCTTGTTAATGAGGCATGCCTCGAGGTTTATGGATTACATTGATCATTTGAGTAACTTGGGCAAGTTCGAGGATGCTGAGATTGGTGTGCTGATTTTGGCAGATTTGACATCGATATGTGCATAGATATTATTGGGATTTTAATTTTGGGCACGATTACGAGGTGTGATTCTTTATTGAGGATTTTTGATCTCACACACTGGATTGAGGATGTGATCTTTTTGATGATCTGATGATGATTCCATGAGCCCCGACTGTAAAATCTATTATGTGGTTCTGCCCATCTTGATTCAGACGCTTGATGTACTATCTTTTTCCGTGTTTCAAAGCGATAATGCTCAGAACCCACATGATTTCACTCATCTTCTTGATTAATCCATCCTCCATCTCCTGACTCTTTCATCCACTGTTGGCACTTAGAGGATTTCTTTCTGCATCTTGATCTATCTCAGCTAATTTGGTTGATTTGAGGGACCACATTATGATTGCCATGATGATCTCTTATCCCTCCCTCGGTCTTATGCCCTCCTATTGGTGATTGATCGATTATTTTGAAGACCTGAGGCTTGATGCCAACATTTCCCTGATATTCACTGACTTAGTATGCACTAGTCCCCGGGGGCTATTTGCGAGAGGATGCAACACATTCTGACGATCGGTTTCACTCACTACTTGTGTGTTCATGTTGATAAGACACGAAACCGAGTCGTCTAATATGTGTTATTGGTATCACTGTTAGATTGTTCGTCCAATCTGTTGGAGCATGAGATCGATACTTCTAGCTATCGTGAATCCCTTGAGTTTTCTCTCCTTGATGATCTATGCAAGGATGACTCACATTCCGCTGATTATTCCATGCCTATTTCACAGTACTCTCCGAGGGTTATCTGCAAGAGGTTGTTGTTTTATATATGTATAACTGATGTCGCCCACCGAGACTGCTTCAGATGATCCATATGATGGATCTAACTCCTTTGAGTACACTCTCCTTGACGACCCTCGCAAGGGTGAGCTCTGTTCTTATTATTCATTGACTAGTATGTACCACTCCACAAGGGTTATCGACGGGAGGATACATTATTTTGTAGGTACTCAGTTTCACTTCTGGTGTCTCCAATCTGGTGGAGCACGAAGCCGAGTCTTCTGATGTGTGTACTTGGTCTCTTCTCTTCTGGTGTATCTAATCTGTTGGAAGAACGTGACTGAGTCTTCTGACTCTTTTGAGATCTCTGACTCATCTGGCTCTGTTCACCTTGATGACCCTCGTAGGGTCGGGCCATGTCTTGTAATGTTAGGTGTATCCTTGATCTGTTAACCTCATGTCCACCAGATATCACGCCGTGTAGAGAGTCTCATGTTCTTCACTTTTGGTATCTGGATGAGACTATGATTGACATGGAGGAATCTGTACTGATCCTTCCTCCTCCATGTCTCATGGTATCGGCTTTGATCTCTCACTCTGTTCTTATGAGCCGATATGCTACTTTCGTCTACTGATTCCTGGTTTAGTTTTCGTTTCGTTGACCCCAGTAGCGGACACCCACTTGATTGAATATCTGGGTGTCTTTTTCTGACCATGTCATCATTCTCACAGGGAGATGATGACGAGAGTATGGTATCCCTTTGTCATATACCGACCTGCACTTCACTAGTCCATACGTCTTGTATATATATGTTTTATCTTTCCATTCCTTCTTTCTCCCGTATGTCAGGCGCACCCCAGATCGTTCACCATATATGTATGACTATACATAGGATGTATTTCATCCTAAGTATAGGGGGGTGCACGCCCTGTATTCTTCTTTCTTCATTCTGTTTCATCATTCCTGTCGTTGCCTATACTTAAGGCTCTCTTACCCTAAGTGTAAGGGGAGTGATGTGTACATTCATCCTCAGTATCTTTCTTTTTATGCATTGATCCCCTCCACTGTCTCCTCTCTTGTTGATTTTCTCTGATATACTTGGGGATATCTCACCCTAATTATAGGGGGAGATAGTCGAAGTTGTGATCTGTTTGTTCCCACCCTCAACCCTCCCTTCATGTAGATATAGTCTACCATAATTAGGATTATTTAATCCTAAGTATAGGGGGAAGGTCGACTTCCCATTAACTTAATTCTTTATTCTTACAATAATATTACATTTAGGTCCATGCCAGGCCACCTCACGTGTACTCCCACATGAGGTGGATATTTTGCAAAGATGTCCTTGTTATTTTCTATATTTATTTTTGTTCCAAGAAAATTCCATGTTCTTTGTATATTTTTTGGAAAAAATGCACAAAGGCCCTCCCATTTTATTTTACTTACATATATGCCCCTGCTAGCAACTATATTTTTGTGTGTTTGTTGGATTTATTTAAAATATCTATTGTGCTCTAAAAATAAAAAATAGATGCAGGCTTTGATTACTTGTAGTTTCACTCCATATTTTTATTTTGCAATTTTGGACCTTTATTTGCTATTTATTAAAAATGAAATGAGCATGTTTTTGCCTCTATCTAGCTTATAAAATACAAAAAAATAGAAAACCTTTTTGAAAAATTTCCCCAAAAATATATTTTATTTATTTAAGTGTTTTTAACATTCAGACCAAAAATCACCAAAAATAGAAAAAGAAAACTCTTAAAATCAAAAAACCCCAAAAATATTATAAAAATCTAATAAATTCTCAAAAACCTCAAAAATAGTTTTTTCTACTTTAGAATTTTCTTTATATTATTATCTATATATTAAAATTGATTGGAAAATTTTGGACTTAAATTCCTATTTTTATTTTTCATTTCAATTTCAGCCTATTATTTTATCTCTGTTTTAAGCTATTTTTTAGTTTAAAAATCCATATAAATAACAAAAATACCGGACAAATCACAAAAATAGTAAAAAATTATTTGAAGCCCAAAAAGATTTAATTCTATAATTTGGATATTTTCAGCTATATTTATATTTCTTTGACATATTATTATATATAATCTTATATTACATATTACTCTTTTAAAAGAAAAAGAAAAAACAAAATATAAGAATATAAAACTAAAATAAAAAAATATATAAAATTAAAAACCCACAAAAAAGAAATAAATATAGATGTATATACATAATGAATGACATGCTTGTTCATAATGCTCTTTGGTTAAAAATAACTATAGGCTGCCAATTTTGCTCCCTGTGGTTTGACCTCTACACACTTACTTGCTATACATTTAGTTGTAGAGAATAAAAATTTTAACTCATATTTTTTGATATGTATTGCTTGAATATTATTGTGGGATAATTGTTGATTAATTGGGATTTCGTATGAGGTCGCTTCGATGATTGTTGATCCGCCTTATGGATTAACGAGACTTCGGCAAAACTAATGTTATCAAGGGGGTTTTATGCAATTTTTCATGCAAATGGTATGCAAGAATTATGAACATTTCTTAGGAGGTTAAAAGTAGTAAAATTAACCTACTATGATTTTTAGTTGTTGATGCAAAATAGACTTATGGAGGATTAAATATGCAGATAGAGTGATTTTCATTGAATTAATTATAATAAATGGAAAAGTTAATTATTTTTGAGAATTAAAATTACCCTAGATAAGTCTAATTAAGATGTTTCTAGGAAAAAAATACAACTCCTAAAATTATCAAGTTTATAGGGAATTTAAAATTAATTACCAAAATAACAACTTAATTTATTCTTAGAAAATATGTGTGTAAAAGACTTGATTTTCAGGCACATATTAAAACATAATTACTTCTATATAATGTGAATTTTTGCCAATTTTTTTAGCAATGTTTGATTTATCATGAATTTCCAACACAGTCATAGGAAAACATGACAATTTTCTCCACAATAAATATTCATAAATCAATCACATCTCTAAAAAATTAAATCAATAATCCACAAGGTAAAGGATTAATTATTCTATAATGTGTAATTTTTTAAAAAAAAGTATGATGATAAATGATAGTAAAAAATAAGACTCAAATACAGGGATATCTATGCAAAATAGACTAAAAATAACTAAAAGAAATATGCACATGGATTCGAAAATTACCAATAACCGAAGGGATATATGTGTAATTTGTCAAAGGTCTCATGTGCACAACATGTGCTTCTATCAGCAGGGACCTCTATGCTTATCTAGAGGAGAGCAAGGGTCTCGATACAAATCTTCCCCGCCCCTCACATGTGGTTCTCGTACAGTGCGAGGCTTGGAGGTCTACTTCATGTACGAGGATGAGGCTCAGAGGTCTGCTTTGGGTGCAGGGCTGAGGCTCAGGACCTGATCAAACACGTGTTGTGGCTGGAGTGGGCCCACCCAAGGCAGTAGGCTATGGTGAAGGCTCGAGTAGATGTTGCACAAACCTGATGGCCATTTGATCAAAGGTTGGGTGCCCGATCTAACGGAGGCTGTAGCACGAAGATTATTAATGGAGACACATCGACGGTGGAGCTGGCAGTCGTCGATGGCACACGAAGGGAGAACCATGTGAGGTGGCTGAGGGCTAAGGCACTAGCGGTCGTATAGAGTGGTCGAAGGTGGAGACAGTGCTGGCAACATAATCACGGAAGGTGCAGTTGGAGGCACTTGGCCCTAAGCACGAAGGAGGCACGGAGGCAAGGGTGGCGTAGGTCGCTAGGGCTGGAGGGCGATCGGCAGAGCTACAATATGATTATCGGCCAGAGGTAGACCAGTGAGAGGCAACCAACGAATGATGTAGCACTCATCTAGGGTGGAGATAAACAATGGGCGGGGATTGAGTCAAGGGAGTAGAGAAGAATGGAGAGGGAAAAGAAGAAATAGATGAAGAAGAAGAAGGAAGGAAGGATAAGTAGTAGTAGAAGAAGAGGACACTACGGGTTCTCATTGGAGGAGATTAGAGGAGCTATGGAGCTCAACTCCAATCGTCGCCTCAACCGTGGCGGTGCAACCACAGGAAGCTTTGAGGCAGCAGAACACTACTATAGCAAGGCTTGGACGAGCCTTGATTCTCACCACGAGAGTTTGAAGCTCATTTTTTCTCTCAACAACGGGTATCTCGTTGTCACCTTGAAACATTTAGAGTCTAGGGTCACTTTCTCTATCGACGGATGGGGGCGAAGGTCGGTCAGATATGGGGCTTTTGAAGTTGGGTTCGGTCATGGGGTGACATGGTGCGAGAGGGAAGGAGAGAGGAGCGAGGGACTCAGAGGTGGTTTGGTGTGGCTGGTCAAAACATGGGCGAGAAGATCGACAGTGGTATGGGTTGCACCACTGCAGAAGGTGGATGCCGTAAGCGACAGGTCCTAGGTCGTTGGATAGCCCATGATCGAAGGGTAGGGAATGCACCACGTGCTGGTGTAAAATAATAAAAGGAATTAAATAAATAAAATAAATAGATAATAAAATAAGATTTAAAAATCAAAAAATAAAAATAAAAAGGAAATAATGGGAGTAAAGAGGGAGACACATGGCGGCTCCAAGAGATGGCACATGTCACTTCTATAAAAATTGAAATAAAAATCAGAAGAAAATAGAAATAAAATAGAAACTGATCTCAAATCAAAACGTGGTCTTCTTGAAAGTTGTTAATCTTGACGAGATCTACAACTTTTATGAAGGGACTAAAATTAAAAGAAATCTTGTGTACAAAACCTATTTTTGGTTGTACTATATAGATATAAAATGCATGTGTTTTGAATTTCACATTTTTTGTGATTTTTAGATAGAATAAAATTCAAAATAAATAAAAATAAAGGAGAAAATAAATATTTACATATTAATCTTTTTTTTATTTTTAGTAATTAAGAAAATTGAATAAATAAAATAATAGAGACATATATATACAGACTCTATATACGGACTTATAGTGATTTATTTTCTTTGATTGTTACTTAAATTATGATTTGGATTTTTGCACATTTTATTAAAGCATAATCAAAGAAAATAAATAAATAAATAAAAAGAATTATTTATTACATAAAATAATACGATCAAAATCAAGTAATATGAATAATATACAACGAGATCCCAAAACCCAAGTTTCACATATAAACTTCGATTTTTTTGAATTTGATCTTGTTTTTGTAGATAATTGAATGTACATTAATTCAAAAGTAAGTAGGGGTCCATAGGAGACTGTATAAGAGAGATTCACAAATTATGTTTTTTTTATCTCCAAAATAGGGTTTGGGTTTTGTACAAGTTAACATGTACACAACAAAGTTGATTTTATTTTATTTGGAGTTGGTGAAAATAATTAAAAATAAGGAAAATTATGATAATATACATGTGATAATGTACAAGGAAATTTGGCATCTTATTACGCAATTATGCATTCTAAAGTATGAATATTAATTACATATGCATGAATGATAAAAATGCAATATAGATGGAATAAATGCAAGTAATTACATGGGAACAGAGCTATGTTTTCATCTTTTAGAGTAATGAATCACATATTCATCACCATCCCTTCACGAGGGTGTGTGTCTCATTATTCCACGTCCGAGTAGGTCCTAGAATGCTTGTAGACTTGGTCTAAAGTATTAGTTTCACCTATCAGCTTCCCCCTCTACTTCTTTTGTTGAGTAGTCATCCAGATCCTATAACAAGGACCATCAAAAAGTATTGGCTATTAGTTACAAAGGAAGTGGGAAGTACAAGATACTTTTCCGATATTACTCAGTCGCCTATAGGGTTATCCACCTAATGACTAATTGATAAGATTCCTGATACAACCAATAAAATTGAAAAGACAATTTTCAAACTATTATGACTCATTGTATTGAGTTGGTGAATTTACATTTGTTTTGTGGTTTGATTTATTAGTTTTCGACAGGTCAAGATCAAAAATACCACGCCTTTGCGCCTTTCAGCTCACACTTCTTTTCTCACTTCTTCTTATTGCCTTTATCTTTTTAAGCCTTTTTTTCTCACTCTGTCTTGAACCTTTCTTCACGTTCATCTGCTCCATCATCCACTTCTTCTTGACTTCCAAGATGTCGCATCTAGGATGGTTTTGTTTGGATCTTGCGAACACCTACATTGATTCCTAGATGCCAACATCTTCAATAATACAGTGTGATCCCCAAGAATTGAGTTCGAACCTTACGGACTTCTTTTTGAGCTCCCTGATCTTCACTCGCTTAGAGGATCAAGATGACTCTTATCCCGATCTTTCCCCTTTCACTACTTTCCTTTCACCAATAAATCCATAGTTCGAGACAACTCTCATCTCGAACGTGCTCCTTCTTTTCTAAGGATTGACCTAGTCTTATTTCCCAATGTAGATTCTACATCAGAACAAGAGCCCGGGTTATAGTTGCAAGTGTTAGCAATGTGAGCCCAAGGCAAATCATTCCTACAATAAATGTTATTGTAATATTTGATTTATCAATAAAAGTTATTAATTTTTTCACTCCATATATGAGATTAAATGAATGAATGCGCTATAAGTTCCCTCTATACGATTAGGGTTATGTACAATGGCCATCTTAATAATCATATAGTTGTTGATTCAATAATTGAATCATAGAGGCTGGTGCTTGGATGAATATCTAAGGAGTAAGATTGAGGACTCATCAAGCACCGTCAAATGATTGTTAAGAGACGATCTCCAACCTGAATATGAGATGGAAATCCTTTCTAATTAGGTTGATATCTGTCCGACCTCTTGATGCAGGTCCTCTACATGGGAATATAGACTCAAAGGCGTCAGATTAGTTAGGTCAAAGAGTTGACTTAATGAGATCGAGATAACCAAAGTCCTATGTTGTATACTGTTACGATATAGGCGCATATCCTCTGACCGAAGACAAATGTGTTACTATATGTCTAAGTATGTGCATTGGCAAACCAATAGGTTGATGACCTAACCAAGGTCTATATACCGGCGAGCTGGTGTGCATATGAGGCCATATGAGTAATACAATCTCTCAAAGGGATCATACAGGTTCGCTTGTGAATCGGAAGACATGAGCTCACTCACGAGGTGTTGGGATCGATCAGATTCCATGCATGGTCGTCGTGGTCTGGAAGCATGATGTGACGCCCCACCCCTCCAGCTGCCGAAACCGACAGGATGAGAGCGTCGGACCTACGGTCCAGTTACGCCCATGATCTATGATACTCAGCAAACTATCTTATGCACATTAGATTAACATTTGAAATATAAATAACAACAGGAGAATAATATGAAATGGAAAGAAAAATGCAACATCCATTCTCACTGATAATGACCATCAAGTCCATGTCCAAAAAATGAGATACATCAACTAGCTTGTAAAATTATATTTTCGATTCAACCGTATCCTACTATCTTTCTTATAATTCAATTAGGGAACTTTTGGACCAATCTTATCCACACAAAACACCTATCTCTTGTTTTGAAACAATAATTTAACAATGTACCGTGCATAAAAAGTAACATATCGAAATTTTATATCAATAATTAGCAACAGAAAGGTGGTCGATGGGCACCAATAAAAAAATGTCTTCATCTTAATGGTCTATCTGTATATTTGTTTCTATAAAATTATCAATCATTGGTAAACGAACAGATAATGATTATACCATCAAACATCCATCCTTCCATCACTGATTACTACCATGACATTCTTTGTCTAGTTAACACTAATCTCTGTATCAATCACTATTGTTATGGGTATATACAGGAGAATGTTAGTAAATGCATTCTTGACTATACACACAATATTGGAAGTTGTAAATATTACCTATTGGATATACTGCATAAGTTAGAAATAATCTGGCCAATGGTTTACAATTTATTGTACAAGGCATAAATAAAGTCTCACATGTACACTTATAACGGTTGTAGAAATAGTTAATATGATGATTATAAACGTAATAATGATTACCGGCACAATTTGCATCAATTACGTATTCATCTCATGGAATGCTAGTAACGGCAATACCCTCGTGATTATAATAACCTTTTGTATGCTTGGTGTGCCCTAAAACGTTTGCATCTATGGGAACACATGCAACTTTAGTGGAAGTAATATCATGATAATAACTAAGGCCCAACGTGTAGAGACTCTTTCACTTTTTGTTCTTATATATCATGCAATTGTCGTTATCCAACAAGGAAAGGTACACCCCAGGTGATGAAGTTGGTCTAGATTGTATGATATTTAACATCGTCCGCTCGTGCACATGGAATAAGAAATTCACAACACTCTCATACGGACATGTAATTTCTAACCTCGTGCCTGTTACCTCAGTATGCATAACTTCTTATGCAGATAGAAGCTCAAACCAATGCCATTGTTAACCTGATCCATCTGTAGGTTTAGCGTTTAATCCTTGATCTCACATATCACATGAATGGGGGAAAAGAACACCAATGGAAACCCCATTTTTTAACAACGGTACCCTTAGATGAACTTGATCTACCGGGTGTTTTTTTAAATCAGAGTTACTGGTAACACTAATCTTCGATTTATTTACTAAGTACCAAAGTGGCGATGTCATAAATCATACTACAAAACGCACGCGCTTCTGTTTATGTTCAATAAAATATGAGATCAAATATCATGTGAAACCAACTGCAAGAGGGGGTATTTATCGTTACACTCTAAGATCTATATATAAAGATAAGGCTCTAACAATGTTTAAGACATGGGATCAAAAATCGTATGAAACCAACAGCAAGAGGAAGGTATAACATCGTTACCTCCGAGGATGTTCCCTAGGGATCTCCATTTAGACGGAAATGATATTTCCGTCTCTCGATTGTAGCGCGAATGCGTGTACGAAGATGACTTCGAGCTTTCCTACGTGATGTTGGACGCAGATCTTCGATCGGAGCTCCTTCTCCGATGTTGACAACGGTCCTCCGACGACCAAATCCGGTCAAGGTGGTGGTGCTCCAATGAGAGAGAAGGATGGTGGTGGCTAGGGCTTTGAGAGAGTAGCCTATCACCTTCTATTTATAGAGGGAGAGGTGAAAATGGGTGCAATTTCGGATATGGTTCGGATCCATATATGGGTCCCAACTATTATACTTAAAACATCGATAACTTGAGCTAGGAATATCAGAATTGGGTGTTCTTGAGCTCTTTGGAAAGATCTCGACGAGATCTATGTAATGGCATGATTATTTCAATTTTTTGGATGTCAAAAATACTCCAGATTTTAGGGAAAAAATACGGGATTTCACACATGACAAGAAGTTGAAGGTATGATGTATGCTTTTGGAAAGCATATGATCGATACCAACTCCTAATTACCAAGAATGAAAAACTTGATGATGAAACCCTAAAGATGACAGTGTAAAATTGATCTATATCTTCGGGTTTATCATAGGTCTTCTAATATGCATGATATATAGGTATTAGGAATACCTGAGGGTGATGTGACCATAAACGATAGTTTAATCATCACGCTTCCATTCCGAGGGAGTGAAGAAATAGGTCTGTATTTTAGTGACTCCTCTCACTAGAGAAGTAATCTGATCATGGTCCAAGTGTTGGACATTGATCTGAATGAGATTCAAATGCAATGAGAAGATTAGATTTACGACCTTGATTTAATAAAGAATCTATGAGAGGTCCATGAGATCTGAATTTGAGATGTGATCTCAATATCCAAGTCACTATACGTGGAACGTAAAATCGCCCTGCCCTTATCTCCAAGTATCTGCGGAGAAAGTGCATTGTTCTTGAAAGAGTTCAAGAATAATTCCATTATTGAATTATATCTAAGCATTGAGAAATGGGTAACTAAATGTGATTTAATTATCATAAATAATGTTAATTTGATTCATATTATTTGAATGCATGAGAATGATAATCTATTGTAGTTATGTGTGATTTGATTATTATGGATATGAATAATGCAGATAGCACTATCCAATTATTCATATATATTATAAATGTGATTTATAATATATTAGAGAAAGACTATTGTGATTTATATTTGTTAGTTAATTATTGATGTGAATTGGATTCACATTGGATGATTAATTGAAAATATAATTTACATTTTGTTTTAGTAAGTGAATGCGATTCACATTTTTCCAATGGCATGAATGCAATAGTCACAATATAATTATGAATTTTTTTGTGAAGTAGTTTAAAATAAGTGTTGTTGTAGATCTTGGAGATATCATGAGATAATGATATCTCATGATATAATGAGGATATTGACACATTCCACCTCAAGAGGTTGTCCGACCACCAACTTCCTTTAGGAGTAGGGTAGTCATCCCCCCTTTTTAGGGATGAGGGAAGTCTTCTCCTCTCTTATCTCCAAAGTCAATTTATTTGATTTGGAATTAATTTATATTGATTTATCAATATATTAATTTAAATTAAATTAATTATTGTTGTGTTTTTACAACAACATCATGGCCATTGAAAGAAACACAAATCAATCTTATCCGTTGATTTTGTGTTATCCATGGACTCTCGAAATCCTATATAAGAAGAGGCACATCTTGCTCTTCAAGTTACAACAACGACAACAACACAACTCTCTCTCTCATTCTCACGCCAAGACTTCTCCTTCTCCTTGATTGGTCGTCCACTCCTCTCATAGAGAGAAGGTCGTCTCCATCGTCGCATCGTCGTTATGCTGCTGCTTTGATGATTCTTGGGTCTCCGTCTTCTTTGGTGTGTCTCGCTCGTGAAGAAGATGTTTGATCTCGTGAGACGATATTAGAAGATCCATTGCTTGGATCAATAATTTGGATTGCGAGAATCACATGATTCATCTCTATGCTTGCAAGCTTCTCCTCCGACGAATCCGACTTGAGACAGAAGGTCTATTCTCTTACAGGCTCAATCGCCACCAAGCTACAAGAGGTATTCCTATATGTAATATGTGGTTAGATGAAATGATCCAAGAAGTGTTCTTGGATCATGAGGCTTTGTTAGTTAGAAATTTTAAAATTCCGTTGCCTGGGAAACTAGTATGACAAGTCACTCTCGATCATATATGATGTGATCCTCATGCTTCCATGATGCGCTTAAGGATTCTCACATATTTCAAGTGGTATCAGAACCTTAGGTTGGAGGTTTTGGATATGATCCATGAACTTAGGAAGACTAGGGCTCATTAGGGTTTGAGAAGATTTTACCGCATTTCATTCACGCATACCTATTTTGTGAGTTTTTTTAGAACCTGTTTAAAATGTTTAAATGCAAAAATATCACTTGGATATGTTTCTCATTAAATAATAAAATCATGGGATTTGAGTTTGCGAGATTTGTGATCCGATTGCTCAAGCTATGATCATTTTAATGAACATGTATCCACTATTTCAGGATGGTGAATCTTGAACTAATTAAAGAGTTAATTAGTGTTTTGAAATGCTTTGAAATGCGTGCAACTCACTTGGGTTCTGTTATAAATCAAATTAACAAACTTTAAAAACTTACTTTGCATGATTTGGATTTGAATTAATTGATGTATGCTATTAATAATTGAGAGTCACTGTAGGAAATTACATTCCTAATCAAGAACAATGGGATTCCTATTTAATCAATTAGTGAAATTAATCGTTAATTTCCTAGAATAATTATGGATAAATATTTTTGAACTATTTGATGATAATTATTTCCTTAAATGATAATGCCTTAACCGAAATTGATTAGATACGATCTAGATCACAATTGGTTACATGATCTTCTTTCCAACAAACAAACTTGCTTAAATAAGATTAAGAATTTGTTTAGCAAATTTTTCTTATAATATAAATCAAAATGGTTTTGATTATTATTATTATATGGTATAACTTTGGTTGAAAATCGATTATCATCTCAAGTACAAAGCGATCAATTGGCATTATCCTAACCTGGGGTGGATATGGTGTCTAGTCGGGGAACGTTGGGGTAGCAGGTTACTCCTGAGCAGTCTGTCCCACTCTCGTCGGTACTGGCCATGACAACGAGTAGGGAAGGGATAATGCTTTAAGGGATCATGATGTATTTTTATAATTATTAAAAATTGAATTAGATGTGTTTTTGAGATAATACCATCCTTTCAAGTAACAATCAAGTTTGTTGGTTGATTGAATTAGATTGATAATTGATTTAATATGATTAATAAAATTATATCCAATTAAAACACTCATTATGAATAGATGTGTATTTCCCTTAGAAAAATTAATTATATGAATGTGATTCGTGATAATTAATTATAATTTGAATATGAGGTGGAGGATCACATAAATGACATCCATGGTCTCCCATCAAGGCAAAGGGTTCCATCGCCAGGGATTGTATTTAGGAGACACTTACCTGAAGTGACAACTCATGTATACAAGCGCGTCTGGATCAGGCTCGTTTCTTCTCAAAAGAGTAAGGTCGTATGCGTAGTGACCCCAATATCGAGTCCTCATATTATTGAGGCGATATTGGATTGCACATAGCGAGTTCTAATCTTGTTGATGATTGGTTCATTTAATGATGGGTCAACATCACCTTAGAGGTGGTGGGCCCGGATGTTAAAGACCGAATTGGGAGATGCAAATTGGACTTCCAAGGTAGAATGTGTTCCCACTTCTTTTTATCCTAGTTACATGTTCTCATATTATTGGGATGTGACAAAGATAAAGAGGAGATCCCAGTTCTTGCTAGAGATATAACAATAAGTATATCTCTTTCTTTGAAAATGATTAAGGGAATGAACTTTCAAAGTTGGAAAAGCAAGATTAATTTGATTAAAAATTCCTTAATCAAAGGAATACAATTGAATATATAATTATTTATATGTTCTGATATAGTGAATTCTTAAATTCAAAAAATGAAGTCCATGAACCCACTTAGCATGCTCCTAGAGGTCAATCAATTAAACAGACCAAATTATTGGATTGGATCCGAAATTTGGATCTTGTCCTATCTGTTGAGCGCATCTCTTATGTGTTGTGAAAGGACAAGTACACAGACCCGAAGACTCTGGAAGAAATTAATTTTAATGAAAATATCATGAAGATCATAATTTGGCAAGGTGTTACATTCTGTGTTCATTGTCCAATGTGCTTTAGAAGCAAAATGTGAAGATGAACACTTGCCATGATGTTATGGTGAATCTGAGAAAAATGTTCGGTGATGTAAAGTGCACACAGCGTTACAATATCATCAAAGAACTTATTCGTTGCAAGATGTAGGAGGGGATCTCTGTCAAAGAACATGTACTCAAAATGTTTGGGTACCTTTCTGAGCTGGAAATCCTAGGGGTTGACATGGACGCAGATATGCAGGCTGACTCTGTAGAAGACGTAATTAAAAAGGATAGCCCCTCTAGCAGTGCAATGGTTGCACAAGTTAAAGGAAAGCACAGTTGGAAGCAAGGTTCTCGGAAGGGCCTGTCCCAGAAGAGAAAGAAGAAGAGTCAAGGCATTGGCTCATCTTCCAATGCATCCACTTTGATAGCATCAAAGAAAACTGATGTATGTCATCACTACAAGAAGCTGGGGCACTAGAAGTGTAATTGCCCAGATCACTTGAAGTCGATCGACAAAGGTAAAGTCCCAGTAGGTATGAAATCTACTTTCATCATTGAAACTAATTTTCTCGTTGGACGAGAAGGAAGTTGGGTTATAGATTCTAGTGCTTCTGTTCTTGTATGCAATTTGTTGCATCTATTTCAGGAAATTAAGATTCTTGATGAAGGAGAGATAGTCATCCAGAGGGATCTGATGCAAGTGTTGCAGCAGTCGCTGTCGGGACCTGCCGACTGTCATTATCTAGTGGAAGAGTTCTAGTACTTAAAGAGTGTCTTTATGTACCAGATGTCAAGAAGGAATTTAATATATGTATCTAAGCTTGTTAGAAATGGATATTCATTCCTTTTCTGTAATAAAATAGTCATAAATTGTTTTGATAAGAATATTGTGGGTGGTGTTTTGACTTCTGGTGGACTCTATGAATTATGCATTGATGAACATATCATTAATGTTGCTACCATTAATAAAAACCCTAAAAGATCCATGGAGGATGGAAATCATTAAAACATTGTTTGACATCAAGTGCTTGGTCATTTATCTGTTGATAGGATCAATAGATTAATAAAGGATGGATCCTTAGATTTTCTGTAGATTCAATATTTGACTACATGCAAATATTGTATTCGAAGTAAAATGATAGGATGCTTTTTCGTAACAAGGTTACACGATGCGAGTGTATTCTTGACATAATACATACCGATGTATGTAGTCCCTTCAGTACCGTGACTCAAAATGGAAATCGATATTATTTGACGTTTATTGGTGACCATTCACGATATGGGTTTATCTCCTACTACATCATAAATCTGAAACCTTCGAAAAGTTCAAGATTTCAAAGCTTTGGTTGAGAACCAAACTGATAGAAAGATTAAATGGATTCAATCTGACCGAGGTGGCGAGCACCTCTCAGATAAATTCAAGGAACACCTTAAAGAGAATGGAATTATCTCCAATCTCACTCCTCCTGGAATCCCCCAACTTAATGGTATTGCTGAAAGACGTAACAAGACCATCATAGATATGGTATGTTCAATGATGAGCAGCACATTTACCACTTAATTTGGGGATATTCAGTAAAGACTACAATATATATCCTGAACAAGATATACATAATACTCCTCATGAGCTCTGGTATGGAACCAAACCTAGTGTTAATCACTTGAGGGTTTGGGGTTGCTTGGTCCATGTGAAGAACATGGATGCAAGTAAGCTAGAATCTCGCACTCAAGAGTGCTACTTCATTGGGTATGTTAAGGATGGTATTGGATATCAGCTTTATGACCTTGAGACCCAAAAGGTTTTCGTATCTAAAGATGTGAAATTTCTGGAGGATGACTTCCTTAAAAGTCAAGAAAAAAATGAAGTAGAGGAACTCATTGGAGTCCCGTGAGGATTCTGAGCTTCCTAGACCACAAATTGAAGAGATAAATAAAGAAGAAACACACATACCTCTTCGAAGAAGTTCGAGGGTGGTTGTACCACCTGAAAGATATGTATTCCATGTGTTCGGTAAAATTGACAATGTTCCTACTTCATTTGATGAAGCGCTCACGGATCATGACATGGATAGATGGATGCTAATAATGAAGTCATAGATTGACTTTATGCGTAAGAATGGTGTATGGATCCTAGAGGATCCACCTGAAGGGGTAAAACACATTGGGTGTAAATGGATCTTCAAGAGAAAGAGGGGACATGATGGGAAAGTAGGGACTTTCAAGGCACGACTCGTAGCCAAAGGCTACATAAAGAGAGAAGGCATCGACTACGATGAGACATTCTCTCATGTGTCTATGTTTAAGACCATCAGGACACTGCTAGCTATTGTTGCATCTCTTGACTACGACATCTGGCAGATGGACATCAAGAAAGCTTTCCTTAATGGATACCTCAAGGAGGATATATATATGGAGCAGCCCCATGGCTTCATAACAGAGGAAGGTAAAGTATGCAAGCTGAAAAAGTCCATCTATGGGCTCAAATAAGCTTCTCGTAGATGGAACATCAGATTTGATGAAAGCATAAAGTGTTATGATTTTGTGTAGAATCCTGATGAACCTTGTGTGTACAAGAGGCTTAGTGGGAGCGCCATTGTGTTCATCGTGCTTTACGTAGATGACATCCTTATCATACAAGGATGATGACCAGTGTTAAGATTTGGTTGTCCCATACCTTCGAGATGAAAGATCTTGGAGAAGCCTCTTATATCTTGGGTCTGAAGCTGTTCAAAAACCGAGAAAAGAGGACATTGGGATTATAACAACATGGGTACATTAAGAAAATTCTTGAACATTTACATATGGATAGTTCCAAGAAAGCTTTGAAATGGTATCCACCTGTCAAAAGGGATGGCTCCTCAAACTGTTGAGGAAAAGAAAACCATGACTGGATGCCCATATGCATCAGTTGTAGGATGCTTAATGTACTCCATGATGTGTACTAGGACAGATATCTTCCATGCATTGGGAGTGGTAAGTCGTTACCAATCCTGCTATGGATAACAACACTGAAATGTATTGAAGAACATTTTCAAGTATCTAAGACAGACGTAAGACTACGTCTTGGTCTATGGAGATGGTGATCTCCAAGTCTTGGGATACACATATTCAGACTTCCAGTCGAACATTGATGATTAAAAGTCGATATTAGGGTTTGTTTTCCTTTGAACGATGGTGTTGTGAGCTGGAGAAGCAAGAATCAAGACACTACAACAGATTTAACAACAGAAGCTGAATACATTGCCACATTGGATGCTGGAAAGGAGGCGGTGTAGATGCGCAAGTTCATCCTGGAACTTGACGTAGTTTTCTCTAATACTCTCATCCCTCTACTCTGTGATAACATGGGATCCATTTCCAAGGCGAAGGAACCCAGATGGCATCAAAAGAGAAATCACATGGAAAGGAAATACCGCATCATTCGTGAGATTCAAAAGTGTGGTGACATCATTATCATCAAGGTGGCCTCTGCTGACAACGTTGTTGATCTTCTTACCAAACCTTTGACACAGAAGGTTTTCGACCAACATGTAATGAGTATGGGTTTAAGGATTGTACCTGAATGGTACTGAGGGCTAGTGGGATATTTTTATCCATTTGAGCTCGTGGTGAACCATTCCTACAATAAATGATATTGTAATATTTATTTATCAATAATAGTTATTGGTTATTTCACTCCCTATCTGAGATTTAATAATGAATGCAATATAAGGTCCCTCTATACAATTAATGTTATGTACAATGGCCATCTTAATAATCATACATTTGTTGAATCTATAATTGAATCATAGAGGATGGTGCTTGGATAAATATCTAAGGAGTTAGATTGAGGACTCATCAAGCATCATCAAATGATTGTTAAGAGATGATCTCCAGCTTGAATAGGAGATGGCAATCCTTTCTCATTAGGCTCATATCTGACCAACCTCTTGATACAGGTCCTCTACATGGAAATAGAGATTCGAAGGTGTCAGAATAGTTAGGTCAAAGAGTTGACTTAATGAGATCAAGATAACCAAAGTCATGTGTCGTATACTATCACGATATAGGCACACATCCTCTGATCAGAGTCATATGTGTTACTATATGTCTAAGTATGTGCATTTAGCAGACCGATAGGTTGATGACCTAACCAAGGTCTATACACCGACGAGCTGGTGTGCATATGAGGGTGTATGAGTAATATGATCTCTCAAAGGGAATCATATAGGTTCTCTTGTGAACCGGAAGACATGAGCTCATTCATGAGTTGTTGGGACCGATCAAATTCCATGCATGGTCGTCGTGCTTTGGAAGCATTACAAGAATTTGAAGGTATGATATATGCTTTTGGGAAGCATATGATCGATAACAACTCCTAATGACCAAGAATGAGAAACTTTATGATCAAACCCTAAAGATGACGTCTAAAATTGATCTATATCTCTGGATTTATCATAGGTCTTCCAATATGTAGGATGTACATGTATTAGGAATACCTGAGGGTGATGTGATCACAAACGATTGTATAACCATGATGCTTCCATTTTGAGGGAGTAATGAAACAAGTCAGTATTTTAGTGACGCCTCTCACTAGAGAAGTAGTCCGATCTTGGTCCAAGCATTGGACATTGATCTGAACAAGATTCAAATGCAATGAGAAGATTAGATTTACGGCGTTGACTTAATCAAGCATCTATGAGAGGTCCATGAGATCTATATTTGAGATGTGATCTCAATATCCAAGTCACTATACGTGGAATGTACAATCTCCATGTCCTTATGGCCAAGTATCTACGGAGAAAATGCATTATTCTTGAAACAGTTGAAGAATAATTCCATTGTTGAATTATACTAAGCATTGAGAAATTGGTAATTAAATGTGATTTAATTATCATAAATAATGTGAGATTTATTCATACTTTTTGAATGAATGAGAATGATAATCAAATGTAATTAAATGTGATTTGAGTATTATGGATAAGAATAATATGGATAACATAATCTAATTATTCATATATATTATAAATGTGATTTATAACAAATTAGAGAGAGACCGGTTTATATTTGTTAATTAATTATTGTTGTGAATTAGATTTACATTGGATGATTAATTCAAAATATAATTTACATTTTGTTTTGGGATGTGAATGTGATTCACATTTTTCCAATGGCATGATTGTAATATTCACAAGATAATTATGAATTATTTTTTATGAAATAATTTACAACAATTGTTGTTGTGAATCTTGGAGATATCATGAGATAATGCGATCTCATGAGATAATGAGGAGATTGACCCATTCCACCTCAAGAGGGTGGACGGCCACCAACTTCCTTTAAGAGTAAGGTGGTCGTCCCCCCTTTTAGGGATGAGGGCAATCTTCTCCTCCCTTGTCTCCAAGGTCAATTGATTTGATTTGAAAATAATTTCTATTGATTTATCAATATATATATTTATTTAAATTAAATTAATTATTGTTGTTTTTTCACAACAATATCATGACCACTGAAAGAAACACAAATCAATCTCATCCATTGATTTTGTACTATCCATGGATTGAAATCCATGGACTCCCGAAACCATATATAAGTAGAGGCACCTCTTGCTCTTTGAGTTACAACCACGACAACAACACAATTCTCTCTCTCTCACTCATTCTCATGCCAAGCCTTCTCCTTCTCCTCGAGTGATCGTCAACTCCTCTCATAGAGAGAAGGTTGCCTTCGTCGTCACATCGATGTTGTGATGTCGCTTCGATGACTCTTGGGTCTCCATCTTCCTTGGTGTGTCTCGCTCGTAAATAAGATGTTTGGTCTCCTAAGACGAGATCAGGATATCCATTGCTTGGATCAACGATTTGTATTGCGAGAAGCACGCGACTCATCTCTGTGCTCGTAAGTATTTCCTCATATGGATTGGACTTGGGACAGGAGGCCTCTTCTCTTAGAGGCTCGATGGCAACCACTCTGCAAGAGGTATTCCTATATGTACTATGTGGTTAGATGAAATGATCCAAGAAGTGTTCTTGGATCATGTGGTTTCATCAATTATAAATTGTTAAATTCCGCTTCATTGAGAAACTTGTATGACTAGTCGTTGTCGATCATATATGATGTGATCCTTATGCTTCTGTGATATCCTTAAGGATTCTCCCATATCCTTCAGCACATTGAGATGGCTCCCTAGAGACAAGACAAGGGACCAACTTCGTATGAGACAGTGGACCAAAATGAGGTCAACACATAGTTTCTATCATCAATTTTTCAACAATAGTTGACAAACTAAGCTCTTGTCCAAGTCTCATTCAGAGAGATTCTCATGGAGATGATGAGGGACATAGAAAGTAGAGGAGGTGAGGATGAAGATACATAGAAATGGCGATGAAAATCCTGCAAGAACCCATAGAGGAGAAGACGAGGAGGGTGGCCAACACAAACCCACACTGAAGGAGACATAAAACCCAGGGCCGACCATGTTACAGGGTGGATCAGGATACCAAGGATCCACAGATATTTTGTGCTAAAGCCATCACTGCTCCTTCTTTTGCCAATCTTTCATGGCAATACAAATGAAGAGCCTTACATTCACTTGCAGTAATTTAACTGAATCTGCAGCACCATGCACTACCCCAACATCCCATTGGAGGTAGTAAGGATGACATCATTCTTTTTTAGCCTTCAGGATAAGACATTGCACCGGATCAATCATCTTGGGAAGATGGTGATGACCTAGGAAAAACTTAAATCTGCCTTCCTACACAAATATTATCTCCTGGATCATCTGAATCGGATGTGAGTTTTGATCTCTAACTTCTCCTAAATATCCCATGAATCATTTTACACGATGTGGAAATATTCAAAGATCTTATGGAGAAGTTCCCCTATTATGATTTGTCGAAGACCAGCTTGGTCCAGAACTTCTTCGAGGGTTGCATCAAGAAAACCAATGGCTTGTGGATGCCACATGCAGAGGACCGCATTTTAACAAGGATGAATACACCATATGACAGATCTTCGAGGAGATGGCTAAAGTCTCAACCGCCTTATCTTCATCTCATGTATTCCAAAAATCTCCATCGATCCTACACAAGCTCGTGAATGTGGCATCTTACCATGAAGAAGAGAGAGATATGAGTCCTAAAGTCAACATCATAGGGAACCATCTCTCTAAGGTGGATATCATAGAAAAGCGATCGCAAGACCTTGATAACTTACAAGTTATCAAATAAAGAAAAAAATTAGTGGACAAGCTTGATCAAATTTCCAAGCAGCTTGAGCTTCTGGTGAGCACCATCCATGCCTTCCAGTCTGTGAAAGAACCAACAGAGCATTCTGTTGAACCAAAGGAGCCATCCCATCAGCAAAATTGATGAACCTGTGAATCACTCTCTTAATTTAATCAGATTAATTATTAAAAGATATTCGTTCATTGCATTCAGGTGAAATTGGATCAATCAAAAATCACTTAATTAAATTTATCAATTAAACTCAAACGGTCTAAATTTTTTACTTGGGAAAGCCCAAGGTCAAACTCAGGGAGGCAACTGTCTCCTTAGGTTGGTTTTTAGTCTATCTCGAAGTTAGGATTTCAAAGAGGTATTTTTTTATTTTTTAAAGTGCAATGAATTAGATGTATGCAATTATGATAGAGTTTGAGGACCAACATGTAAATTTCGATTAGATGAAGTCCAAAAATTCTCAAACTTAGCCAGAATGTGAAATATGATGCAATGAAGATACTTTAATTTTTTGGAATTTTTTGACTAAGGATAAATTACTACGAATTAAATATGAATGCAGGTTGATTTTAAGAAAATTAATTTTATTAAATATAGAACCAATTTATTTCGCAGAAATAAAATTATCCTAGATTAGATCCTAAAAATAATTGATCTATGACTTATTAAAAACTAATTACATGAATCACCAATTAATTTATTCAACCTCTATATACATGCAAATGAGATGAAATTTGGGCACAATGTAGAACTACACAAACTCTATCTACTGTGAATTTTTTTCCCAATTTTTAGAGCAAGGATTACTTTAATATCAATTTCCGAACAACCTGTAGGTAAAATATGCAATATTTCACCAAATCAATTATAATAAAATAACCAATGCTCCCAAAATTACAAATGAATATCCATTAAATAGAGAATTAATTGTTCTACAATATGCAATTTTCAAAATAATAAAAAGATGACAAATGATGGTTAAAACTAATGACCAAAGACAGGGATATCGATGCAAATTAAGAAACTAAAAGTTAAAGAAAAATAGCGTTAATAAATGCTTCTTTATTTACCTAAACCCACAAGGGTTTTCATGCAATTTCTCCAATATGCACGTGCACGCATGTGCTCTCCAGCAGGAAGGGCTTTTCTTGCGAATGGCAGGAGCTGCAAGGGGCTTGGCGAAATTTTTCCACTCCTCACGTGCGCAACACGTGAGCTTCTAGGTTGGAGGAGTTTGGCTTGTAATTTCTGTAAATGGCATGGGTGCCTCTACAAACTCTCCCCTGCTCATGTGCGCCTCATGTGAGGGGGAGGGATGGATGTAACCACGAAGGCTACATAGCACGGGCTTAAGGCTATGGCGTCGAGGAGGTCGTAGGCGCGCACGGTTGCGGCGAAGGAGCGCACGGGCCGTGGGAGTGGGCAACAGCAGAGGGCGGTGAGGACGATAATGTCTTCGCTTGGAAGAGGAGTCGGTCGACACACGATCGACTGTGAGCTTTAAGGTGATTGTCGAATGTTAACTTGGTCGTGGAGCTCAAGGATGGCAAAGCACGACCAGTGAAGGGGTGCAGGGCGGTTGAAGATCAATGGGGGAGTAAGTCGGCAGGGGCTTTCCTACTAGAGTTGAAGGCATCGAAATTAGAGGTTGCGATCGTAGTGGACCTGAGGGCAGGTGTAGTGGTCGTGCATAGCCGTGGGTGGCTGTGGAGCTGGTGAAGTCTCAATCGACGATGAAGCGTGCTGCTGCTGGAGCGAGGTGGCATGAAGTTGCACGCTCATTAACCGCTGCTCGGCGTGGAGATCTGGCATTGGCAAGCACTGGCTGGTGGTGGCTTTCATCAGTGAAGGACGGAAAGAGGTACGCGAGGAGGGACCTACTTGCTGGGTCACGCCCAGGTGGTGTCGTTGCTGAAGGTGGCAAGGAGCGCAGGTGCACGCTAGTCGAGCAGGGAGGAGGATGTGTAGCTGACGGTGGTGCTTGTCGACGCGAGAGCGGAGATGAAGCGGTTTGGGAGTGAGGGTGTAAAGGTGAGAGACGACGGTGGATGTGCGGGCTCCGAGTTGGAGCAGAAACGTAACAGAGAAAAGAGGATATAGAGGAAACAAGTTGGACGATGGAAAGAGAAGAAGAGAGATGGAGAAAGGGAGTTCGCCATGAAGATGAGGGAGCTACGCTCGGTCTCGGGTCATGGCCTTGATTGGCTCTGGCGACGTGAGCCAAGAAGCTCGAGCAACGAGCTTGGCAAGCAGCTGCTACAAGGGTGGGGCACCCTTGGATCTCGTCGTGAAGGACAGAGGTCTTCTCTCGACAAGGAGTGGCTATGTTGTCACCGGATTTCTTTTCTTGGGGGCTCTCTTCGTTTATCTGAAGATCGACGGATAGGTTGCGACAAAGGCGGCGGTGGTGGTTTTGAGGATAGTCATTTGGGTTGAGAGAGAAGTGCGGAGGTGGTTGGGCTGATGGGAGATCGAGGGGCGCGAGGGGAGATCGTGGAGAGATGAGAAGGAGGGGCACGTGTCCTGCGGTTGGAACCATGCGCGAGAAGGCTGGGTCAGTCTCGGGGCTCCAGGAACTTCGATTTTTATGAATATAGTCTTGTTTTGAAGGTCTTTGAATGTATATTACTTTAAAAGTGAGTAGACCTAAATCAGACACTGTATGAGAGAGATATTCATATTTTAAGGTTCTTAGTTTCAAACTATGGCTTGGGTTTTATTGGTCAATTTTACAAGTTAGTATTTTTCTGATATTTTTCTTTTATTAGCTTTAGTAATATATACACTATAAAGTTGATTTTATTAGATTTGGAGTTGGTATAAAATAGATACAAATAGGGGAAAATGTATATATTTTACAAGTGATATTTACAAGTGAATTTGGCTCCTTATTTAATACAAATATGCATGCTAAAATGCAAATATAATTTCTAAATACATGAATGATAATAATGCACAATAAAGGAAATATGCAACTAATTTCTCGGGAATGAAGCTCTATTTTCATCTTTTGGAGTAATGAAACACAGATTCATCAACCCTTATACTTAAACCTTGCTCATCCCTGAGCAACTAAAATGGAATGCAAAGTGAAATCATTTTTGGGTTCCATGCCACGGTCATGAACAAAAGGTTAAAAAAGAGCTTGACTCGACCTTTATATTAATAGTGTGGCGGAACCTTATTGGAAATTGAATTTAAGACCTAACAACCTTTAAGTTCCATAAGTCTTCTATTCATATCCTCTCAATAGCCAGGTCAGAATAAATCCTCATAACGCAAATTCTGATGACCATTAATCTTACTTGTACTGTGTAAGTGAAATATAGCTCTCCACATCAGAAACGGAAAAGAACCAGCCTCCTCTAACAAGGTAACTCTAATTCCCCGATCTAGCAACTCTTTCCTCGAGGAGCGAGGCATTCCCTTCTAAGTTCAAGTGCAACCGGCTCAAGAAGAGGGGTACAGAAGAGAGTGGACTATGACCAGTGTAGTCAAATATCCGTGGAGCTTGATAAGTGTAGCTAAGTATCCAGCTGCAAGTTTACAAAAACTTAGAAGCTCTTCTTATTTTTCTATACTTGTATATACACTCCGGTAGGCATTTACTTTTCAATCAGGCCTGTTCACTTTTGAAGATTCTGCATTTTCTTCTTCTTCTTCTTTTTCTTTTTTCTTTTTTTTTGACATATATACAAATTGCAACATGTACATCAGGAGTTTTTCTTCTTGATCTAGTAGACTATCCCTCTTTTGAAGCATTATTTCAACCCATAGCTTCTCGTCGTTAGACGATAACACCACTAGACTAGGTTAAGATGCACTACCCTCCCTAGAGGAGGACGGATGTTTCCACCCGTGTGCTACTCCAAGCCAAAGGATTCTACCTCCTCACCACCTCATTAATGAAGAACTACGTGCATAGTGCTTGTCCAAGTTAGGATACTGTCTAAAAGAATCGTGCAAGTGTACGAAATATTCTACTTAGACCAATCGAGATGACACATGAACATAGAATTGTGGAATCAAAGAATTAAGTCACTTGACCTGAAAAATCTAGCTCCAGTTCCTATAAGGTTCCTCTGAAATTAGGTGGATTAAGGTCAACTCAACTCCATCCTCAGCTTCAATCCATAACTTGGTTCAGAACCCACTAACTTTTCACTTTGCATATGCTAGATATGCAGATGAGACGTAGATGACATTTAATAGAAATGAATGAAGTGCAAGACACATTTTTTTGAATGCAAGGATGATATGCAAGAGCAAATAAGAAGCCTATATTTTTGTTTTGTTATTTTTTTGTATACCTCCTATTTTACAACAAAATTTACAAGAATTTTATAAGTATTATACAAATTATACAATGTACATATTATACAAGTATACATGTATTTTACAATTTTTTTCAATTTTTACCCACCCCGTAATTATTGCATAATATATACAAAAATACGTGAAAGTATGAGCTATGGGTAAAGTATATATATAATATATATATATGCCTCTTATAATTAGCGTGTGCTATGTCCTCAAAGCACGAGAAGCAAGGAAAAAGGCATAGCTCGTGCTAAATGTAGGAGAGCAAAAATAACAAAAAGTATAGAAGTCGCTCCACCCCCCTATACTTGGGCTATGGTAGCCTAAGTGGATAAGAAGATAAAAAATGGGGCGAGAGAGGTTAAGAGTAAAAATGGATGAGTATATATACATGATGGGCATCAGTCCCCCCATACTTAGGCTCTAATCAGCCTAAGTCTAGGACAAGAATGAGTGTAAGAACCGATGAGATCTGGAGAATGTACAGAGAGTGATGAAGTGACTCGGGTCACTCTCCCCCCAATACTTAGGAGCTGGTCACCCTAAGTAAAGACATAAAATGAAACGATATGGAGCCGAGGTGAGTGATTCGAATCACTGGGGAGGGAGGGAAATAAAATATATACAAGGACCAAGAAGGTTTGTGATGAACCTTCTTGCGGGAGCGAGGAGGTGGATAATATACATATGTGTCACTGTCGGAATCATCCTTAGATGAATAATAGTGAGATGTAGGGATCGTCCAATGAGGATCGACACACGACTGCTTGCTCAGATATGGCTTAAGAACAGTCGAACTGAGCTCACTCATATAAACCACCTCATCCGAACCCGATGAGGATTCCTTCAAATATTCATTCTCCGGTATGTTGAAGGAAACTTTCTTAGTTGGTTTTCTAGAACCTGAAGCATTGAGAGAAGAGGAGAGTGACACGCCTTGAGGGGTTCGAGGGAATACCTCGAGGAATCAATTCTCGGCTTTCTCTCACTTGATAACCAACTAGAGGAAGGAGCAACCGTGTTTTTGGATGGGTTCAATTTAGTCTTGATTGTCTCCTTTGAAGGTCCGGGCCATCGAGGGATAACCTGTGAGGCTTATAGCTTCACAAACACAGACAACGACACCATCTGATGAACCCATCAATCATCCTCTTAATTAATCGGATTAACAATTAAAAGATATTCGTTCATTGCAGTCGGGAGAAATCAGATCAATCAAAAACTACTAAATTAAATTTATCAATTAAACGTAAGCGGTCAAATTTTTTACTTGGGCAATCCCAAGGTTGAACTCAAGGAGGCAACTGTCTCCTTAGGTTGGTTTTTAGTCTATCTCGAAGTTAGGCTTTCAAAGAAGTATTTTTAAAATTTTTAAAATGCAATGAATGAGTGGTATGAAATTATGACAAATTTCGAGGACTAAAATGTAAATTTTGATCATATGAAGTCCAAAAGTTCTCAATCGTATCCAAAATGTGAAATATGATGAAATGAAGCTATTGTAATTTTCTTGGAATTTTCTGACTGAGGATTAATTACCTACGAATTAAATATGAATGTAGGGTGATTTTAAGAAAATTAATTTAAATAAATAAAAAACAAATTTATTTTGCACAAATAAAATTATCCTAGATTAGTCTATGTGAGAAGAATCCAGGAAAATTATTAGATCCTAAAAATAATTGATATGTGACCTATTAAAAATTAATTACATGAATCATCAATTAATTTATTCAGACCTCAATGTAAATGCTAATGAGATGAAATTTGGGTACAATGTAGAAATGCACAAACTCTATCTACTGCGAATTTTTTTGTATATTTTAGAGCAATGACTAATTTAATATCAATTCAAAACAACCCATGGGTAAAATATGCAATATTTCACCAAATAAATTATAATAAATAAATCAATGATCGCCAAAATTACAAATGAATATCCATTAGATAAATAATTAATTGTTCTACAATATGCAATTTTCAGAATAACAAAATATGAGAAATGATGGTTAAAACTAATGACCAAATACAAGGGTATTGATGCAAATTTAGAAACTAAAAGTTAAAGAAAACAACGTTAATAAACGCTTCTTTAGTTTCGTGAATTTCCTCTAATATGCATGTACACGCACGTGGTCTCCAGCAGGCAGGCCTTTTCTTGCAAATGGCGGGAGCTATAGGGGGCTTGGTGAAATTTGTCCACTCCACACGCGCGCAGCACCTGAGCTTCCAGGCTGGAGGAGTTTGGCTTGTAATTTCTGTAAATGGAAGGGGTGCCTCTACAACTCTCCCTCGCTCGCGTGCGCCTCATGTGAGGGGGAGGGTTGGATGTAACCATGATGGCTGCATAGCACAGGCTTAAGGCTATGGCATCGAGGAGGTCGTAGTAACGCATAGCTGCAGCCAGTATTGTAAAAGTCGCTCGACTGGCCCGACTAGTCTAGTCAGTGGGGTGGCCGACAGAGTACCAACTAATTCCGACTATGGACACTAATCGACCAAATTTTGCTGGGAGATACCATATTTTTTATGTTTTTTCTTTTTTTATAAGCAAACTTATTATAATATGCTAATATTTTATTTAAATTCAATTTGCTTCAATTAATTTATAATGATAGTATAAAAATGTACAAAATCTATGTAAATATATGTATAAAAATGAGTTATATATTTAAAATAATCATAAAATTCAAAGCCGATTAAAGTCTGACTAAATTCGATTAGTCGCCCGACTGCCGGTTAATCCTTAGTCAGTGACCGGCTGATCGAGTACCGACTACCGATTTTTGCAACATTGACTGCAGCGAAGGAACGTACGGGCCACGGGAGCAGGAAATGGTGGAGGGCGGTGAGGACGACAATGTCTTCTCCTGGAAGAGGAGTCGGTTGACACACGACAGACTGTGAGCGTGATGGTGATCGTTGAAGGTTAACTTGGTCGTAGAGCTCGATATTGGCAAAGCACGGTCGGTGAAGGGTGTGGAGGGAGGATGAAGCTAAGCGGGGGAGGAAGTCGGTAGGAACTTTGCTGCTGGAGTACGTGGAGGCGTCGTAACTGGAGGATGCGATTGTAGTAGACCAGAGGACTCAGTCGATGGCAGAGCGTGCTGCTGTTGGAGTGAGGTGGCGTGAAGTTGCACGCTCGTCAAATCCTACTCATGCATGGTGATCTAGCGTTGGCAGGCACCAGCTAGTGGTGGCTTACATCAGCGAAAGGCACAAAGAGGCACATGAGGAGCGACTTGCGTGCTGGGGCACGTCCAGGTGGTGTCATTGCTGAAGGTCGCAAGGAGTGTGGCTGCACACTCGTAGAGCAGGGAGGAGGGCATTCAGCTGGTGGTGGCGCTTCTCGATGCGAGAGCGGAGATGAAGCGGTTTGTGAGTGAGGGTGCAAAGGCGAGAGACGACGGTGGATGCACGGGCTTCGAGTTGGAGCAGAAATGTAACAGAGAAAAGAGGGTGCAAAGGAAACAAGTTGGACAATGAAAAGAAAAGAGGAGATATTGAGAAAGGGAGTTCGCCAGGAAGATGAGAGAGCTACGCTCGACCCGGGTCATGGCCTTGATTGGCTCTGGCATCGTGAGCCAAGAAGCTCGAGCAACCAGCTTGACAAGCTGCTGCTACGAGGGCGGGGCACCCTTGGATCTCTTTGTAAAGGAGAGAGGTCTTAGCTTGACTAGGATGGGCTCTGTTGTCACCAGATTTCTTTTCTTGGGGGCTCTCTCTGTTTCTTTGAAGATCGAAAGATAGGTTGCGATGAAGGAGTGGTGGTGGTTTTGAGGATAGTCGGTTGGGTTGAGAGAGAAGTGCGGAGGTGGCTGGGATGAAGGGAGATTGAGGGAAGGGGCGTAAGGGGAGATCGTGGAAATATGAGAAGGTGGGGAGCAGGTCTTGCGGTCGGAACCATGCACGAGAAGGCTGGGTCAATCACAGGGCTGCATCGCCGATGGACGCGGGTGGTTGAGGGAAGTGGGTTGGCGGGCAGGGATCGAGGAAGGAGTAGAGAGTGAGAAGCGTGGGCGGTTGGTAGCCATGCGCACTGCATAGGGAGGGAAGGGGGAGATAGGGTGACAAGTGGCACACGTAGTGGCGACCACGTGGCATAGAATAAAAATTTAAATGAAGAATATAGATAATAATAATTAGTACATAAAGTAATTAGAATAATTAAAAAATAAGAAAAAATAATTAGAGTAAATAATTAAAATAAATAATGATTAAAAAATAATTAAAGTAATTAATAAAGATAAAATAAATAAGTAATAAAATAAATAAAATAAAATGGGGGTGACACGTAGCGATTCCAGGAGCTGTCGCATATCGCTTCCAGAAAAATAAAAACTAAATTTAAAAGAAAAATAAAAAAGAAATAATATAAGGATCAAATCAAAAAGTAGTCAACATGAAAGTTGCTTGTCTCGACGAGGTGTGAAGTACTAATAATCAAATGAAATCATCTATACAAAAAGTATTTTTGCATGGTATCTAATAGGTATAAAATATCGTATTTTTGTCTTTTGCAGATTTTTTTGGTATTTTTTTACTAGATAAAAATCAAAATAGTTAGATAAAATATTAAATAAATATTTACAACTTATTCTATTTTTTGGATTTTTAATAATTAATAAAATAAAATAAAATAAAGGGTATTTTGGTCAATATGTACAATATACAATAGGGGCCCAAAACCCAAGTTTCACATACAAACTCTGATTTTTATAAAATTAGTCTTGTTTTGAAGGTCTTTTAATGGATATTACTTTAAAAGTGAGTAGACCTAAATCAGACACTGTATGAGAGAGATATTCACATTTAAAGTTCTTAATGTCAAAATGGGATCCTGTTTTATTGGTCAATTTTACAAGTTAGTATTTTTTAAATATTTTTCCTTTATCATTGTTAGTAATATATACACTATATAGTTGATTTTATTTGATTTGAAATTAGTATAAAATAGATACAAACAAGGGAAAATATATATTTTACAGGTGATATTTACAAGTGAATTTGGCTCCTTATTTAATGCAAATATGCATGCTAAAATGTAGATATTATTTCTAAATGCATGAATGCGAATAATACACAATAAAAGGAAATCTGCATCTAATTGCTCGAGAACGAAGCTCAACTTTTAGAGTGATGAATCACATATTCATAAGGAATCAAGGGCCACCCTAGTTAGTCCATCATGTGTATTACGAGTAGACACCCGGCCAGGGATCTTCATCGTCACAACAGTAGATAGTGGTGTACCATCCAGAGCTTCATGCTTATTCTATGCCTTTCTATCCACTACCTCTACAGATCCAAGAGGTGAATATCGTGTGGTCCAATGAACAAGCTCCGACCATTACTAGAGGACAACCACAATGTCCGAGCCCAGCTATCCCACCTTTCATCCTTGAGCATGGTAGACAGAGCTTCCAGTCATAGCAACACTAGTCTCCACACCAAGGAAACAACTAGAGACAGCAGTACCAGTGCCAACAGCTGGCATATCGCCAACCATATCAGCAGTAGTCGGCTGCTCAATATCAGAACTACTTCTTTCCACCTCATTACCAGCAACAACAATTCCCTCCTCATCGATCTTAGTATTACAAGCGACAGTCGTAGTACCACCAGCCTTAAATCCCTCAAGTAGCAGAATCTTTAGAGAACTCTTCAGTGAGCCCTAACTTGGACTGCCTGGCCTAGCTGATAAAGAACATGAATGAGATAAGCTAGAAGATTAACGACCTCATTGTCGCAAAGATGATAATTCCTACGTAGGTTGACGCAAACCCCAATAACTTCAGGAGAAAGGAGCAGGTAGACTGTAGTGCAATACCACCTCTCGAGCCAGTATAAATTCCTTTATGTTACCTAATGTTGTTAATCTCAGTAGCAGTAGAACACTAAAGTCGGTTGCTTCAGCCAAGGGGAAAGGAGAAGATTCTGTGGGCAAGTCTTCATCACCAGTAGTTGAGCCAGCACGTACTTTTAGATCTGATATGGAATAAGGAGAAGAAACACGACCACCATCTTTAAAAATAAAAAAATGAAGAAAATAAAAACAAACAATAACGGCCAAGGTTGTGCCAATGTAGAAAAGGATAAGCCAACACCAGCAATTGATCCTGTGCAAGACAAAATAGTTGAATTTCCTACTTTTGTTGTATCGTCTACTTTGGATGATTGTACCATATTGAATCATCCATCTATACATAAAAATATTTTTTTGCATGAAAATGAGGTTTTTGTTGACATACGTATTCCATCATGATGCTTTGAAATAAAAACCATAAAAAAATTAAAAACAATAGTGTATGATCCCGACATTGTGGAAATTTTGCAAAACATTATGCTAAAGATTCTTTTACTCAAATCCATGGTGTACATACCTGTAATGAAGAAAGGACTGAAGGAAGTATGTACAACAAAGTGTCAACCCTACAAAATCAGATGGCAAAGATAAAAAAAAAACATATTCTAACCACGACAACGTTTAATGCTATCAGCAACCTCCCGAGCAAGAAGAAGGATACAGGGGCGCCTCTCATCAGATGTGAGATGTTTAACCAAGATTTCGAAAGAACACTTATTCATAGTGGATCATTGATTAATCTGATGCCTACATCCCTGCTCAAAGAATTTGGATTAGGACTATTTAAATCTATAAGAATGATTCTACTGTTCGCATACACTTCCATGAAGCGACCAGGGGGGATTTGGAGGATGTCATTGTTACGATTCAAGGGATGAAATTCCTTGTGGATTTCATTATCTTAGTATGGAAACCTCAACACCCTTATTGCATACCCCAATCATATTAGGATAGTCATTCCTTCGAACAGTCGAAGCAGTGGTTGACTATGACACCCGAAAGATCACATTTCACTCAAGCATCGACAAGGTACTAATTGAAATGATCTAGGTACCCAAGCTCACAGAATCTGGGTCAGATGAGAGGGAGTATATTATGAAAGAGAGAGAAGACCGCGACTTCTTGGCAGAAATCATAGACACAGAATTGTTCTGCGATGATAAGGAAACCAAAGAGTTTCTCTCCAAGGAGGGAGTTCCTAGAAAGCATAGTCGAATTGTCCTCTATCCTTGAAGATGAGGTTCTTGATGATATGCTATCTGAGTAGGATGAACTATTTGAAATAATTCCATCCCATCAGAGCAAGTTGAATTCCTTACAGATCTTTCAGATGTCTTATCTTCTGAGCCATAAACCCTCCAGGTAGATAGCATAGTGCCGATAGAGCTTAGGCTAATCACAATTGCTGGTCTCCATAGAGCCAATTTTGACCCCTCCAAAGCTAAAATTGTTACCTTCATCAATGAAGTACGGCTTCCTTGTGGGTGAGGATAACATGTTCTTGATCATTATTAATTCTCAGTTGATTGTGGATCAAGAATCTCACTTGCTCGAGGTTCTATAAAGAAGACGTAAGGCAATTGGCAGGAAAATTGCATATCTCCATGGGATATATTATTGGGATTTTATCACTTGTGCCCCTCCGAGATCTTGCAATATCAGTTATGCCCCTATCTTTTTGGTAATATCAGTTGTGCCCCTCACTTCTTTCTCCGTCATCAGTTGTGCCCTTCCGTCAGACTGACCGTCAAAAAATTAAAATAACCATAGTTTACTCAAACCATGGTGTGGTTAAGGGGGTATTATGGTCAAAATAAAATCAAATGAGGAGGAGGGTTGGAGAGGAGGTGCGAGACTGAGGAGGAGGTGCGGGCTGGAGCGTGGGCGGCGGAGGCCGGGGGAGGTGCGTGGCTGCGGGAGGAGCACGGGCGGCGGGGGCCGGGGGCGACGCGTGCGGGGGAGGGGGAGGGCAGTGCGAGGAAGGGGGAGCAGGGGCGGCGCGTGCGGAGAGGGGGAGTAGGTGCAAGGCAGGGGGAGGGGGAGCAGGGGTGGCGCGTACGGGGGAGGGGGAGCCGGTGCGGGGAAGGGGGGAGGGGGAGCAGGGGCGGCGCGTGCGGGGGAGGGGGAGCTGGTGCGGGCAAGGGGGAGGGGGAGCAGGGGCGGCGCGTGTGGGGAAGGGGGAGCCGGTGCGGGGAAGGGGGGAGGGGGAGAGGGTGGTGCAGGGAAGGGGGGAGGGGGAGCAGGTTCGAGGCAGCGGGGAGGGGGAGTAGGGGCAGCGCCTGTAGGGGAGTTTGCAGGATGGAGAAGATTAAGCTAAAGACGACGCATACACAAGCGAAGATCGCAGGGACATTGATAACCATAGCCGGTGCCTTGTTGATGATCCTGTACAAAGGTCCCATATTGGAGTTCGTGTGGACCAAAGGGAGAACCCACACGCCCGTGGATTCCACCCAACAGAACGGTGACTTCCTCAATGGCACCTTCATGATAATCGCAGCTTGCGTTTGCTGGTCCTCTTTCTTTGTCTTGCAGGTGATTAAGTCCCTTTCGGAAAATTCTTATCCGCTCCAATACTAACAGAGTATTCCATATAACAATCAACAAGGAAGATTTATGAATATTAGTATAATTAGAATATTCTTTCCATGCAGTCGCACACGCTGAAACATTACCCAGCGGAGCTGTCGTTGACGGCATTGATATGTGGAATGGGTGTGGTCGAGACCACGACAGTGACCTTGGTCATGGAGAGGGGAAGGAAGCCATGGGACATAGGATGGGACATGAGGCTCATCACAGTCGTCTACTCAGCAGCGCGGGGAAGGGGGGAGGGGGAGGGGGCGGTGGACGGGGCGGAGCTGGGCGGCGCGTGCGGGGGAGGGGGAGGGGGACGGGGCGGAGCTGGGCGGCGTGGGGCAGGGGTGGGGGCAGCGGGCTGGGAGGAGGTGCGGCGAGCTCGGGCGGAGAGGGAGGAGGAGGTTGGAGGAGGAAGAAGAGGATGTGGGAAGAGGAGGAAGAAGAAGATGATGAGGAAGAGGGTAAAATGACCCTATAACCCTTTTTTAAAATTAATACCGCTTATGTCCTCAAAGTTAACGTCCGTTTGCACTGTAGATGGACGATCACTAACCCGAGGGCACAAGTGATAAAATAGCAAGAAGTGAGGGGCACAACTGATATTACCAAAAAGATAGGGCCATAACTGATATTGCGAGATCTCGGAGGGGCACAAGTGATAAAATCCCTAAATTATTCGTTGTGCTCGCACCGCATCTATTTGTAAGATGACTGTAGGACTTTTCATGTGTTAATAATCGATTGAACCCAAATCTCCAGGAGGTCATGATGAAAGAAATCATGAAGTGTTGTGATGCAGGCTTTATATACTCCATCTCAGATTCAAAATGGGTAAGACTGTTACATGTGGTTCCTAAGAAATCGGGGATCACTATTGTAACAAACGACAGATGAGAGGATATTCTAACACGAGTACCCACTTCTTGGCATGTCTGTATGGATTACATATGCCTGAACCTAGCAACAAAGAAGGATCACTTCCCTTTGCCTTTCATTGATCAAATTGTTGAAAGACGTATTGTAAAGGAATACTTTTGTTTCTTGGATGGGAATTCTAGGTATTATCAGGTTGTTATAGCCCTTGAAGATCAAGAGAAAACCAACTATACTTGTCCATTTGGGATGTACACTTTCATATGCATATCGTTCGGACTGTATAACACCCTCTCTACATTTCAGAGTGGTATGATGGTCGTATTTGTAGACATGGTAGGCAGTTTTCTTGAGGTATTCATGGATGACTTTTTGGTCTAGGGAGATAACTTTGATCAGTGCTTGACATATTTAGGTCGAGTACTTCAACGATGTAGCGAGGTCAATCTTGTTCTCTTTTAGGAGAAGAGTCACTTTATGGTGACTGAAAGAATTGTGTTGGGTCATGTCAGCTCCATGCGAGGCATGGAGATCGACCCAACCAAGGTGGAAGTTATATCGAAACTTGAGCCACCTACTTCTTTGAAACAAGTCTGGTCTTTTTTTGGGCATGTCGGTTTCTACCGAAGGTTCATCAAAGACTTCAACAAGATTGCCCGACCATTGAGAAAACTTCTAGGAAAGAACACCGAATTTATTGTAGATGACAGAGTGCTCAATGCCTTTCATTAGTTGAAAGAAACAATCACCCAGTCTCCTGTTCTACAACTGTCAGGTTGGTGATGTTGAGTAGGATTTTTTAGGTTTTGATTTAAATGATATATGAAAGTGTCGTTGACCCAAATAATCCCACGACAAACAAACACATTTTTTTCTTCTTTCGCTACAAAATAATTACAGAAAATAATGTAGAGTAAGAGAATAGTTTTTCTACTTATTTACATGTATAGCGAACATGATCGAACTCAAGGAGGCTATAATTCTTGAGGATTATTCAAATAATCGACAAAAAAACCAATTAAAAGAAAAAGCAGGAATCTCAAAGGCAAACTATCCTTGGTTTTTGAGGAATTTTCTCTTTTGAATTTTAATTTTTTTCCATTTTTTATTTCTGATTTTCAAATTTTTAGTGATTTTAATTTTGCAATTTTTTAAAATTTTCAAATAATAAACAATGTACAAAGAAAGAAATACGCACACCAAACTCTTTTTATATTTTTCAATTATATCACAAATGCTCACAAAAATTAGAGAAAATATTTTTGGTCTTTATAGGCTTTGAAATGTTTTTGAGAATTTTCGTAGAATTTTCAGATGTTTGTTGTATTTTTTAAAAATCAAATAATGACAAAAATGAGAAACAATGCATAACCTGGAGTAATTTGCAACTTTAAAAATTTAAGTACCCAAATCTCTTGGCAATTATTTTTATGAAATATATGCAAATATCTACAAACAGGAACTGAAATCATGGTTTTTGGATTTTTTTGTAGATTTGTTTATGATTTTTATAAGATTTTAAGTATTTTTCAATTTTTTAAGTTTTATAAATGGTTAATGCACAAAATTTTCAAAGAAATTAAAAGACAATGAAATAAAAGTACTCTACTTTTTTGGAATTTTTAGAGCAAAATTTAAATTTTTATGAATTTTTGAATTTTAGGAAGAGAAAAAGACATTGATTTTATTTTTTAATAATAAGAAATGATGACAAAATGCAATGACAAAGAAATGATGACAAAATGCAATAAGAAAGCACATCGGGAGCATAACATAATTTTTGGGAAATTTATTGACCAACAAAATTATTTATTCCAAATAAAAGATCATGAAAAATTTAAGTCTAGAAATAGGGACTGAAATGTAAAAAGTTAAAATTTTTGCATAAAAATATAATAAAAATAGACTACATGATGGAAAACGTAATTTACCCAACAAAACATGATGTGCTCATGCTTGAGATGGAGCGGGGGCTCTTTTGAAATTTTAGAAACCTCCAGGGTGGAGTTGTAATTTTTCCAATATTTTATTCAATTAAATACCCTAGGGTTTCTTGGAGTCTTCGTTCTTCTTCAAATCAAACAGGGAGCCAAGAGGCACGATGTGTGCTGCCACTACTTCTGGAGGAGTGGACGCGACCTAGCAGCGCGCCTATTGCGGAGGGGCAACGTTCGGGCGGTGGCGCATCGGGGGTTCGCAAGGGGGACGGAGGTGGCTGCCGCAGGTGCGATCGGCAGGGTGGTGGTCGATGACGTAGACTGGGACAGCTACGATGAGGCTATGGAGGAGGATGGCAGCGATTGAGTCTCACACGCAGGCGTTGTGAGGTTCGCGGTTGTTGGCTCGAGCAGGTGGCTGCTACTTTGGTTAGAGGCAATTGGTAGGCGGAGCAGCTCCGCCGAGTCACGCGGCTGGCGTGAGGGCAGTGATGGCGAAGTTGACGGAGATGGCTTCTGGCAGATTGGTGGGCAGAGGAACGATGGATGAAGGATGGTGGTTGGCACCGCCAGCATCTGAAGGTATGGAAGTCGGGCTTCTAGCCGCAAGGCAGTACCACGACGCTGGATCAAGGGTCGCCTCCAGTGAAGCGGAGGATGGCGGCGGGCACGTCGGCGGCTGGAGCGGGCGTGCCTGCTGCCGATATTCTTTTTAAAAAATGTAAATACAGAAATAGAGAGTAAATAGTTTTTTTATTTTATTATTTAAGAAAAGCAGAAAATGGAACTAATTTTTTTTATTTTTTTTTATTCCCTGCAAAACAAATGTTAGAGAAAAAGAATAGATATTTTTTATATTTTTTTAATTTTTATTTATCAACAAATTAGGAGGCGAGCATGATGACCCGATCCAAAACCAAAACGGAATGTGTGAATGGGGATCCGGTGAAAAATGAGGAATGGATCCGAGTCTCTGGCCACCGTGCGTGGCCACAGTTGAGAGATCGTGATAGGTAGAAAAGAACATGGAGAGATCGAGAAAATGAGATGAAAACTTGAGATCGATGATGAATCAATTCGTGATGGATTTTAAGATCTAGATGAAAAAAATGATGAGGAAATAAAGATGTGAGAAATAAAACTAAGATTAACTTAAGATAAAAATAAGAGAAAATTTGTGGATCTCACCTTAGGAGCAGAAAAGACCTTGATCGCCTTGACGAAGGCCGACGCGTTGTCACCGGACGGCTCGGAGGCTAGGCACCCTTCTGCGACAAGAAAACTCTTGGAGATCAGGCTCACCTCACCAAAGATTGATCAAGTTGGAATGATGGAGAAGGAGCCATATAAATAGAAAAGATAAGAATTGAATTTTTAAACTTTGGATGAAGATAAGAGATAAGAGAGAGAAAAATTAAAATGTGATAAAGTAAAAAGATTAGTGTTAAAATTATTTATAAAACATATTTTTTTTGAATTTTCATCACTTTATTAATTTGAAAATTAGATGTTAATTATTTTTTTGTGGTAGTTATTTAAGAAAATTAACTATATACATAAACTATATACATATAGTATACATAGTTATATAAGGAAATTATTTTTTTAAAATTTTTATTTTCTATTTTTATTTTAAAAAATTAATAAAAAAAAATATTTACAAATATTTACAAATACAATATGTACACATATATGGGAATATTGCACAAACCACCCAGAAAATCAACTTTTCACCTGTAACTCCAAAAATTATGAAATCACAACCATTTTAAAGAAAATTTAATTTAGAATACATGGAAGTTAGTTTGGTCAACTTGAGTTCATATGGAGCCAGAATTGGTCTTTCAATTATCGCTTAGTGGCTTTTTCCAAGTGTGGTTGCTTTTATTCTGTACATGATTTGATTGTGCAATTATTTTTATTAATTAGGAGACATTTTTATTTACAACTTTTATTTTGAAAATTATTTTGTTTGAGTTCAATTTGTATACAAATAAAATAGTGTAGTATACAAATATACACATCACGCAATTTTTTTGGATTTTCTGATTAAGGACCCTATCTCCCCCTACGTTATTCCTTATCGATCAGGTCAAGATTTGATCTTCTCTTGGGGTTCGGTCAGGATGTATCTATTACATATATATAGTCTTCCTTTTTTATTTTATTTTCTTTATTTTTCCTTCCTTTATTTATTTATTTATTTGAGGTTAAAATGCTAAGAAGTGTACAATATCTACACACAGATGCAAGTTAGTAAGAATATGGAGTTACTATTATATACAGGTGTTTTATAAGGGATTTTAAGTTAAAAAATGAATAAAGATGATGAAATGCAGATTCATCATCCTCCTATGCTTTACCTTTGCTAGTCCCTTAGGAAACACTTATTTGAAAGAATAAGTGAATAAAAAGAAAAAGAAAAAGAAAGGAAAAAGAAAGAAATTAGGACAATATTGAGTATTAAACTTATCTTCATAAAATTATAGTATGGAGCTTTGTCGGACCTTTGGATTATTAGTGTGGCGGAACCTTAATGGGAAATGGATTTAAAACCTAACAAACTCTAAGTTCCATAAGACTCCTATTCAGGTCTCCTCAACAGTCAGGTCAGAACAAGTCTACATATACAAATTCTTATGACTATGAATCTTTACTTGTACAGTGTAAGTGAAATATATAGTTCCCCATCTCAAAAGTATCAAAGAAACAGCCCCCCTCAGCAAGGTAACTCTAGTCCCCCGGTCTAGCAACTCTTTCCTCAAGGAGCGGGGATATTCCCTTCTAAGTTCAAGTACAACCATCTCAAGAAGAGGAGATGGAGAAAAGAATGGACGGTAACCAGTGTAGCTACCTATCCTTGGATGCATGACCAGTGTAGCCAAGTCATCCAGTTGCAAGCTTACATATATCTGACTTTGAAGCTCTTATTAATTTCATTTTTTTATCCTTGTATATACACTCTGGCAGGCATTTTATTTTTCAATCAGGCCTGACCACTTATGGAGATTCTACATTTTTTTCATTTTTTTGTGAAAATATATATAAGGTGCAACATGTACATAAGGAGTTTTTCCTCTTGAGCTACTAGACTATCCCTCTTTTGAAGCATTATTGCAAACCCACAACATTCTGTCTTTAGACCTCAACATCGCTAGACTAGGTTGAGACGCACTTCCCTCCCTAGAGAAAGATGAGAGGTTCCACCTAGAAGTACTACCCTCGTATGCTACTCCAAGCCAAAAGATTCCGCCTCCTCACTACCTCCTCCATGAAGAGCTACACGTAGAGTGCTTGTCCAAGATAAGCCACAGTCTGAAAGAATCATGCATGTGTTGTTAAATATTCTACTTAGACTAATCAAGATGACATGTGAACATAGTCTTATGGACTCAAAGAATTAAGTCACTAGGACCTGAAAAGTCTTAACTCAAGTTCTTATAAAGTTCCTCTAAAATTAAGTGTATTAAGGCCCAACTAAGCTCCATACTTCAATTTTATTCCAGACTTAGCTTAAATGTCAATACTATCTTGAAAAACGCACATGCAAATGCAAGAATATGCATAATGCAAAAAGAAAGCTTTTTTTAAACAATTTTCTAATTTTTAACATTTAATAGGTTTTTGGAAAAGAAAGGAAAAATGATGCACATGCAAAAGAATTTTTTTATATGCAACTTTTTTATAGATTTTTGGTTTTGTAGTTTTTTTTCAAAAAGGATAAAAAAATTAGTAAAATATATACAAGTATATACAAGATTTTTTTATTTTTTTGTTTTTTTCTTCTTTTTTTTGGTTTTTTTGTTTTTGTTTTTTTTGGGGGGGTTATTTTGATTTTTTTGATTTGATTTGTTTTTTTGTTTTTTTGCTGTTTTTTCATACACACATGTGGATTTTATGAATTTATAAACATACCCCACTAAATAAACATATTTAAAAGTACGAGTTATGTCTAAAGTATATATACAATATATACGACACCCCCATACTTAGCTTGAACTATGTCCTCGTAGTGATCAGAGAGCGGCAAAGGAAGACATAACTCGTGCTAAGTATAGAAAAGTGAAAAGACTCCTATGCTACAATGACTCAAAGAAAGGATAAAAGAATAGAAGTCGGTGATCCCCCTATACTTAGGATTAAGTAATCTTAAGTATAGAAGATTGTACAAAAGGGGAAAACCAATGCAGAGAATGTACATACTAAAAAAATGATATGAAAAACATCACCCCCCCCATACTTAGGGTAGAGTATCCCTAAGTATAGACAACAACAAGAGTGATGAACAAAAAAAATATGAACAACACAAATCATTCACCCCCCTATATTTAGGATAAAGCACATCCTAAGTATAACATATAACACACACAGAAAAGGGGTGAATGATAAAACGGAAGAAGAAAGAATGAAACGAAAGGATATACAAAAGGACTGGATGTACAAAGGTCAAGAAGGTCGAAAGTGAACCTTCTTGCGAGACCCTTGAGGAATGGATCTAACAAGGTGTAGGTCGATATTGGGGTTATCATTAGACATGAACTGATCAGGATCGACCAAAAATATATCCTCAGCAATCTCAGCGTGTGCAGGCAAGAATCGGTTATTGGAAGTAGTGTGGTCATGTTTTGCATGGGAAGTCTCGCAAATATCAAAGTAAAAAGGCTCAAAATCATTACCAGAAAAAGTAGGATCAATTTCAGCTTGGCAAACCTCTACTGGATCATCATCTTTATCAAAAGGCCCAAATTCCTTTATAAAAGCAATCAAATCAAATTTGGCCTTATCAGTCTTATCTGAATCAGTGTGAATAGGAACAGACTCATCAATCAAATCATGTCCATCCTATCTAGTCTCAGAGTCTACCTTCCACTCTATGGTATCTATCGTGTAAATCCCATGGATGTCATCAATGCATCTCCACATACCAGAAGGGGGAACTCCAAGGTCTATGCTTTCCGAGTCTTCCTCCTTGAATAGGAATTCTTGGTTTATTATCATCCAACATACAACAAGAATCTCTGATATTATCATTGAGGTCAAATTCCTTGGGGTTGGCTAACACGGGCGGGCTTTTATGGGATGCAAGTATCTGGTCAGTAATGGGTGTAGTGATCAACATATCATTCCCTACATCAGAACAGCAGCGAATCTCTCCTGAACCATAATCAATAACGGCTCCCGCAGAGGTGAGGAAAGGTCGTCCCAGGATGATTAGAGGGTGTTCCACAGGGGTGGAGGTCTCCATGGGCAATACGACAAAATCAGAAGTGAAGTTCATGCCCTGAATGAGAATGACAACGTTTTCTAGAATACCCTTCGGCCTCTTGATGGATCCATCAGCAAATTGAACTATCATCCTGGTTTTCTTGATAGGCCCAAGATGAAGAGATTGTCCCATAGAGAAGGGTATTATATTGATTGACGAACTGTCATCAAGGAGAGTGTTATCACGAGAATAGTCATATATGGAGCAACTCACAAGAGGTGTGGCAGTTCTCCCTTTCTTAAAATGTGGACGGTGAGAGATAGCATAGGCAATGGCCATGGTCAAGATGTGACGCTCAGATCTGTTCCTCCGCTTTCTCTTCTTGTGTTGAGGAGCAGATAAATGGGTCATGGCCTGGTGGAGTGGGGCTTTAATGATTTCATGAATGGTTGCCATCACTTCGGGTTCAATCAATATTTTTTGAATTTTTTGACCTCATCCATATAAGAGAGGAGGTCGGAATCAGCATTTACACGAGGATTGCCAAGAGTAGTCTGTATAGTGGCATCCTCGGGGTCAAGGTTGGGTCATGTGGTGAATGGTTGTGTAGAAAAATGGTTTGGCATGGGTGCCCTCTCCTCATAAAATGAATCAATAATGTGTCTCCCAGAATTAGATTTTTAAAATTTTCTCTTTTTGTATTTTAGGCGATTGTAAGATCTCATGATTATCCTCAAGTGAATCCATATCCTCAATTAGCGGAGTAGCGTTCTAGCTCTCTTTTATGTTAAATAGATTGCTAATCCTCGAATTCATATGCTCCATCATCTGGTTCAGAGTCTCAAGTGCGGATACCATGAAAGGTGACTCCAAAATCACAGAGTCGAGTGAGTGGAATGAGGGTGGGTGAAAATCATCGTTCGATTCCTGAAATAATGGGTTAAGCAGATATACACAAAAATCAGAAGGAAAATCATCCTAAAAAAGGAAGGTGGATTGGCTGGAGGGTAGGAGGTATCCGCGAAGATCGGATTAAAATAACTCCGGTCGGCCATCTCCGAAATAAAAGATGGGATCGGGAGAGCACGATGGTCAAGTCAAAAAATATGGAGAAAAAGATGCAAATGCACAGAAGGATCTAGTGTGCATACAAGCAATCAAACACAATACAAACCCCCAGTTCACCAACTCAACACAATGTGAAGATCGTGAAGGTTCGGTCAATTATCTTGTCAACTTTTAGAGTTTGGCGAGAATACAATATATCAGAGCAATTAAAGCGAGCTGTTAGGAACCCAATACTCCCAGGAGACTGTCCCAATCTCACAACTAATTTTCCCAGCCAGTATGGGTGCGGACCGTTTACCGATTACCCGATCTACCCACTCTACTAAGGAAATCCCAGACCGATTATCGGCTACCCGATGAAGCCCTCACTGGAGAACAACTAATCACAAGACTGTAGTCTGAAGAGAGTTCGGGCGTGGTTCTATCCTAGTGAGCAAGTCGCTCTCTCACTGCATATAAATCAAACAAGATGAGGGTTACTCTCCCCAAAATAATGTTGTTTCCTTACGTTTATTTTAGGGTCGAGTTTTCTTTTAGCAGTCTCAATTTTAGGCAGTTATCACTTGGTTTGCGTATTTTAAATGATTCGCCTATCGAGTATCCAATTTCCATTTTAACTTATGTGAGTGAAAACAAGGAAGGAGATCGGAAATGCCAATGCACGATTAAACACACTGATGCATGCAGGGGTAAGAGAAGTGTACCTTGTCTCCAGCACTCTACATGCAAGTGATCTGCACAGAATTGAAATATAAAAAAATAAACTAACCTATACGTAAATGCAACTGAATCGTCCTAACTAATAGCTTCTATTAACGGGCAAGAACAAGTTAATTTGACTAAGTCCAATTATTCTCTATTCTATAGGTACAGAAATTCTTGTTTAGGGTGTTTGGACCTAATTAATTACCTGGCTTGAGCAAATTAATTAAATCAATCAATAGGTAGCTCATGAAATCCACATGAAACAAAGAGAAAATAAGGCGATGAAAACAAAATCGGTGAGCTCTCCCAAGTGCACCGGTACTTGGCAAAACAAACCCAACAACAAATAAATGTCCATTAAAATAGTGTAAATGCTAGAAAAAAATAAAAAAAAGTCTCTTTTTTGGTCTCCTTCAATTCTTCTTCTCCTCCACTCACGCTATCCTACGGATGGGTGAAGAATCAAGCCACATCCACTTCACTTGCGTGCTTCGGCTATCTTAGGATCGTCTCTTTCGCTCGGTGGGCCCTCGCAAGAACAAGAGAAGAGAGAATGTGTAAGAAACACAATCATCAAATATGAGCAAGAAAAAATGAAATAAAATAGTGAATATGAAAAATGTAGTGAATGTGGAAATATATACACAAATATATACAACCAAGAATAATTGGTCAAAAGAGAAACCTAACTACCCTCGTCATGCCTCCCCGTCAATGTCGCCATTTTGTTGAGCAGCAGTATCTTTTTTAGTTTTAATTTTATTTTATTTCACTAGCAACGATGCCATTTTGTTGAGCAGGATCTTTCAGGTTTTGATTTAAATGATATATGAAAGTATCGTTGACTCAAATACTACCGCGACAAAAAAACAATTTTTTTTCTTCTCTCACTGCAAAATAATTACAGAAAATAATGTGGAGCAAGAAAAATGTTTTTGCTACTTATTTACCTCTATAGCGGACATGATCGGACTCAGGGAGGCAACAATCCCGAGGGTTATACAAATAATCGACAAAAAAATCAATTAAAAAAACAGGAATCTCAAAGGCAAATTATCCTTGGTTTTTATAAATTTTTTCTCTTTTTAATTTTAATTTTTAAATTTTTTTCTATTTTTTTGTTTTTTGATTTTCAAATTTTTAGTGATTTTACTTTAGCAATTTTTTTAAAATTTTAAAATAATAAACAATATGCACAAAGAAAGAAATACGCACACCAAATTCTTTTTGTCTTTTTTATATCAAAAATGCTCAGAAAAATCTAGACAAAATATTTTTTGGTTTTATAGGCTTTGAAATGTTTTTGAGAATTTTTGTATAATTTTCAGATGTTTTAGTTTTTTTAAAATCAAACAGTGACAAAAATGAGAAACAATGCACAGCGTGAAGTAATTTGCAACTTAAAAATATTTTAAGTGCCCAAAACTCTTGACAAGTAATTTATTAAGAAATATATGCAAATTCTACAAACATGAACTAAAATCACAGTATTTTTGTAGATTTTTTATGATTTTTATAAGATTTTTAGTATTTTTAAATTTTTTAAGTTTTATAAATAGTTAATGCACGGAATTTTCACAGAAATTAAAAGACAATGTAATAAAACTACTCTATTTTTTGGAATTTTTAGAGAAATATTCAAGTTTTTATGAATTTTTGAATTTTAGGAAGAGAAAAAGACACTATTTTTTATTATTTTAATAATAAGAAATGATGAAAAATGCAATGAAAAATTTATGCTAAAAAGATAAGCACATCATGAGCATAGCATGATTTTTGGGAGATTTATTGACCAATAAAATTATTTATTCCAAAGAAAAGATCATGCAAAATTTAAGTCTGGAAACATAGACTGAAATGTAAAAAGTTAATTTTTTTGCATAAAAAATATAATAAAAATAAACCATGGGATGAAAAACGTAATTTACCCAAAAACGTGTTCTGCACGTGCTTGAGTTGGAGCAGGGGCTCTTTTGAAATTTTAGAAACCTTCAGGGAAGAGTTGTAATTTTTCCGATACTTTATTCAATTCAATGCCTTAGGGTTTCTTGGAGTTTTTATTCTTCTTCAAATCAAAATAGGGAGCCAAGAGGCACGTCGTGCGACATCGCTGCTTCTAGAGGAGTGGACGCAGTGCTAGCGGTGCACGTAGCACGAAGGGGCAACAGGCGGGCGGTGGCGGGAAACAGAGGTGGTTGCCTCCGCAGGTGCGATCGGCTGGGCGGTGGTCGATGACGCAGGCTGGGACTGTTGTTGTGAGGTTATGGAAGAGGATGGTGGCGATTGAGTCTCACACGCGGGCGCTGCGAGGTTCGCGACTATTGGCTCGAGCAGGTGGCCGTTGTTATGGTTGGAGGTGATCAGTAGGCAGAGCGGCTCTGCCGAGTCACGCGGCTGGCGCGGGGGGGGAGGTTGTATCTGAAATGAACAGCCAGCTGCCCTCACCTAGTCTCGCCTCGCATTCCACTTCGACCGAGGAGAAGCTTCCTGTATCTCTCACACAGGTTGGTAAGAACTGATGAGGGGCAATGCTCCCCACGTGGGCCTACCAACGAAGCCAGAGGGGGTTGAAGGGGGTTGATTTAGGCTCCTTCCCTGCCACTGCGGCTTCCGCGGGTACTACAAGCTGCTATCTATCTTTCCATCCTGCTCTAGGACCAAGCCTGATGACTTTCCTATGGCTAATCACACTCTTCGTACCTTTATTACTCTATTATTTGCTGTGGAGAGGTCCTGATCAATGACAGCAAAGAAGTTGAGAGGGTAGCTTAGACTGAGAGATGCTCATGGTCACGACTACTACCAAAAAGTTCACATGAAGATTCATATTGAACATGCAGGAGTCTTAATATTGATGTTGGGTGTTCTTCTGTCGTGCATCTTTGATGCCCTAAATGACTACCATATCTTCCCGCGCATTCTAGTAATTAGTTCCGCTCATAGGAGACTCGTTCCCTTTTCAAGGACGTAATCATTCCTTTGCTTCTTCTTTCCCTATTACACCAGAAGGGGATGGTGACCATGAAGACGGGAGTTCTGGAAGTGAATCATCCCCTGAATAGTTTTGAATATGTTCAGGAAGTAGCCCCTACACCCACACGGGCCCTAGTGTCAGTCCATCATTGCCTCCTCATATAAAAAACCACAAGCCCCCAAAAGGTTCTGGTGTCACCTTCCAATACCCCCAAGGGGACTACTTTCCAACCCCCTCTTATACGAGATTTCCAAGCAAGGCTAGAATGAAGCAGGGTCAAGACAAGCACTACTACAAAAACCACAACCCCCTTCCTCTGCAGCTTTCGAGTCCTATGTGGGAAGAGCGAAGAGTGAGATTCATCCTTGGCGATGGCTATTTCTTTATTGCCTCCCTCCATTACACCCTTGATCATTCACTTCAGATCGGTCCCTAAAACTATATTTTTTGCCCCATATTCTGGCTGTGCCATGGGGGAATATTTCCACGATAATGGAATGCACGCATTAACCAGAAGAAAACCGAAATAACTAGTTATAGTAGGCATGAAAAAGCAATATTATATATGTTTTTTTTCTACATATGCTGATAAAAAACTCTTACCGCAATTATATATCAAGGGGTTTGAATTTCAAAGAGCCAGAAAGAATTGTGTAGTAGACACAGGAAGGGTCTAGACCCAACATTATGGAGAGCTAGACCCCCTAAAAAAGGCATGTATCAAAAGAAGAATGGAACATATCACAAGATACCACCTGATGAGACGAGAAAGAGGCTTACTGAGTGAGCAAGCGGGGAGACCTCAATCCCGCCGCAAGCAACATTCCCAACATCCGGATAAGGGGAAGGGGGAAAGGTCACCCTATGATAACCAAGGTGTGAGGGTTGATAGAAGCAGTCGCACTTGCGGAACAGAGCATTTCCCCGCACCCTCCATTGCTGAGAGGGACTACTTCAGTCCTAATTCCAATAAAGAGTTACCAAGCTTTTTGCATAAATACTCTGCAACAGATGGATTCAGCTCATAGCGGGACTTAGTACAGTTCAGTCTTATCAAAAAATCACCCATCACATGTACCTAGAAGAACTCAAGGAGTTCTGCTCCATCTTTCTTTCTCCACTCCGTTGCTTCAGATTTCAGAAAAAAGAAAGGCCTAGGGCACCAAGCAACTAGAAGGTGAAGCAGAAGCTCAGTGCTGGGTCCAGAGACCATTAGAAAGAAGGATCTCTCACATATGTGCTTCAAGGAACATCACGGTATAACCATCAAAAGAAGAACTTTCCCGAGAAATATTAGATTTCCTTTTCTGAGACGGAGTCTAACTAGGCTAGTTCGGGCTGGAAAAAAGTCAGAAGAGAGAGAAGTAGTGAAGCGCCAGCAGAGATCAGACAAGAGAGGGGGGTGTCGGGATTGAGTCAAAAGGGATGCTCCTTTCTTCTATAATAGAAAAGTGGAGTCATGGGGGTCTCTTTTTCAGGGTCATCGCAATTCATCCAGCTAATCAAGGCTAACCACTACTACTTTTGAATATCTTACCTCCAGCTTGTGACTGAGGACCCAGGTCATAGATGCCGAGGGGTCTATTTGACTCTCAAAGTTCTTAAGGGGGCGCAATTTGAAAGAAGACATGATCACCAACTGCAAAAGTCAAGTCTCGCCTTCGCATACGACTTCTGCCTACTCTGAGCTGTCAATAAGATATTCTTGATCAAGTCAACCTTCTCTACACAGGACCAGCTCCGGTCCCAAAAGGCATCTCTCGCCCACGTCACCCCGGTGATCCGCATGGCCTCCCATATAGTGCCTCATACGCGGCCAATTTCTCGTATTTGCTCGCATGGTAGCTATTATTATAGGTGAACTCTACCAATCGTCAGTGTCGATCCCATCTCTCGAGAAAATCGAGGCATGCCGGATCCCTGAGGATGTGGTACAGAGACGAGGACATGGCCGCTTTGAAAGGAAAGTTGCATCACGTCAGGGGAGGAAGGAGGGAAGCGAATCCAGAAGAGAGGAAGTCCTATGGCACTTTTTCATTGACTAGGTGGAGGTAGTAGCTTAGTTTCATCTATTTCCAGTGCTAGCAGGGTTGCCCCTCGCCCAAAAAAGCCTTTTCAAGGCAATGTCCTTTGCTTCTTCTGGAAATTGATGATGTTGGGGGTGGGTGGTCAGATAGTTGTGAGGCTAGGGGAGGTCTGATTTTTCATTGACCCTCTTTTATCCTTCAGTTAGGTTGGCCAATTGACGTCGACTGCTCCCGTTCAGCCTCTCTACATAACTACATACATAGAGGATTTTGAGGTGAACAAGGTGCTCATAGACAGCCTTGTCCCTGGGGGAGGACCGGAGGGCTGGCTGTTTTCCCCATAAGGTAGGACCGGTGCACCTCTTCCACTCCATATCACGTCTTTAATCAGATCTGAGGAATCATATTGCACTTTAGAGCATGAAAATAAACTATAGTATTAATATATCATGCAATACTGGAGGAATACAATGAAGAAAATGCATTTTGACCCCGTCTACATTCTCAATCATTTCGTGGCACCGGGCTTCCCATCTACGATGAGGTGTCCCCTCAGGATTTGGTACCTCTCTTCAGTTAGTTACCTCCTATCTATGCGTGGAATCACATCTTTCCTTCGCTCCATCCTCTGCATCTCATCCCTGATGTGAGGCACTCTGACTCCTCCTATTATGGGCTCGCACTACTAAGGCCTAGAATGTCTGTGAGACATACTCAAATAGGGAAGGATGCATAGTCCACAACCTCGGGTCTTCCCTTCTTCCTTCCTCAGCGACTAGGTCCACAAGCTCCTTGATCTCACCTGGGCAGAACAAAACAACCTTGCAGGGGTAGAATGCTAGCCGAATGCAGACCTTCTCAGCTAGACCTCCGGTCTCTATGCCTTTATTCCAAGGATGAGTCTCTTGAGAGGCCTTTTTCCTTTTAGCAAGCTCTGGAAGCGAGTAGTCTACAAGCTCCAAAGCCCAGATTGAAGCTCGCAGTCTTAGAAAGGAAAAAATGCATTATTTTTGCATTACGCAGTTATTAACAAAGGCGACTATTGGAAGTATGTCATTTCGAACTGACTCCCAGTTCCGGTCTCTATGCCTTTATTCCAGGGATAGCGAGCAACTAGTATATAAGGGCCTTTCACTCGCTAGTTCTTTCCGTGGGTCATGTTTCATCCCTAGACTAAGAATGCGAGTGCTTCGGGGTAAAGGTGTCGATAGCTTCCTGCAGGAGTGAGTGTGCGAGACTTGATCTTCCCGAGTGGTCATCAGTACAAAAATAAGCGGGGGTTTGTCGGCCCACCTCTACCTCCCGTCACACAAAAGAAAATGGGAATGACCCGCATATCGGAAAAAAGGATGCTTCTTCCTTTCATGTCCGTCCCAACCGGCAGGGTCTCCTCAACTTCCCCCGCCCGAGCTGTATGAGGCAGAAACTCGTCCCACGTACGGTTCGGAGGCTGAGCCCCATCCCAGCAGTAATGGTGCAGCTTAGGTCAACTAATACGAATAAGATACAGTTCACTCAACGATTGCCTTTGGGTTCTGAACTCCATATAAGGAAGGAGTGTTGTTGTTTGCGAGGTCTCGATCATTTACATGGACCCACTTCTCATTCCATTTGTGGGAATTTGATGATTTATAAACCGTCCTAAAAGAACGATCGGGGATGGAGGCATTATTAGGCCAGGGGTCGGCTTCCTTTAGTTTCGTTCAGGGATTGACCCCTCACTTCGCTCTCGTTGGGGGGTCCCAGTCCCGTCAGGAAATCAGTGGAAAAAATAACGTAGATAGGAGGTCTCAGGTACCATAAAATAAATCATGTCAAACCGACACTATCTTCTACCTCTTGACTGAGCTCACATGTATGACTGATCTTGGCTTCTACACCTATCGCGATAGCCTAGTCCCACTCGAACCTCCAGAAAAAATAGACACGAGACGTGAAGAAGAGGAGACGCAGTAGTGAATGAGTACCGGAGCATCAGCGGAAGAAAGAGTGCTATGCTTGATATTCTAGAAAAAAGCGCCCAAAACTGCAACCTGAGCTTGCTCATGCCTTCCTTTCGCATTGATTCATCGATTGATCATAGTTGAGTAAGCTCCCATCTTCCTTCGAAACCTGAAACTAGTTCTATGTGCCGACCTAAGCACATATGCACCTTACCGGTAGATATAATAGAATATCAAAGTGGAATTTTAGCTGATGAATTGGTTATAGCCCCAGATAGATGGCCACAACTTGATTACTTCTTTTATATTGAAATTAATAGGCCCAGGCAAGAAGGAGAGTACATAATTGCGTCATCGAATGCGAAGAGGAGCTCTGGTAATAAATAACACGAAATGAGCAAGAACGCGACAAATATATATTCTAATTCGCTAGCTTAGTGAGCGGATGTCTGATAAGGGGGATTCACTGAGGCGCGGTAGGGTCAATATATAGTAATTTTTGTACTTCTAACACCATCCTAGCTAGTCTGTTTCCCGCTCGATTCTGGGCTTTAGGAAATAGAGCCCCTATCCAAACAGTATATAGTTGGAAGTCGTGATTTGAATTCACACCTCGTAGAATAGGTATAGTGCTTTCGTGTACTATGCAAATGAGTCTTCCCCTCCTCTGTCCCAGCTGTCAGAGAAGTCAATTGAACATCAGGTATACGGAGCAAATGTCGGGGGGCATGATCAAAGCCGATTATCATAAGCTATGCCCTCATCACGATCTCGAATTCAACTATCCATGGAATCGTGCGCCGTGTGAAACGTAGGTCATTGCCATTCTTAACCGAGACTCAAGTTAAGCTCCATCTCAGAACCGGGGGTTAGGAGTCAAGCGGCCTTGCACCGACCATCTAATGGACCATGGACTAAACGACCACTGCATGAAAGGACTATGTCCAGGGGATCCCCCCCCACACACACACACAAGGTACCCCAAGAAATCCCTGGGAAAAATCAAAGATATCTCGGTAACAAAAACTATAGGAGGTTGTTTTGGCGAGATCCGACGGGACCCCCCAAACACATAAAAACCGCATGGAAAGCTCTTTTTCTTCGGTTATTCTGAGGATCAAGAAATTTCCTTGGCTGCTACGAAACTGCGAAAGGAACTTTTTTTGTCAGGGGCTGAGCCCCTATTTGAGTAAGGAGCAAGCAACCTCTTTTGCCCTTTCCAGCAGGGCCCTGGTCAGATCGCCAGGAGGAATCTTTGATTCATGGCCATAGATCAAGGCACAGATCAGTCGATCTGCTAAGGGAACTATCTTTATAGAAGATCGATGGTCGAAGACTAAACCAAGTGCGAACTAGACTATCAGAACTGACAAGGGCTAACTTATTATATGAATGAATTCGACACTGGCAAGTTTTCTCTCATCAACCTCTTTGAGTGCCCTCGACTCTGCAAAGCTCTGGTACCGCTCAGTGTTCGTTACCACTATGTTAAGTTCCCTGGAAGAAAGAGGCCCAAGATATATAGTTGAAGCTTTTCATAGGTCTCATCCTAGGATGATACCTGAAAGAACCAATGGATCAATGCCTTTTCTGCCTCTCCTCTCTCTTTTGTCGAGCGGCTTTCTTTGCTCCTCGAACAGAGAAGACCCCATTCCATGCAGAAAGAAGGAGGGCCAATAAGAGGGAAAAGACAGGAAGTGTAGGTCAAGACCAGTCCAGACGGGAGGATATGTGGTATATAGTGAGTTTCAGGTCCACCATCTCCTTACTTAATCAATGAAGCAAGTGCCTCCCACTAACAAAGTGGAATTAAGTACTAACCTCGGTACGTAGTATATTGTTGGAGGAAGAAGACCTAGCCGCCACCCCCACCCCCCAAGGATGCTCTCCAGCCAGAATCTCTGACAGCTTAGCTGCTTCGAACCTTCGAGAACTACCGATCTTTAGCTCGATAACCTGTGGACATAGATTTCCTTCTACCTGAGAATAACTAAAAAAATCAGGGGGTCGATCTGAATGAATCATCACTTCTATGATCGATCGAAACGTCACTATAGCCCTTTCTTCGAATTGGACCTCTTGAACTCCTGCTACTATATTAAGAAAACAGATCTGAGAAGCTGAAGCAGAACTGAGGGATGAGGAGAAGGTGCAAGGAAGCAAAGGCAACTCTGAAGTGAGATAGAGAGCAATCCGTATTGTATATCGGGGTCATCATACTTGAAACTGAAAGAAGACCTACTAGCTGGCCTTCTCCATAAAGCAGAAATGGGAAAGGATTTCAGTCAACGTCCAAGCATATAGAAATCAGCCCCAGTGGATATAGACGAGGGAAATAGTAGTCAAACCTTTTCTCTTCCTGGATATAGAGACAAAGATCGTCTCCCGGATGGATTCATCGATTCAGTCTATAGTGTGGTTGCGTTGACTACATCTCTGACTCACGGAGTCAACTGTTCTCGGTCCCGTAAGAAATTCATACCTCAGAGGTGGTGAGAATGAATGAGGTATCCAAATTACGAAGTTGCGTCCGGCCTCCTAGATTTCATAGGACGGACTCACACACTGTGTATCGAAAAAGGCTAGATCAGCTTCATCCTTCGGTACATATTAGAGGTCGAAGGGCCGCTACTAGTCCTTGATTGTCGCACGCACTCTCAATGGGTCCCAGTTCAAAGATAAGACGGGGCTCCTTCTAGCTCCCTCCCTCCTCGATTGGAACCGGGAATATTCCCTCCTCATGGTTGAGGTGATCCTAGGCCCCGTGGAGTTAGAAAGCCCTGATAAGGCACAAGTATGGGCATATTACCTAACCTACTATGATTCACTCCACGTCAACATATTATTCAAAAGTCACTTGGATCTTGCTTTCGTTTCTGGTACTAGTATCTTCAACTCCACTCTTCGAGGGGGACTCACAACGACTTTCGGGCTGCCCCCCTCCCACGAAAATGCTCAATTCATACCCAGTCCCATAGTGCATTTGATGAAGCAACTATTTACAACCTATCAACATTGCCTATCGACCAGCCTATTATACTGTCTGGCCTTCACTTATCCTCGGACCTGCTCCTATCCATGCCCTTCTTTTTCTAAAGAAAAACACAAATGCCTAAACTCGACATCTTTCCCCTCCCTGTGGGTGGGGGCTTAGGGCTTTACAATACAGGAGGGATGTTCATTCACGATTCCTATACGTGAGGGCATAAGCGGAGTCCTGTGTGGATGTCTATTTGCCCGGCTGCCCGCCTAAACCAGAGGCATTCCAAAATGCAATAATATAATGAATCAACATTGTCCTAATATATCGCAAGAGAATTCACTACTATATATGGGGGGAATAGAGGACATTCTCGATGACCGGTGGAAGTGAGCTCCACCATGCCTTTGCGAAAGAAGAAGAGAAAGAGTCACCCTCAGGTTTCATGTCATCTCCCACCTGCCTCACTCCTCCCTTATGAACACTCACTTGACCTTTTTATTAGACGGATTAAGCAGCTTTGTCTTCTCATTTTCCTGCGAGGAAGTCCTTCACTCTACTCAATGAAACATCTCAATCAATCAGATAACGACGCGACAAGGTTCTGTCTCTTGACCCTCTTCGAGAGTTGCCAACTCGCACTATATATTTGGGCGGCGAGCTAGGAGTTGATGAAGGAGAGAGGTCTTGGCAAGAACCAAGGATTCACAGGTCAAATGTTGAGGGGAGCGAAAGAAGCAAGGTGCTTGGAATCAGAAATGAAAATCCTTATTCGAGCCGGCCTTGATTTATGGTCAGCTTGAGAAGGCCCAACCCCTGTATGAAAGGTCTGACCGAAGGAGCGAAACTACTAGTCTAACCCTGAAAGCTATCCTCGGGAGAGCTTGTACGAGCCCCAGTTGTGTACTCCCTTCGTTCGTAGAACTCTTGTTGATTCTAATGAAGCTGACAAATTCTAGGCTAGTTCGGGCTGGAAAAAAGACGTTGATAATTTCTAGGAACCTAGAGGAAAAGCTTGGTACCAACGAATAGAAGATGCTCAACTCTGCACAACATAGAGATTAGCACGCTTTGAAAAAAACCTTGCTTCCTATCTTGTCCTAGGGGATGGAAGCGTGTAACCAGACTCCCTTCCCTCTTCTAGTCCCTGCCCAACTTGACCTAACCTATGATTTTTGATAGCCGACGTCTATGCAAGACTAGCTTTCCTAGCACGTCAATCATGCCACTCTGAGTCGACCAATTCCCCGCCCCTAAGGTTGCTTCTTCTAGTTCCGGTGAGTCGTTGTCCTGTATAAGCGGAATGAGCCCTAGGTCTGTCTAAGGGCTGACCTGACTATTTACTGGAATTGGATCTATTTTGAGGATGAAAGAATAGGGATCAACGGTTAACTAAATAAGAAGAGTCCGAGAGCGACAGTACTTTGTTACATGAACTATAACAGTTCCGACATGCCAATCTTTTTTCTTATGGGGACTCTCCGGCATTCCCTCTACCCTATGTGTGGGTGATGAATCCGCGATTCATCATCTCAATATTTTGATCTTAGCAAAATCCCCAAGTAAAATCCCAAATAAATGTCCATAAAATCAATAAATTAACAAAATGAATCTTGTAAATAAAACACATTAATTAGTATAGATTATATTGTACAAAATAAATTAACAATAAAAAGCCGCAAAATTAAAGGAGTTTTTCACATGTAAATAGCCCAAAACTTCATGTATTTTTAATAATTTCATTTCAACTCCTTTTTGGCTAATTCTTTTTCTAATTTGTTTATAAAAATATATATAAAAACAAAAATACAAAACAAATTTCACCTTAAATAAATGCTCCTATATCCCAAAGACAAAAATCCATAAAGTCCAACTTCCAGGCCAAATTCCCGCTCCGTATGAACTCCAAATTCACCAAACTCACTTTTAAAGTTCAAGTTAGAAAATTATCTATCCAATGGAAGTGGTTTCATTAAAATCGGAGCTCATTTGCAAAAGTTGGGTTTTGGGACCTAGATGTACATTGTATATTATGTATATATTCATTCTTTCTTCATTTTTTATTTTATCTTTCTCAATTACTTAAAAATCCCAAAAAAATCATTGTTGTATTGTATTTTAATTATAGTATTTTATAGTATTTTTTAGTTGTAAATATCTCTTATTAAAAAGACAAAAAATACATATTAGAAAATCAAACAAAAAATGTACATGTTGTATTTATTCCTTTGTAAATTCTCCACTATTTTTCCTTCTTTATATTTTTGTTGTATTTAAAGTAGTCTACTTTATTTATTCATTCATTTATTTATTATTTAATCTTCATTCTCTACAATAACCACCAATTCAACTCCATTATTCCACCATTTTTTAATAACTTCCCATTCCACTCCATTAATAATACAACCTCCCATTCAACTCCACCACTTTAATAACTTCTCATTTTTTCCTCTTTATATACATCTCATTCTCCTCATTTTTGCCTTTGATCCATCTTTATGTGAGGAGAGCCTAGTTCCCAGATTTGAATCGGTGACAACGACGCAACCGCGGTCGAGCAACGACAGCCCTATCTCCGGTTAGATCCGTTGGCTTTTTTGGCCAACATCGCAGCCGTGCCCGCACGCTGCTCGAGCTCATCGCTCGTCGGTGATTCGAGCGAAGGACCGTGCTCTCGTGAGCACACCATAAGCGACCGTCTCCATCGTAGGTAAGTTTAGTTTCATCTTGTCATTATTTTTATCTTTTCAATTTTTTTTAGCCCATCACATTACCATCCATATACCCACATTTGTTCATCATCAGCATACCCCCATCATCATCATAACCACTTGATCATTTGCATCCTTTGTTTACTCCCTATTTAAAAAAATCAAAAAAATAGAAATTTTTTATCACAAAAAACATCACAGCATTAAAATCAAAAAAATAAAAAATAAAAAAATGCAGCAGCTGAAAGGGGAGCACCCACCGCCGCCGCTCTCCGCGCCCAGCCCACTGCCCCACGCCGCGGCCTCCGCGCGCCACTGTGGCTGCGCACGCTCCGCCCAGTCACCCTCCTCCTCCGCGCCCATCGTGCGGCCACCTGTGTCGTCCATTGTGTGTTACCGCCGACCCCAGCCCCCTTCTACCGTCCATCTCCGCCGCAGCGTGCAGCGCCGTCCATCGTCGCCTGCAGCCTTGCGCATCATCATTATCATGAGTGGCATCAGCATGCTTCCATCCTTGTCTGACGCTCCAGAATCTCCAAGTGGTTGTCACTCAGACGAGGTACCGCCGGCTGGCATCCTACCGCTCCCAAATGTCACAAAATCAGCATCGAATACATATAAAGAAATATCACCCAAAGTATCACTAGGAGTTGTAGTCTCTATAAAATGTACATGCTCAGATTTCCTCTTCAGATTGTTCGGATTTGGTTCAATCTGAGCGGATATGGCAGCCTTGCCCTTGATGATCTCCCTCATCTTCTGCCGGAACTCATCCATTTCTTGCCGAAAGGATGCTTGCTGATTAGATAGTAAGCATGCGAGGTCGTCAAGGGTTGGTTCTCATAGACAGGTCCATGCGAACTGGACGGGTTTTCTTATTAAAAATGAGGTTGAGATTGCTATTGGTAGTGAGGGGGAGGCTGGGAATATTGAGGATGAGGCTATTGCAGTTGCCTCCACTATTGTCCTTGGTATGGGGGACGAGGACCCTATTGGGGCTACTGGGAGTGATGGGGCTGTTGCTGCTGGCTGCTCTGCCCTTCCTGAGCTGGAGGATGCTGTTGGGATGAGGTGCCTCTGGTAGACCAGCGGAAACCCGGGTGATCACGACAGATCCTGGGCTGCAGCTGGTATCGATCGTGTCAAATCCCGTTGACTTCCATCAACGGCTCCTGCTGCTTACAGTATGGTAGGGGAAGAACTTCCAGGGGCTGATCCGGCTGGTAGACCACCATCTGAGTGTCCAGAGATGGTGGTTGTTGGTAGTGTTGTAGCTGTTGGACTGGCTCTTCCTGAATGTGTTGGAGCTATCGGTACGTGGCAGATGGTTGGGTGGAGCTGCTACTGCTGGAATCAGCCCATGACCTGAGATGGGGCTGTGGAGCCGTATGTGCCTCCTGGAGATACACGATCTAAGTCTTCAGGTCACTCAGTGTCTGTGCCAACTGATTAATCTGGGTCAAGCTGATGAATCTCCATTTCATCACCTTTATTCTATCATTTTGGCCTCAAAAACCCCAGCAAATGCATGTAAATAGCATCAAACTGTACATAATAGCATTCATGATTCATTGTATTAATTCCACATTAAATAAGGTTTTAATGCCAAAATTATAGAATAAAGAGGAGAAAAGAAAAAGGAATAAAATATTGCAAATATTTTATGACCCAAACCCCGAGACCAAGGTCAACATGGTATTGGTCGACAAGGAATAAAGTAGGGGGAGATAAGGGCCAGTGTACAATAAATACCTCATTTATTAATTCATTCATTTATGCATTTTTGGCACCTATTTTGTACACAATTATTTCTTCATCAAATAAAGGAACTTTGTACATGAAAGTTGTAGATAATAATGTAAATAAAAATACAAAATTAAGTTTGTGCAACAATGATACCCAGTGTACATTTTATACACAAAATAAAAAGCTAAAATCTCAACTTCACAGACCCATATCTTGCAAATAAAAACTCCAAATCACCAAACTCACCTTTAGTTGTATATAGCATTCCATAAACTATTTTATAAACTTGGTTTCATAATTTTTGGAGTCCATATGCAGAAGTTAGGTTTTTGGCCCTCCTTGTATATAGGACTGATTAAAATATGCATTTTATTCAATATTCATTATTTGTATAAATTCATATTTTTAGAATTTTGTAAATAATGTATATAATGCATACACATATTAGAAGTTAAAGAAAACCAAAAATAATTTGTAAAATAAAATAAGTCTACAAATTCATAGACAAAATACCTATGTTATATACCTATACATAAATAAAAAGGATTTTATTCCTTGATTCTTTTATTCTTCTATATTTTTATAATAATGTATACATCATACATAACTTATTAAAATTGTAAATCCAAAATAAAAATCAAGAAAATACAATAAATAAATTAAGTGTACAAAATACATAGATAAAATACCTATAAGTATACCTACATACACCTATATCTATTTATTTAAAAATATAAATAAACTCATAAAAATCAAACAAAAATACCTTTATACTCACAAAAATAAATTATAAAATTATAAAATAAGCCAATAAAATAATAAAAGAAAATAAACAAATTAAAAATAAAATACATAAAAATACATGTAAATACATACATATACACATTATCCAAATAAAACTATATAAAAACACCTCGAAAAATTCAATAAAAAACATAAATAAATACTAGACGAAATAATACGCATTTTTTATTTTATAAGAAAAAATAAATAAAATCATTTAGGGTGTCAAATAAATCAATCTTTAATCAGGTCTTCTATTTTGTCTCATAGAGGCTGACGTGGCCCAATGAGGCGCCGGCCTTCGTTGACTCCCTGGTCAACTGTCCCATCCCTCGCCTGGCGCCTCTGAACTGTCCATTCCCCCGATTTCATGCATTTTTTCCGGGCACACCATCCATCAATCGATAATGCTTCCTTCACAAGAATTGTTCCCTAATCTTCCATGATGCCCGCCAAAATCATAGATCAACGAGATGTTCATTGGATCAGTCAATAATCGCCGGGTAATAAGGCCTCTTGCCAATGTTTATAAATAACAAGCTCCGTCTCCTTCCTCAGATTTGGCCACTTTTATTCCAACCTAAAGCCTAGATCTTGCTCCTGGATTGTTCCTCGTGACAGGGGGAGTAGCCCAGCACCTTGACTCGGCCGGAGGAAGGAGATTTTTGTCGTGGCGGAGCTCCGGCGTCCGCCCTGCTCCCTGGAGGCCCCAAGGTATAAGAGCTGCCCTTTTATGCATTTTTAGTTCGCTTTTAATGTTAGTTTTTCATTCCAGTAGTTAGATTAGTAGTTAGTTAAGTCCCTTAGCTTAAAAATCAAAATTCGAAGTTCGCCGGAGCTTGGCTCCGGCGACTTCTCCACCGTATCCCTGACTGTATCCGACCGCCCCAAGCATCCCATCTCGTTCCTCGTCGCCTTCTCCATCTATCGCACACACTTGTTCAACCCAGGACACCAGGTCTTGGTGAATCGGGGCTCCCCCTCCGCCGTTCGCCGGAGCCCCTCCGCCCACCTTCATTTTTGCATCGCAGCTTCAAACCCCGGGTCGAGGAGAAAGCTCTCTCGCCCGCGGTTCTTCGTGTGCAGGTATATCGAAGAATAGAGCCCATCTGGGCTTGCATTGAACCAGGAAGAGGTCCCTGGGGGTCATTTGCTTCATCGACCTTGACCGGACGTTTCAGACCCCCAGGAGCCATGAGACCACCATCAGTCGACGCGAGACGCTTCCAGCCACTTTCAGAACACCTCAGACGCGCCGGAGAACCCTGGAGGAGCCCAAGCTCCTCGATCAAAGCTCGCCAGCCCCGAGCTTCTTCCCCGTTCTTCCAGGGGGCTTCAGCACCGTCAGATCAGGAGGCGAGGCCAGGAGAGCCGTTCGATGAAGATCAGCCTCGATCGTCAGATCAGCCAGCAGCTTCTAATCTGCACCCTTCATCGGCGAATCGGTGTCGACCGTTCGATGGCTGCCACGTGGATAAGTGGCGCCTCCAGCGCCGTAGGATGAACGCCTTAGTTGGGGGTAAATTTCACATCTCACCCCCCTATTTTTTGTATTTAGCGTTTAATCCTAAAAATAAAAGTTTTAGTTGTAAATAAGTTGTAAAAATTGCAATTGGAACCCCTGATGTTTTCATATTTACACTTTAGTCCCTCTGTGCCTCACGTGCAGCACCCACGTGAGGCGCGTGAATTTTGCATCTAAACCCTGCCGGGTTTCTGTAATTACAAAATGGTCCTGAAAATAAAAGCAGACGTGTATTTTTATTGTGATTTTTGCATGTATGCCCCTGCGAACTATTTTGATTGCAAAAATACCCCTGCTAGGCCATTTATTTTTTGAATGCTTTGTCTATTTATTTTGTGCTCCATATTAAATCGAAAAATCTTGCAAAAATAGACTTAAGCTCCTGATTGGTTGTGCTTGAACGCCATATTTTTAGTTTTACATTTTGTTGCATTTTCGCATTTATTACAAATCAAAAACATGCCTTTTCTTCACTGTCTAACTTACAAAATCCCAAAAAAATATGAAAATGCCTTGAAAAATTCCAAAAAAATCCCTATGGTGCATTTTGACCTATTTTTGTCTCAGTCCAAAAATCCCTAAAAATCTCAAAAAGAAAACCTCAAAAATTCAAAAATACCCAAAAAAACTTCAAAAAAATATAAAAATCCAATAAAAATCAAAAAATTATAAACTCAGGCCCCATTTATGCTATATTTTATTACCTTTATTAGAAAAATAGTGTGGACAATTTTGAGGCTGATAGCTATTTTTAGTGTCGAGTTTTGTGACAGCCAGTACCTAGTCCATTGTTTGCTATTATTTAGCTATTTAAAAATACTAAAAATGTTTGCAAAAATGCCCAAAAATCACAAAAATAGTAAAAAACCATGAAAATCCCAAAACAACTTTATTCCTGAATTTTTGACTATTTTTTAGTATTTTTGTGAATATTATAATACCCCCTTTATGTATATATATCTATATATCCTAAAAAAAGAAAAAAATTATTATATATATATGTAATTATTTATATGTATTCTCATTAGCCTTAATATAAAAAAAGAAAAATATATATATATATATATTATTATATTTATATATACCTATATATATATCGTATGTATTATAAGCTATATACTAACCCTCTATGGGTATACATATATTTTTATTTATATTATATATACATATTACCTAATTATATTATTAAAAATTAATAATAATAATAATAATAATAATAAACCCACACAAGGATGACTGTGATTTACATGTAGGCTATTGCATTTTGGATTGCTCTCTGTGGTTCGACCTCTACATGCTTGTCACTGTACATTTTATGGTAGAGTAAATAAAGATTAATTCACATTTATTTTTGAGCTTGATTGTTGTATTCTTTGGATTGTGGGTTAATTGCTGATCAACACGGGTATTTTGTGAGCGGTCGCCTCGGCGACACCTTTCATATTATTAATGGTGACCCTCGCATGATACCTGCGTGTTATCACAAGCCTTGGCACTGGTTCTTCTCAATGATCTCGATGCGGTCCAGCTTCTCGCTAATGATGCCCATGTCAGCGACTGAGGACTCGTCTTGTGATGCTGATGATGAAGTAGAAGGACCGACATCGACGCGTGCAATCCTCTGGTATGAGATCGCCTGTGGGAGAGGTTGCCCCTGAGTGTAGACCCTAGTCTGGGACATCACCGTGTAGTTTTCTGCTATCTCCTCATAGATGGCCCAGACTTGGTCCTCGTCCTTAGCAAAATAGGATCCTCCACACGAGGCATTTACTAGCCCCTGCAGCACCGATCTTAGCCCACAAAATACGTTATGAATAAGGTTGGGCTTAGATATCTCATGATGTGGATACCGGTCGATGAGCTCTCGGAATCGATCCCAAGCTTCATGAAACTTCTCGTTTAGGATCATCGTAAAGTTGTTGATCATAGCTCACGTTGGGTTGGTCCGGCCGAGTGGATAGTACTTGTTCAAGTACTCAGTCCGAAGCTGCTCCCAGGTAGTGATGTACCTCCCCAAATGCTTTAGTCAGTAGGTTGCTCTGCCAACTAAGGAGAATGGGAAGGCGGTCATTTTGATCGTGTCCTCGTCCACGAATCTTTTATGGATTGTGCTGCAGATCATCTTGAACTCCTGTAGATGGAGGTGTGGATCCTCGGTGGCTAGCCCACGGAACTTGGGCAGTAACTGGATGGTCTGGGGGCAAATCATGAAGTTTCTTATGATCTCCGGAAGCTGAATACAACGGTGGGTGAGGGTTGCACCAGGGTTGTGCAACTGCCTCATCGTCCGTGTTGGTCTGGCCAGCTTCTGATGATCACATAGGTATCTGTATCCTCCTCCGGCTATTGGTATCTCTCCACCGGCTAGTCTCTACAGCTCTATTTTACCTGCTCGCATCTGCGTCAGCTATCGTCGTACCTCTCCCACAAATGCTCCATTGTCCTAGATCTGCCGTTGCATGGCCTCCAGAAGGCTAATAGTGTGTTGTTGATGGCGACCTGGTCAAGTACATATGCTGATCCCTGAGGCTGCTCATTGGTGCGTCCCTCACTGTAGTCCGTCTCTTGGGTCTCTGCAAAGGCAAAATACCCCAACTCAGGTGTCGTCAAGTGAACAAATAACGGTGCTGGCCTCTGCTCCAACACCTCGGGATTGGTAGAAGGGTGGTCAAGGGGGAACATAGTGGTAGTGAACTCAGGTTCAGAGAGCGGGTATGTGCTCTCTGAAACGGTCCTATATGAATGGAGAGGAGTGCTTAAAAGTGTTGTCAAAGGCTGCCTAAGGGACCTCCTTCCCATTATCGTGATGTAGGGATTTATGAAGATTGGATCTGGAATACAAACAAGATGTGAAGTCAAACCCCTTTTTCACTTACTCAACACTCAAGCTGATGACTGTGATAGATTGGTCTTTACTCTTGTCCAATTTTATTAAGGTGACATATCAATCTATCAGAGCGATTAAGCAAGCTATTGGGAACCCAATGCTCCCAGGAGACTGGCTCGAATCTTGCAACTAGTTTTTTCTAGTCAGTATGGGTACGGACCGTTTACCGGCTACCCGATCTGCCCAATCTACTAAGGAATTCCCGGACCGATTATCGGCTACCTGGTAAAGTCCTCACTGGAGAACAACTAGCTACAAGACCAGTAGTCTGAAAGGAGTTCGGGTATGTCTCTAGCCTAGTGTGCAGGTCACTCTCTCGCTGCAGATAAATCAATCAATGAGGGGGTGACTCTCCCAAAATAAGAATTTTTAAGTGAAGTGTATTTTAGGGTCAAGTGTGCATTAGTAGTCCCAATTTTATTTGGTTATCTCTTTCTTTAGGTATTTTTCTTAAATAAGGCAATGCCTAACAAATTTTTCTATTTCCTTGGTTATTTTTTACTCCAATAAAAAGGGAGAGGAATTTGAAAAAACCGATGCACGATCAAACACAATGATGCATGCACAGATATAGATGTGTACCTGACTCCAGCACTCTTCGTGCAGGTTGATCCACGCATAAAAGCAAAGAGGGGGAAATAAACTACATATATGATGCACGAGAAATCGGCCTTAGACGAGCAATTTCTATTAATCATGAAGCACAAATAGCTAACTACCAGGAAGAGAGATCGGAGTCCGATCTTCGATGTCGATCAGTACCCACCACAATGGATCCTACCAACGTTGTATATGGCCTTTCTCAACATGTGGTCTCTAATCCCAATAAGTTATTTAATTTTATGTTAGCTAACTCCAATTACGATTTATGGGAACAGATAAGCAATTATGTGTGTGGCCTTATCTAATTACGTCACAATCGAGAAAAATTCCTAAGTCTAAGGGCTAAATACTCGAGAATCAAAAATACAATAAAATGCGATAAAAATAAAACCACGAAAAACCATGGTGAGGTCCCCCGAGTACACCGGTACTCGGCGAAAGAGACCCAAAAGTCCAAGTGTCCAAGAAAGTGTCCAAGAGTCTACAAAATTTAAAATAATAAAATGTTTCAAAAATAAACTATCTATATAGTATAACTAAATTCTCTTGCTCTTATGCCTCTCCTCAGGTACGGGTTCCTCCACCAGAAAGCCGAAGCGTCCCTCGGGTGGTTCCTCGTAAAAAAAAGCAAAACAGAAAAGATGTCAGAAACAGTTATAACAAATAGATAAGAAAAATAAGCAATACTGAAAACTGACTACTAAGCGGTGTTCCACGACAACAGTGCCATTCTGATGAGCGTCCGACCAACTAGGGTTAAGTGTTAAAGTAAAACAAAGGTCGTTGCGACCCCAATCAATCGGTCGACTCAATCGAGAAAAATAAAACCACTCAACTAAAAAACAATCAATCAAGACTAATGTAAGTGGTTCGTTATTTTATTTACCTGGTATGGCCACCAAGATCGAACACAAGGAGTAGGAAAAGAACACGAAGTAGTAAAATTTCCCAAAATAAAACAATCTTTAGTGGTTTTAAATTTATATATTTATTTATTTAATAAAACACATAAGCACAAAAATAAAAGAAAGCAAACACAACAAACTTTTTATATTTTTTCAAATAGCCAAAAATAGTCAGAAAATTAGGTAAAAATATTTTTGGATTTTCTAAGTTTTGAAGTGTTTTTATCATTTTCTTGGATTTTTAAAATATTTTTATATTTTATAAAATTTGAATAAGGCCCAAGATTCAAAACAGTGCATAGTCAAGATGAAATTGCAAATTAAAAATAATCAAAATGCCCTAAAGTCCTGAGGTAATTTTATATTAAATAGAGATAAAAAGCTACAAATGGGAACTAGACATGGAATTTTTGGAATTTTCTTTGATTTTATATGATTTTTATATGATTTTTATAAGATTTTGAATGTTTTATAATTTTTAGGGTTTTGAAAATGAATTTTCAAACAAAATTAACATAGTAATTAAAACACAATAAAGGGCACACATACTAATTGTTATAGAATTTTTAAAACATTTTTCGAATTTATAGGATTTTTATAAGGAAAACATGGACATTTTTTAGGGTTTTGTAATTTTTAAAAAATAGAAAATGAAAAGAAATCAACCCAACAAAATTAATTAAATATTCCACACTAACAGGAGCCAATGGTAATTTTTATGTAATTTTTCAAATTAATTTAATATTTATTAGGTTCAAAACAAAGCCTACAATTAAGCACAGTTCACAAGGACCTTTATGTAAAGATGAGTTCCAGGGGCCAAAAAATAACACGCAAATAAAGCTCAGGGCCAATCATGCAAATAGTCCGGGAAAAACATGCACTTCACGTGATCCAGGCTCACAGGGACATAAGTGCAAATACTAAAAACTTGGCATTCATGCAATAACCAAAAGAAAGTTCAAGACATATAATTCAAATAACCCAGCAATCACGTGAACACATACATGTTTCAGATTCAGAAGGACTAAATTGCAAATACTAAATAATATGTGGTCTGATATGCAAATTACCCAAAGCAAAATAAACTACGACAAATATTTACATGACTGGAAATAAAATGAAAAACGAAAAGGGTCCTATGTGAAATTTACCCCTTATGGTGCTTCATCCAATGGTGAGGGACGCTCCACTTATTATGGACGGTCGGGATCTGGAGATGTCCCTTCAGCGATGGATGGCTCTGGCATGATCCTCAGATGGATTCGATGACTCGAACCCCCTCGATCTTGAATGGTGTGGATTAGAACTGGGAGGGGGCCGGATCCAACGGACAAGAAGACGTTAGGATGAACTGATGAAGAACTCGCTTCTGGCGAGTTTTGATCGGCCAATGCGCGTAGGTCCGACGTTCCCTGACGCTGCTCCGATGGGCGAGAGGTTACTGATGACGGTCCACAGCTGTGAAGGTGCTCGGAGAAGTCCATGACCATGGAGTGAGTCCTGGAGAGGCTTGACGACATTCAGGAAGGGTCACAGGCACAAATTACCCCCTTTACAGGAGGTATTTGGGCGCTGGTCCTGCAAGGGTAAGCGCTTTCTCATAGATAAAACTCCGACAAAGGATTAAGGCATGAACTTATCGTAAACCGGGGAGGTGGATGAATCAGGTCATCGAGGGAGTGTGATGGATTCGACCTGAAGATCGATTCCAACCCGATGGTTGGATCGAGGGACAGAGCACGGAGATGTATGTAGAAGCGGATTCGAGTCATGTGGGGGTATACGAGGAGCAGAGCGACGGGATGGAAACGATGTGAAAGGTGAATATGGATGTGAAATGGGACTAATGTGCAAGATTCGAAAGAGATGGATCTACGTGATTACCTTTGAGCAGATGCTGATGCCTGGGCTTAAGAAAAAAGTCCTCCGAGATGATGGCCACGATGGGCGGCGTGACCAGAGGCTGGGAGCTCCTTGCGGCAGAGCTGGATGAAGATGTCACACTAAGTTCCAAATGCTAACAACACCCGCTCCCTCTCTCGATTGTCACTCTAAGAAGGGAAGGCTGGCATAATCGAATGGTGGAGCAGCCGAAGGTACGACAAAAGGGAGGTGGCGTAGGAGACTTTATAGGTAGCCTAGGTTCGAGAAGGATCAAAGGGGAGCACGTTAACCAAGGCATGGATCCTAAGGATAGTGTTCGGTGAAGATTAGGGATCTGAGGGGTCCAATCGGAGTGAAAGACTGAGGGCTAAATCATTCGGGCAAGGTCGTAGAAATGGAGAGAAAATGGTGCAAAACTCGTCCGGCAAAAAGGAAGGAGGTGAGGGACCTGTTGACTTCGGTCAACGAAGTAGAGGTGGACCAATCAGAAGCGAATGGGGAAAAGGGTAGAATAGGCTAAAAGACCAAATAGGGATATAAATAAAAAGAATTATAAATAAAATAATAAATGATTTCAAAATGAAAAATGACTAAAATAAAAAATGTTTATTATTTTTCAAACTATTTTTCTGTGATTTTTTATTATTATTATTACCAAAAAATAAAATAGTGTATATACAGTATATAGTATTAGATAAAGGTATAGTATACATATGTTCTATGTACACGTATTTTTATTTTATTATTTTTTCAGAAATAATTTAAGTTATATTTTATTTATTTACAAAATGATTTTAGGAGTATAAAATAATTTTTATAAATTAATTAAGGGTATACAATAAATAGAGAATGTATACAATGAATTGAGGATTTTATTCTTATTTTTATTTTATTTTCCTGATTTTGATTTTTATTTTAATTTTAATTATTAAAATTATATACAATGGTGTAAAAGAATAAAATATGTTGGTTTTATCAAAAATAAATAGATAAATAATATGTACAAGTATAGGTGATATGTACAATACATAGTAGACCATATCTCTCTATACTTATTTTATTTTACGATCAGCTTAAGTCTTGACTTCTCTTGGGGTTTGGGTCACTCTGTATTATTCTAAATACATCATTATTTTCCTTTTTCCTTTATTCTTCTATTTTGCAAAAATACATGCTAATTATGCAATATTAACAATGACATGCAAAAAGTTAAATTATTGTATTTACAGGTATTTACGGGGTGCTTTGCCAAAAAGAAGAGCTAAACTAAAAGAATAAAGAGTGAGAATCAGCGATTCATCAATTAGGCATCAAACTAAATACTGGAATGAAAAGATTATATAAAAATCTAACCAGAAATGAAGGTTTGTAGCTCTTATACCTGTTGTGGTCGGCATGGAGCAGGGCATGGCGGAGCGCTGCCGTGGATCTCCCCTTCTCCTTACTATGTTGCTTCCAATCGTGGGGGAAGCCACCGTTGTCACCGGTGATTCGCGTACACACACGAGGTTGCAATTGGGAACTCCAAGAAGGATCAAAAGAAGAAGGCGGAAGGGGAAGTTTTATTTATAGACAGTGAGTTCGAGTGATCTTGGGTGGCTATTATTAACATGCTTGAGGCAGATTGAGAGGATCTAATGATCCCGCGAGATAGACAGATGTGTGGTGAGATATTTCGTAAAGCACTCGAGGGGGAAGGACCATCAGGGAGGCATCAACTACAGGACAAAACTACCTCTTTATTCAAAATTAATTATTTAAAAATAGTAATTGATTTTATCAATCTTTTATTAAAAATAAAAAATAATTATTATTGTATGTATTCTATGATGATTTTTATTTATTTTTTTGAGGTTATTTATTAGTAGTTAATTTTTAGGGGTTTCTTTATAGGTATATTCATCTATATTTTGAATATTTTATTTTTATTTTGTATATTTTATTTTATGTTTATATTCTCTTATTTTATATATCTATAGATTATCTTTAGGTACATAAATATATTTTTATTATATTTTTATGATGTGATTTGTACACTAAAATAAATAGGGGTATATATTATATAGGTATACTTATATGTATTTCATATATGTATTATATACATTATTTTATTTTTTATGCTTTATTTAGTATTTTATTGTAGTTTTAATATTTACATGTATTCTAAATAATATTTACAAAATTATAAAAATATACAAATATAAAGAATAAATAAAATGAATATTTTAATCAAGTATATTATATAATAGGAGTCTAAAGCCTAAATTTCACAACTTAACTCTAAAAAATATAAAACCACCTTCATTAAATAACTTATTAAAAGTTATATACAATTAAAAGTGATTTTGACGTATTTTAATTTTTATTTGAGAGATATGGGTCTGGGAAATTGGGATTTTGGACATTTATTTAGAGTATATCTTGTACATTGTGTATTATTTTTGTATGAAATCAATTTTGTATTTTCTATATTTTATTATCTACAACTTTCATGTATGAAGTTTCTTTATTTGAGGGGAAAAAGTGAAAAATAAATTAAGTCCAAAAATGAATAATAAATGAACAAATAAAAGGATTATTATTATGGTTTAGACCCTCATCTCCCCCTACTTTATTCCTTGTTGACGTAGTCATCAAGATGCCTAGGTCTCAGGGTTTAGGATCTTAAAAAATCTTCGATATTTTATTCTTTTTCTTTCCTTTTCTTTATTCTATAATTTTAGCATTAAAAACAGTATTTTATATACAATTTGCACAACTATGCATGGATGTTAATTTATGCAAATTAGAGGTATTTACATGTATTTATTAGAGTTTTTAAGGCCAAAATGATATAATAAAGGTGATAAAATGGAGATTCATGACCCGGTCATTATCAATTTGCATTTGACCGAAGACCAAGAATCTCGTCTGATGGAGGTTCTTAAACGTAGCCGCAAGGCGATAGGCTATAAGATATCATATCTCCATGGGATCAACCCATCTTTATGCTCGCACTACATCTACCTCGAAGAAGATAGCAAGACATCCCGTAAAACCTAGTGTAGACTGAATCCAAATCTCTGTGAGATTGTAATGAAAGAAATTCAGAAATGATGTGATGCAAGATTCATTTATCCCATCTCTGACTCCAAGTGGGTGACCCTAAACATGGTGTCCAAAAATTCTGGGATCACCAATGTTACTAATGACAAAGGATAGGAGATTCTGACCAGAGTACCAACATCCTGGCGAGTACGTGTTGATTACAGATGTCTCATCCTCGCCGCCAAGAAGGATCATTTTCCATTGCCCTTCATTAACCAGATTCTTGAGAGATTGGCAGCAAAGGAATACTTCTGCTTCTTGGACAGTTACGCTAGATATAATAAAGTGGAAACCACGCTTGAAGACCAAGAGAAAACCATATTCACATGTCCTTTTGGATGTACGCTTTATGATGAATGTCGTTCGGGCTATGTAACGCCCCCGCTACATTTCAACGATGTGTGCTAGCCATATTTGTAGACATGATGGACAGTTTTCTTAAAGTGTTCATGGATGATTTCTCGATCAACGGAGATTCATTTGATCAATGTCTTCATTATTTAGATCGAGTCCTGCGGAGGTGTTGTGAAGTGAACCTCGTGCTCACATGGGAGAAGAGCAACTTCATGGTGACTGAAGGGATCATGCTGGGTCACTAATCGCTCACGATTATCCTACGTTAATTTGTGTGAATTATTGTTTCAAATTTTCGTTTCGCTGTAGGTAGGTAATCGAAATCAATCAAGAAAGTCACCACAATTAATCAATTCAATTTTAATCAGAGTGGTTTTATGTTTATTTTACTTGGACAAGTCCCAAGGTCAAAGTCAAGGAGGCAAAGGAATAACTTAGGATTTCATTTATCAAATTTCATATATGATTTTCGAGGCAGAATATTTTTGGTTTTTTAATGCAATTTTTGGATGCAAATGCAAATGTGGCCAATTTTTAGGACTAAAATGCAATTTTTAATTAAATGGAGTCCAAAAATTACGAAACTTGATCGAGATGTTAATAATGATGAAATAAATGCATGTATGTTTTTGGAATTTTCAGATGCAATACAAATATTTAATGAATTTATGAATGAAAATGGTGTGATTTTCAATAATTAATTATAATAAATATTAAATCTACTTATTTTTAGGAAATAATATTATCTAAGATATATCAATAGGTGATCTCTCTCAGAAAAATCATAAACCTAAAAAATGTTGAATTCAATGCCTATTAAAAATTAATTAATGAAATAAACAAAATGATTCTTATAGAGCAAATTATGCTTGCAAATGCAATTCTTTTTTGGCACGATGTTAAATGCAATTAATTCTACTATTCATGAATTTTTGGCATTTTTTGGAACTACACTTTATTAAATATGAATTTATAAGTTTAGATTGGGCAAAATATATAATTTTACGTAAGAATATTATTATTTAATAACACAAAGAATAAAAATATTTCAAACATGCCATAATGTAAAGAATAAATTGATAAACATCATGCAATTTTTGGAATAATAAATAAGTGCAAAAAGAAGGTTCAAAATTACAGATAAAGTCAGGGGTTTGTTTACAAAACAATAGAATATAAAATAAATATAAAGAATGCAGTAAAGGGCTGAAAATGGAATTATCACTTCCTAGAGGGGGGGCTTCTGCAAAATTTCCTAGAAGGCATGTGCTTAGGGTGGCTGGACCTGGATGGGAAATGGCGCTTATGGAAGGGGTGTTTTGCAAATTTTTCCCTCCCCCACGTACGTTTCACGTGATGGGAAGGGTCTTCTACAATAAGGCACACCCCACGGGGTCTTCAGTAAATACCCCCAGGAAGGAGGTCATCGCTCATGTGATCCTTCCGCACGTGTGCCTCACGTCGGAAGGGTCTTGGGTCAACCCCAAGCGGCGCACGAGCAAAGAAGAGGTAGATGAACGAGGAACAGCTCCTAGCGTATGGAGTCGTGGTCGGTGGCATGAAGACGAGCCTGATGTGGGAGCTCTAGAATTCGAAGCTTAGAGGTCGGTGTCAATGCAGTTCCAGTTGGAGCAGATGCGTATCGAGGAAGGGACCTCCTGGAGCGGAAGGTTGTACGAGATGCGATGGTGTAGTCGAAGGGGGTGTCGACGTGAGCAAGTGGGTGGATAGTTTGGGCAACTCGAGCGGAGTAGCGCAGGGGGGCAGAGGAGCATAGCTCCGATAGAGATGTGGCTAGAATGGGCTCAACGACGGAGGAGATATGCCGAAGTCGAAGCAACGGTGTTGATGGACACAGCTGCAATGAGGGAGAGACCCCTCGGATCTCGCTGGATAGAAGGGGGAAGAGCGCATGCTGTTAATGCTGAGCTTCTTCGTTTGATTTTTTGTGCAGACGATGGATGAGCTTGAGGATGGTCGACAATCGGGGTTAAATTGGAATGGAGAAGGCGTAATCAGGAATGGAGAGCGAGGGATTTGTGGGGAGAGGATTGGATTGACGAGCGAGATCGATTTCGAATTGACCCGATCGGGAAAGCAGCGGCCAAATTGGGAAAGGATCGGAGGAGTGGGATACACGCGATGGCAGCTTGAGTTGGAAAGGGAGCGGCTATGGAAGGAGGACGGTGAAAATTGTGGCTGATCGGAGGGGTTGCAAGGGCCACGGTGCCTGCTCCTGGTCTGGAAGTTGGAGATGAAGGGGGCAGCACGTGATGGCACGTGCAGTGGAGCATGTGACCAGCACGTGCAACCTTTATGTTTTTTTTTTGATATTTTTTATTATTTTTTAAAATTTTAAATTTTATTTCATAAATAAAAGAAATAATAATGTGAAAACTGAGTGGCACGTGGCAGCTCCTTATTTTAAGTAATTATGAATGATAAAATGCAATTATTATTTATACATGCATGAATGCTAATTATGCAGAATAATGGATAAAATGCAGATGAATTTTGGGGAAGTGGGCTTAATTATTATCTTTTAGAGTGATGAATCTGAGATTCATCATCCCCTTATACTTAAACAATGCTCGTCCTCGAGCATCTAAAGAAATGTGATGAGGTGAAATGAGATTGGGTTCCATACCAAGATTATGAGTAGAAGATGAAAATGGAGCTAGACCCAACCTTTGGATTATTCACTTGGCAGAACTCATGTAAGACTTGGGGTTTTAAAATCAACAGCCTCCAAGTTGTACAAATCATTATCACTATTTTGGCTTAGAAGTCATCTTAGATCAAGACTCCTCCCAAAGCATACCCCATGAATTTTGAACAACTGGCTCATGTGTTAACGGTTTTAGCTCTTTCCATCCAAAATGCTAGACTACCATGCAAACCTCTCCTCCAATAATTAGAACAGTAATATGGATAATTAAAAAAATTAGAACACATATTAAAACATTCTTTGTATATATTGATTATTAAATCAAGTTAAAAATGTTTTGCAAAATGGTTGCAAAATTATTTGAAAAATCTTTTGAAAACTGTTTGGAAACTATTTTGTAAAATATTTCCAACTATTGTAAAAAAGATCGTTTGTAAAAATTTCTTTTCTTTTATTTAAATAAAATATTTTGAAAATCTATTTGCAAATACTTTGAAAAATAGTACAAAAATATTTTAAAAAATCTATATATAATGTTTGAAAAGTCTTTGCAAAATGATTTTCAAATTTTGTAAAAGTTTGTAAAAATTATTTGTTAAATTAGTTTTCAAAATACAGTTTTCAAAATATTTTGAGCGTCATGTATATAATTCAAGCAAATAAATATTTATAAACACTATAAATAAAACTTGTAACTAACGTATGTAAATTCTTCACCTAAATTATTGTAAATAACAAGATGCACTCCCGTGTAAATAGATACACATATTTATTTGCCACAACTTTTTTATTTTTTTGAAAAATCATTAAAAAATTGCAGAAATTAAAACCCATAAAAATTTGCAAAATATTTTTAAATACTTGCATAAAAATTTTGCAAACCTTTCCAAAAATCCATAAAAAGTTCAAAATTAGAAAATTACATCATAAAAATATTTTTTGCATTGTATATAGCATTTGCATTGAGATTAACAATTGAACTAGTCTAAGTAATATCCAATGATCGGAGCTCGGTGGGACCTTAATCTACTTAATGGCAGGAACCTTATAGGAATAGGAATTAAGATGCTTCAGGTCTGATAGACTTAATTCTTTGAGACCACGAGACTTAGTTCAGTGCATCTTAACTGCCTAAGTAGAATATTTTGGAACACACACATGACTCATGTTGATAATGACCTAACTTGCACACCTGCACCTAGCATTTTGCTCACCTAAGTTGAGTGGTAGAGGGCTGGATTTGCCGACATGAGACACAAGCCAAAGGAAACATCAGAAGTTGCACATTTGTGGCCATTGTACCCCAACCTGATCTGGTAGTCATGAGGTCTAATGACAAAAGTTGTGGGTTGCAATAATGCTTCAAAAAAAGGATAGTTTGCTTGCTCAAGAGAAAAAAGTCCATATGTAAATGATGGTGTATATAGTATTCAAAAAATTGAGAAAAATCGAAAACTACAAAAAGAATAGACGGGCGAAATTCCAAGAAAATCCATGTCCCATCGGAGTATGCATATAGTCAATAAGCAATCTTGATCTTCAAAGTCAAATTTGTGTGAGCCCGCAGCTGGATGACTAGGCTACACTGGTCAAGCGTCCTAAGATAGGTAGCTACACTGGCTACCATCCATTCTTCTCTCCACCTCCTCTTCTTGAGCCGGTTGTACTTGAACTTAGAAAGAAATAGCCCGCTTCTCGAGGAAAGAGTTGTTGGATTGGGGAATTAGGTCACCATGTGGGAGAAGACTGACTTTTACCTCTTTAGCCGAGAGGAGCCATATATCACACACACTATACAAGATAGACTCATAGTCACAAGGGACTATGTATGATATCGATGTGTTCTGACCTGGCTTTTGAAGAGACTTGGACAGAGTTTTGTGGTTCTTAGGGCCGGTTTGGTTGCAGGGTTGGGCAGGGTTGGGTTTGGCTGGGTTGGGATGGGTGAATAGTAATTTGTGAGGAGTAAGTACCCTTGTGAATAGTTACCAGGGTTGGGCCAACCCTTCCCAACCTTGCAACCAAACAGGCCCTTAGAGGTTGATGTATTTTAAATCTGTAAGGTCCCTACCAAGCCTAAATGCTAAAAGTCCGACTGAGCTCCAAACTTTGATTTTATGAAGACAAGTTTGAAAGTTGAAATCAATCCACTTTATTTTTTCCTTTTCTTCATTTTCTTTTTCTGCACTTATAGGCATAAGTGTTTGCTAGGGACTAGCAAAGGCAAGTATAGGGGGTGACGAATCCACATTTCATCACCTTTATTATTTCATTTTGGCCTTTAAACCCTAGCTAAATGCATGTGTATATCATTACTTTGCATAAATTACCATCTATTATTTATGTGTAAATATTGCATAAAATACTATATTTAAATCTAGAATAAAATAATAAAGAAAGGAAAAGGAAAAAGAAATGAAAGGCCAAAGGGACTGAATGACCCTTAACCCCGAGATCTATGCATCATGATGACGGGGATGACAGGGAATAAAGTAGGGGGAGATAAGGGCCAAAAATACAATAAAAATCCCAATTTATTTTTATCAAATAATTCATTTTTGGGACCTATTTTATTCTTTATTTTTTATGCATCAAATAAATAAACTTTGTATGAAAGTTGCAGATAAAAATAAAAAGAAAAATACAAACTTTATTTCACACAAAAATAATGCATATTGTACTATTTGTGCTCAAAATAAAATTCCAAAATCCAAATTTCTCAGATCCATATTTTCTCCATATGAACTCAAAATACATTAAAATCTTCTTTAATTGTAGACAACTTTTATTAGCTATTTAATGGAGATGGTTTCATTCCATTTGGGGTTAAGTTGCAAAAGTTAGGTTTTGGGACCCTCTTGTAGAATATACCTGAATAAAATATTCATTGTATTATTTATATTTTTCATTATTTTATATTTTATAATTTTGTAAATATTCTTTATAGTATTTGTACATAATTATAATAAAATAAAACCATAAAAAATAAAGCAAAACAAATTTATATACAAAAATACATAGATGAATTACCTATACATATACATATATAACAAATACATGTATTTATTGATGTATGCAAATTACTTTCAAAAAAATACAACAAAATTATATTTAAGTGTACTTACATAAGTTATAAATATATAAATTATGTATATAAAATAATAAAATACAAAATTAAAAAAAAATATACAATATATATGTAAATATACCTCTAACTATACATGTAAAAAGTAACCCATAATAAACTAAGATGTGAAAATAAATAATGATAATAAAATACTACATAAAATAATAAGATTTTTTATGTTTTAATCAAAAAATAAATAAATCTTCTATCATTTTATTTCAATGTATTTTCTTTTTTTATTTTGTTTTTGTCCTTTAGCGGTCCATCTGGACAAATGGGGGTGATCGTTCGCTGACCGTTGTCAACTCTCTAACCTAGGCTCTAGCGCATGTCAGACCTCATTTGACCCATCTTTCCTTGATTTTTTCCTGACATTTGTTTCACCATTTGGCCTCAATTCCTTCTACAAACTTCTACCTCGATCGATGACTTTTCACGCCAGATCATTTCTTCGATTTGAGAACCTCTGAATCAAGTGCATTCTCCTGATGAAGTCACCTTTATATAATATCTCCTCTACCCTACCTTCCTCCTTTGATCCCTCTTCCACTGAGTAAACCCTAACCCTAGAACAAATTGAACATCTTGGTGACAGCACGAAGGTCCTCCAAGCATCCACGGGCAGTTTTGGTATCGATCTGAGGTTGATCCAAGCTTCACTGGACAGTTCTGTCGTAAGCTCTGCTCCTAGCTCCTCTGAGCAGGTGAGCCCTTATTTCTTTGCATTTTTTATTCCTAGTCGTAGCATTACGGTAGTTAGGTCTTGTTTTTAGTTAAATTAGCTTGTATTTCATTAAAAAATCAAATCGTAGTTCGTCAGAGCTGAGCTCCTGCAAACCTCAACTCTATGCTCCGATCGTTCTTTGACCCATCATCACCTTTGTCTCCTTCCATTTCATCGTATCTACACCCCACACACCCCCATTCACTCTGAATAACTCCGGATTAGAAGATCAACGTCTCCACTCTGTCACCTTGCCGGAGACGTCTGCCTCGACGCACCTTGCCTCATTTCATCCTGAAATAATCCCCAAACCATCTGTTTCAGTGTGCTTAATTTTCCCCTAGGTCTTGGAGGGCCAAAGGACCTCTTGTGGGTCGATTTTGAAAGAAAAGAAGGCACATGGAGCCTCCTTACTTCCCCAACCTCGTTAGACCTTGTCGGAGCTCCAGGGGCCCATCTGAAGCCACCAGCAGCTCCGGGGAGTTTTTAGCTCCGTTTTGTGACTTGTGGGACACTCCCATGTGGTTGGAGTCAATCTCCAGCATCGATTGAAGCTCAATCTGGGTCGTGTTCTTCTTCCTTGTTCTTGCAGGGAGATTCACAGTCGTTAGATCGAGCTTCTAGTCCAGAAACCCCAACCGTTGTCCGATTTGGAAACCATCGGTTGTTGGATCTTCAGTCGCAATCTAATCTCGAGCGTCTAGTAGAGAACCGATATCTATTGTTGCAAACGTGATGCGTGTCCAAGTGAGAAAATCAGAACTGTCCGCCAATGCACATGGGGGTAATTTTGCCTGATACCCCTACTATTTTTGTAATTTCATTTAATCTTTAAACTTTTGTCTGTAGTGTAAAAAGTTTTAGATATTTTGTAGTTCAACACTTATACTTTCCATATTTGCACTTAGGTTCAATCCACATCACCTCACGTATCTGTACACATGAGGGAATTGGGTGTTTTGCACCTAAGCCCTTGAGATTCTTGTATTTCATTTTATTCCACTATTTTAGACTATAAATGTAATATTTTCTAGAAATTTTGCATCTGGTCCCCTGAATTTTGTATTAATTACATAATTACCCTTTTAGGTATAAATTATTGGAAATATTTTGAAAACAAGTTGCAATTTTGGTCCTATTCTTCTCTATTGGGTTCGGGATTGGTTAATAAACTTTAAATATTAACATAAATGTCCCTATCAGATTGTATTTTATTTTTTAGATTTTATTTTGTTAAAAATAGTTCTTGTGCCCTAAAAAATCATACGAAATTAGGATAAATACCACATACAATATTCTACCACGTATAATTTTATTAATGTGTTTTATCTTATTTTTCTATTTATTAAGAAAAAAATGAGCTATTTTTTCTTGTCTAGCTTAGAAAATATAAAAAAATACAAATGTTTTGAAAAATTACAAAAAAAAATATTTTCTGTTTATTATCCTATTTTGAACCCACGGAACAAAAATCCCTAAAAATAGAAAAAGAAAAACTCTAAAAAATAAAACGCTCCAAAATCCTTATAAAAATTATAAAAAAATCTAAAAGATCCAAAAATATTATTTCTATTTTTGAATTTTGTCCATTATATCTATTATATATTAAGAATAGTTTTGGAAAATTATGAGCTTTTAGATATATTAAATTACAAAACAATTCAACCTATTTATCTTAGTTATTATTTTACCTTATTAATTTAATTAAAAATATAAAAAATAGTAAAATTTATAAGAAAAATCCCAAAATAGATAATAATATAAAAAAGACAAAAATATTTTATTTTGTATTTTTTAGTATTTATAGATATATCTATATTGGTATTAGTAATATTATCTATATTGGTACTTCTACTTTTATATTATCTTATTAAAAAGAAAAGAAAATTAAAAATCAGAAATATAAAAAATAAATAAAAATCTTAAAATTAAAAATATTAAAAAATATAAAATAAGAAATGCAAAAAATAATTACTTAAAACCCGCAAAAATTCAAAAATCTCTAAAAACCCAAAAACATTTATTATCTTTTTTGTCAAATTTGTTGTATATTCCTCGTTCTCCCTATATTCGACACTCTACTTGTACTTGACCACTATACACATTTATTTATAGGGCTATAATAAATTTTTTCACACTTGCTTGCATTGCTTATTCTTTACATTGTGTAGGTTGATTATTGATCGACCTTGGATCTCGTGAGCGGTCGCCTCAGCAACATCCTATCTTTGCTCTCCGTGAGGATATTATTTTAGACCCTCGCAAGATCTTTGTCATCACTTACTCTTTCTTCTTCTTTTTATAAATTTATTCTTTTATTTTGGTATAAATAAGTAATAGTTTTATGTATATTCTACTAAGGAATTTTAGCCAAAATAAAAAGAATAATGGCGGTGAATCATGGATTCATCGACTATTTATGACCATTATCAATGGGATCCATGAAGGAAGGTTATGGATACTTGCACATCACAGACGTAGAACTGTGAATGAAATCGACATGGTATAGGTTTATCATATGAACGCATAGCAGTTATATAACAAAAATTACAAAATAATATAATTGTGAAACCACATGGATATTGAAACAATTTCAGAATCTTTCCCCAAATCACACCAAACTAGGAAACATACCCTTGAAGTGTAACTGCAGTAGTATTCAAAGTAGAAGACCTCTTAGCTTGAATCTAATCCACTAGGCTTGCACCCGTAAGCAAACGAGGACGTAATTGTCTCCTGCCGATTTGAGAGACGAGCCCTCCTTCCTCCGAGAAGGAAGTTCCCCTCTTCAGATCCAATAGAACGACGAGGAGGAGGAGAGAAATAAATAGATAGATGTGGACATCTACCCTTAGAGGTGAAGAAGAAATAATTCATCCTCTTCTCCTCTTGAGAGAGACTAGAGAATGAGAGAGTTGAGTACCTTTCAAGGGGAATGAATACCCTCACTATATAAGACAATGTATGGCTAGATGCACTCTTGATTCTTGGATCAATGGCTAGAATTCAATTCTTCTTCAAATAGGACTAGATGAGAGAAAAAGGAAGGGGGAAACATCCACCACCAAAATATTGTCTCTTGATAAGGAGAGGAAGTGGTGGATGACCACATATTATCATGTACTGTCGTCCACCATAATTTTGGTGAAAATCTCTCCTATGTTTCTCCTCTTCTGTTTGATTTAGAATTAATATTTGAATTTTATCGACATTTAAATTGTGACAATAGGCGAAACATTCTCCAAGAATAATGAATCGTATTCGTTAACAAAAACTAAATGTAAATCTAATTTACAATTATGTTCAATGTGAATCTAATTCACATATTTATTGTGTGAATCAAATTCGTGATCTAATCCTTAAATTAAATATGAATCATGATCGCATTATTTTTAATCAATGTAAATATTTATTTACATTATTTATATGTCCATTGAAGTGAATCTTATTCACATAATAATTGATTAATGTAAATTACTATTCACATTAATTACATCTCTAATTATGTGAATCATACATTTTACCTTACCTTTTTGCTCCTTTCTCACCTCATGTCCACTCAAGTCCGCGAACATCATAAATTGTGTTACACAATATCCACAACTATATACATACATATATATATATATGATGCACTCAAACTCGCAATTACATTCGTTAGTCATAGACTAGTTTGCTTAGATAAGTGAGATACACAAACTAGACTAGGGGTTTAGGTAATCCAACTGCTCATGTTTCGCATATCAAATTGTGAATTCGAGTTCATTCACATTCGAGACTGCTTGTGCGACTAGCAAATCGCTTCTGCGACTACCATGGTCGTTCATATAATATTATTCAATATTAATATTTTTGGTTAATCTCTCAATGTATGAGTCCTAATACAAGTAGGAATCATGTGCATCCTTTGTAGATACATGGAGATAAGGTCAGAGAGAATGTATAGACCATGTATAGTGACTCCATATTCAATATCACATCTAATATCATGACTAAACCACTTTGAGACATATGATAACATCACATGTTGAATCTAATCTTCTCAGTGATTCCGAACTATTTTAGATCAATGTCCAACTCTTTTGACTAAGATGAATTTCTTTGAATCAAGAACAATTCTTATTCATAAAATCTCTAAGTGAAATCACTAAAATCCATCTAATTTCGGCATTCCCTTGAAATGGAAGATTTATGGTATACAATCTTTTAAGATCACATCACCCTCAAATATTATCAATGCACATACATCCTACATACCGGAATACATTGATAAACCTGAAGTTCCAATCCTTATTTGATTGTTTTCTTTGAGATTTATCAGTAAGTTTTCAATCAATCATTGGGTGACAGTATCAATTATATACTTTCCAAACATGTATATCATACTCTCAAATTATTGTCTTGTTTCCTAAACAAGACGACCATCGATGGAATTGATTGATCCCAATATCTCATGAGTGAGCTCAAGTCTTCCAGTTTACTGAACATGTATGTTTCCTTTGAGAGATAATGTATCATGTATGTCCTTATATGCACACTAGTTCACCAATATATAGACCTTGATTAGATCATCAATCTATTGATCTGTCAAAGGTACATACTCAAACATATAAATAAATATATATATATATCTGTCTCCAGCCAAAGGTTGTGTTCTTGTTTCGTGACATTATACGATACAGGTTTTAAGCTATCTCGTTCTCATAAAGTCAGCTCTTTAATCTTGACTCATCCAACAACCTCTGAATCTCTACTCATGTGTAGAGGACTTGCATCAAGAGGTCGGTTGAATGTCAACCCTTAGAAGAAAATTTGTCATCCATTTCTCGAACTGGAGATCCTTCTTAGATCTTTCTTGATAGTCACTCGATGATGCTTGTTGTGTCATCAATATACCTTTAGATTTACAACATCACGTCAGCTTTTATGATCTAACTTTTAGCTAAACAGCTATATGACATCAAGATGATCATGGTACATTATCCTATTTGTACTAAGGGACATTATAAGTGCAATCAAACGTGATTCATTTCTAGAAAACAATGATTCTTTATTTCTTGGAGATAATACTAATTAGAAATGGCTCTCCTAGGACTTACAAGTCCAAAAATCCAGATGTGATTGCACCACCTAGATACGTTTTCTTGATAAGAAGGTCTTGAAGATAACGATGATGGATCAATGTTAATTGAATCTATACGAAGATCACAGTGGATTCAACTCAAATGGAAGAATATTAAAAATAGAGAATAAATTATTAATACAAGCGATGGAGTCTCCTTCCAATATAGATCGACGATCAAAGAGAATAGATAATAAATTCCTAATACAAGTGATGGAGTCTCCTTCAATTATGAACCAAAGATCGAAATGAATGTGGAATGGAACTAGGCAGTTTGAAGGAAAAAGATTAACCAAGACCATATGGATTTCCAATATTATTCTAGATATGATTAATGAATACTAGGGAATGTTAATGATGTTGGAGTCCTATAATACGAATCATGGGTTCAACTAGCTACATACATCTCGATAAAATGGATCTACAACAATTAATATTCTGAAAACCGTACTTATACCATTCGTATTAAATATATAAAATCGAATATTTTCTGTTGCAAAATGATGCTTTTTATTTAAAATTTGCAACAAATATCATACTTATTGGCATATAGCTAGTAACGGTTCATGTGATAAGGATATGTGTTTGTGTGTGCATGTAGAGAGAGAGAGATCCCCCGCCGTAGGAAGATGTCTGCCCCCATGAGATAACCATGGCTATAAAGCAGAGCTTTACTACATTACAATAAAATGAATTGGAGTTATAGGAGCAAATAATTTGATTATTCACGTTAAAATATTGCCATGTTAAAATCCTAACAATGAATATCATTTTGTTTTTTTAAGATTTGCGATGAATTTTATATTCGTTATTAAAAGTATTTATCTAATAATGATTATATATACATTGACATCATACAATAAGATTGACATATGATGATAAATAATTTAATATTCATTGACATGCATGCATGTGTACATACATACATATATTATGTTGTTTCACACACACCAATGAATAATTTCCATTAGTACTCTAATTTCTTCACAATGATTGTCGTATTCATTGTTATATTTCTTGAAACGAATCATGTAATAACTATTTATGCTGGACTTTTTCTTCTGATCATTGTTGAGGTGGTAATAATTAACAAATTTTAACAGAAAAAGTTAAATTAATGTTTGCAACTTTTACCAACAAATAAATCTTTTGTGAATTAAAAAAATAATGTTACATCAAATAATATTTCTATTTTTCTTTTGTGAATTAAAAAAGATAATTTTCTAACAAATAATATTTCTTATTATTTATTTAAGATCCGAAGATATTGCAATAAATATTTGAAATATCTACATTACATTTTATTTAAATTTGTATCATTCCTTGACGATTCAAAGAACATTTTTTAAAGGGATATATACCTAAAACCCCAAGTAATTTTATAATACAATCATAACCCGCGTAATCGTGAATTACATGAGAAACCATGGATAGTCACTCCGTCTCACACCCATAACCCTTCATTAGTTTTCCTGTTAATCCAACCATATCATTGGGTTAATCTAACTCATTGTCTATCTAACGACTATTTAAAAAATTAAAAAAAAAACACCCCCTTCCTCATCCCACCCCTCCCCCTCCGGGTCCACTGACCACCTCCCACCCTCCTCTCCCAGGGTTGCGGACCACTCTCCCTTCCTCCACCCTACCCCCCTTCTTATCCAGCCTTGACCTCCTCCGACCCCCCCCCCCTCCCTTCTCCAGCCTCGCGCTCCTGCGGGGACCCTCACCCAAACCGCCCCCTTCTCCAGCTCCACCGCCCCCTCTGGACGCCCTCTTCCAGCCCCCTCCAGCTCCCCTACGGGGCTCTGCCGCCCCTTCCAAGACCCTCCTCCAGCCCCCAATGCAGCTCCATTGCCCCCTCCTCAAGATCCTCCTCTGACCTCCCTCATCTCCTCATGCAAGTCCGCCCTGGACCTCTTGGAGACCCTCCATAATTTCCCCCGACCCCACCTCCTCTCTCTCCATCCTCCCCGTCCAGCACACTCCTTCCCTCTTCCTACTCCTCCCCATCTCCTTCGTCCTCGACCCCTCCCTCCCCATTCTCCTCGATCCCACCCTCAAGTGCATCCAAAAGCTCCTCTCCAACAAAGTCCTCCTCGACCACCCCTCCTTCGACTCCTCTGTATCCCTCCTCGACGCCACCTTCCATTGCACCTCCCTCGACGACGACCCCATCACGCTCTTTGTCCTTCACGTCATGTGAAAGACGAAGACTTCTCGTACTACTCATTGTGCGATCTGGAGGTTCTTGGTTTGCATATGATACATATGTTCTTCGGTTCGCGTAAATGTAGGGATGTTTGCTCATCGGTGAGTCCTTTTGTATATTATAGATCGGCCGCGGCATCTTGGCCCCGTCCCGCTCGTTCGAGGCTCAGCGGGGTGCTCGGTCGCGGCATGCTCCGCATGGTGCTCGACCCTCTCGCGATGCTCTTCCATCTTGGCCTCGGCCTCCTTAGCCTTCGCCCTCTCATGGGCCTCCTCCCGCTCCCCGCAGGTCCTCGTGGTCGCCATCTCGGCCTTTTCCTCTGTCTTAGCCTTCGCCTCGCTCACCTTCTCCTTGGCGGCGTTGGCCGCATCGCTCAGCTTCTCCTTCGTTGTGTGCATCTATCCTCGGTCCGGTTGATCTCTATGAATCTGTGGTGTCACTCTATTTGATGTAACTGCATGTCTATTTATTGGACATGTAGCGATGGCTGAGGATTGGTCTTCAATGAGTACGTCCACATGGGGCACATGCAAGTGATGAGCAGGCTTCAGAGATGTTGCCACGTTCCTATCCATGCATTAAGATTACGTATAAAACAAGTTTAGTAGGAATTAGTAAAACTATTTGAAAAATCTACCTACAACATTTTTGAAATAAAATATTAATTATTAATTTAGTTCCTATCAGAAATTGCATATACAAATTATTGTGATGAAGTACGGATCCACCTTTAATATTGGAAAGAAATAGCATACATAATATGATTTTTTTATATAATTTTATATGGGTTATTATTCACTTTTAAAAAATAAAATTATAAATTGAACCCTATGATAAAATTGATCTAAGGCAGCAAACAAGTTAGGACTCATTGACATATCTTCCATAGTTAAATATATAATAATGAATATTCATTATATTCACAACGAATAATCATATTAGTTGTTACATTCCTCACAACGAATCATATAACGGGTATTCGATGATTTTTCCTTCTAGTAATTGTTAAATTTAACAACGATTAATATAGATCTTAATAAATCAATAGTAAAATCATCATTATATGGACCTTTAACAGTGAATATGGCATTCGTTGCTAATTATAAAAAGATGATTTAACAATGAATAATATATGTTGTCTAATCCTTAACATTAGAAGATATGGAATGAATATTCAAATTATTCATTTTTTAGGTCAATTTTCTTGTAGTCAAAAAATATATTAACACGCTAACTTTATATATTGAACTTTTCTTCGTGAGTAAAATTTCATATTTGAGTATTTCGCAGCCATGAGAATTAATTTAAAATTCACATTAATCCATATTTGAACTAACAATTCAATGATCTATATTAAGAGTCGGGAGAATCTATATTAGATGGGTGCATTCTATCAATGCAACATTAACATGACCTACATCCTTTTTATTGATACCTATTTGAAAATGAAAGATACAGAGGCTGCAATCTCATGGTATACCAAATCTAGAAGGTTTCATTCTAGAAAACACTTGAATCTGTTGCCATGTATGTGAACATTACATTATATGTATTGAAGACTGTTGCAAGGTTCTGCCTGTATAACCATTACCTAAACGTCAGTAATCTACCAGAATTAGTCAGAACGAAGATACAGATGAAAACCGGTCCCCCTTGTGTTCAATGGGGTCCTCACCAGGATCATGAAGCCCTTCTCCTAGAAGATGCAGGTTTTCATAAGAAGGAAATCAAACGTCAAAGATATCCTTGTATCGGTAGGCCGTGCTTTGCGGGATGATTCCGAAATTGCATTTCCAGAGTTTTAAGCTAAGCATCAAAACGTCAGGTGATAGTTGGCGTAACATAGAGTAACACCTTGATAGAAATGGAAGGTGAGTAAGGTTTGCAACGTCTTCCTATCGACTCAGCCAGTGGTGGTCTCTGGATCTCTTCAAGCTGCAGGATGGAATGGAGATCTGCCCACTGATTCAATTATCCTGCTGAACACCACCTTCGCAGGCACACAGGAAACGAAGGGCGCCACATCCCCAGACATTATCAATGTATGAAGCGTGCTTGCTTTACTAGAAAACTTCCCGATTTTGTTATGAGCAGTGCCACTCCTCTGCCACTTTGCTAGAGAAGAAAGGCTCCTAGGCTTGACGTCCCACATGCTTGATTGCTTGGAAGATTTCTTCTGAAGCTTCTTGGCAGGTTGAGGTCTGTTAGAGCCCTTTTTTGTGCGTCTGCTCCATTCACCAGTATTAATTGCCAACTGGCTTTTGATAGGGATTTTGCTTTCAAGGTCTGAAAAATTATGAACACCTACTTCACAGTCTTCCAGGTCTGATGGAGCATGAGGACGAGGAATGCGTAACAAGGCAGACCTCCTCCCTGTAAGCCACACATGTTCCATGCCATTTCCATCGGAGAAAGACGGGCTTTCTCCATAGTCAAGATCCTGAAGCAGTGTATCAGTGAATCCATCACTCAAGGCTTCAACCTCGAGAGAATGACCGATTATTGCTTTACCATTTAGTTTGCTCATAAGAGAGACCAGAGGAACTCGCTTTCCCTGGTAACTCGCCTGGACCTTCAAATCAACATCCACTAGCCCCGAGTCGAGTTGATCTCTGTATTTACTGGCATAAAAATATCCAAACTGCCTGGGCAGCCTATCCCACTGCCTCCTTTGAGGTGCGTGAAACTGTTTCTCGGTATCCCAACAAGATCGAGACATCTCGCAGGAGTCTCGGTCTGAGTCGTCCATGCTGTTGTATGCACTGTCGAGGGAATTTTCCTGAAACACCAGGGGGTAAGTGCCTTCCCCAGTTGGAGAAAAGTCAGAGTCTATGTCTTTATCAATGAGATCACTAACAGAATCATCAGTTCGGCCGTCAGAGCCCATATAACCATTGCCTCCTCTAGAAATATTATAAATGCATTTTTTACCCTCATATGAGACCATATTGTCAATGTTAACATTAGTTGGTTTCACTGCTCTATTGGATGCTTTACGAATATTACGCTTTCCTTTCAAGCTCCATCTAGATACCCCTGTCTCGACTAAACCATCCATCCTTCGACCCAATACTACAGTTAGATCTTTGTTTAGACTCTGCAATGATCCTTGTGTTGTACACCCAAAATGATCATATTCGCCGCTTCTTCCATAACCAACTAAGTCAGAAAGAAAACTCTGGCTTGTACCTGAAAACAAAATCCTATAAATTGCATTCATCTTATACTTCAACCATCAAAAAGAAAAAAATATTGAGATATATTAAACTTGCCATGAAATTAATTAGCAATTCTCCACAAAATGCAGCAGATTTTACCTATAAACTTTACTTCTCAGAGGGAACTGCGGTCGAAGTCATACTATTTCAATTATAATCCAAAGAAAACTGATATGCAATGTACTTGTAATGCCGAAATCGTGCAAAAAATGGATATTTGCAAGAGAGCATCCAACTTCTCGAAGGCGAACAAACATTTTCCTTTTGAAAGTAAATGAAAATATGCAGGGAATCCCTATAATACATTTTGATTTGAACCAAAACTACAAGTGCAAGTAAAAGCAATCATCAACCCAGAAAACAGGATACACCCAAAAAAATCAATATCCATAGCTTACCAAATAAAAGTCTAGTCTTGGCTACTCAGCGGAAAGTCCTATCTACAGTTAACAAATCATCATGGAATAGCTTAACAAATCGTCATGGAATAATAAACTGCATTTAGCTGAAAGAGTCTGCATTAATTGTTGCATAGCAGAAAGGGATTCACTTGATGGTTCGATTCGAATATATTTTTATCATTCCAGAACTCATCACTTTAGAGGCAATAAATCAATTTAGCTAACCACTGTAATCAATCAGTTTTTGCCTCCTAGCCAAGGCCCAAACTAGTCGCTGCTTATCAAGAATCTCGCTGATATGCAATCTCATATACCCAACTTCCATCCCTGCATTGTGATACAGCCTTCTAATTATGACGTTATATTCCAATTTCCAAACACTGTCCCAATAAAATATATCGCTACTTCTCTGTTGCTGCTTTAAAGGATTTACGTACAGTATAATCTGTCACAAAATCACTCCATTTAGCCAATTTCTGTTTGAAAGATCTATTTAACCACAACAACAAAGCCTTTTCTCACATTAAGTAGGGTCGGCTACATGGATTCTTTGCCTCCATTCAAATCTATATTAGGTCATTCTCAGGCTTACATCCAAAAAACTAAGATCCCTTTCAGATAGTCTCATTCCAACACTTCTTGGGCCTTCCTCGCCCCCCTCTTAGCTGGCTCACCATCCCAAAACTCGCATCTCCTAACCGGTGCATCAACCGACCTCCTTTGCAAATGTCCAAACCACCTTAGGAGGTTTTCTCATATCTTATCCTCGATCGGAGCTACACCAACTTTCTTTCTGATTGCATCATTCCAGATCCGATCTTTACGTGCATGTCTACACATCCACCGTTCACATTTTCATTTCTGCTACTGTTATTCTATGCACATGTCTATGGTTCATAGACCAACATTCAGATCTATAGAGCATAGCAGGTCTCACAACTACTTTATAAAGCTTTCCTTTGGTTTTCAAAGGAATTTTCTTATCACATAGAACAGTAGATGCTCCTCTCCACTTTAACCAAACTGCATTTGTTCTAGGAGTAACATCTCCATTAATCTCCCCATCATGTTGCAAAATAGATCCCAAGTATCTAAAAGAATCTTTCTTTTGAATGTTATCGTCATCAATCTTCACCTCGATTCATTCACCATTGCTTCCATCAAAAGTACACTTCATATATTCAGTCTTAGCCCTACTTATACGAAATCCTTGAGTCTCTAATGCATGTCTCCAAACCTCAAGCTTCCCATTTACTCCATCTCTATTCTCATCAATCAACACAATATCATCAACGAATAACATGCACCAAGGTATTTCATCCTGAATGTGACTGGTTTTCATAATCAAAGTAAAAAAGAATGGACTCAAAGTTGAACATTGATGCAGATCAATGTTGATGTCCAAATAGTCAGTCTTACCAGACTGGATCCTTACACAAGATGAAGCCCTATCATACATATCCTTTATGAAGTTAACGTATAGGACAGGTACTTGTCTCTTCTCCAAAACTCTCCAAAATATCTCCCATGGGACAGAGTCATAAGCCTTCTCCAAATTAATAAAAATCATATGGAGGTTCTTCCTTTTAGCTCTATAAATCTCCATTATTCTCCACAGCAAGTGGATGGCTTCAATAGTTGAGCGACCTGGCATGAATCCGAATTGATTTTATTTTATTTTGAAAACTTGCCTCAACCTTCTTTCGATCACATGTTCACAAATTTTCATAGAATGACTCATCGGCTTGATACCTATGTAATTCGCACAATTATGAATGTCTCATTTGTTCTTATAAAGAGGCACCACGATGCTTCCCCTCCATTCTTCAAACATTTTCTTGCTTCGCCGAATAAAATTGTAAGCAAAACCTCGGGAAGGAGATGCGGACTTGGGGACTATTGAAGGGGCACCTGGAGCGAGAGCAGAAGATGTAGGGCTCCCATGGAACACAAGCGACGGGGCCCCCAGGTCCGGCACCTCGTATGTGCGGAGAGGGTCACTTAGGTCGGAAAGGAAGAAGCGGAGGGTTGTGTTTTGCTTCGATGGAGCAGTTGGAAAGGTCACGTCGTTCCTTCCCACGCCCCAGCGGGCCGCCGAGGTTGCAGAACCTCTTTGAAATACTGGATAGGTGCATCGTTGAAAAGTTGGGTGTGATCCCTCTAAAGATGTTAAGGCAGGGTGTCCCTTAATGAAGATGCTTTCTTGTAATGTCAGGGGGTCGGGTCGCCCCGAAAAATGGCTGGGGGTTAAGAACTTATTGAAGGAGGTTGGTGCGGACATTTTTTTGCTCCAGGAGACGAAATTGTCGAGGTGTGAGGTCAAAGTCAGGCGGGAACTCAGAGGTGGGGATCACTTTGAGATGGCTGAGCTGGAGGCCCAGGGTGCCTCAGGGGGTATACTTACTGGGTGGTCGATGGCCTCATTCTCTCTGACGATGTCATTGAGAAGGAGGACAGATGCTTTGGGATTCTTGGTAACGAACGTCTATGGCCCGACTGGGACTGAGAGAGGTTCACTGGCGATGGAACTGGAGGGCTTGGGCACAGAGCTCGCGGCTGGGATCTGGATCATTGGTGGTGATCTGAAAGTTACTCTGCTTCCTGAGGACAGACTGCAGCTGGGAGGTGGGAGAGACCCAAGATCGGAGGCCTTCAGAAGAATGGCCCACTCCTTGGGCTTATCCATTATTGACGCGGTTGGCTGTGAATACACCTGGTGGAATGTGAGGTCATGTTCCAGACTTGACCAATTCTTGTTATCTCCTGAGGGAGTGGAGTCGTTCCCCCTGGCTTAGGCATGGGCATTGTTGTGGGAGTATTTAGATCACACTCCTATTCTTTGGTCGTCGGGGGAGGAGAGGAGTAGCAGGTTTGTGTTCCGCTTCGAGCGGAGCTGGCTCTTCGAAGATGATTTCAGGGAGATGGTTACTGAACAATGGAAAAGCTGGGCTCTGATGGGCTCGGTGGTCTCGAGGTTTGCGTAAAATTGAGGTCCCTTAGGTCCTCCCTTCAGAAGGGAGGTTAGGGCTCGGCGTAAGGCAAGGAGAGGGGAAGCCCATGCGGAGGTGGTGAGAAAGGATGGCATGGATGATGAGAGGGGTTTGGATCAGGAAGAGATGGCAGAGAGGATGGGCTTGCTTGAGGAGCCGATGCTGGAAGACAGAAAGGAAGAGATGAAGTGGAGACAAAGATCGCGGCAGAAGTGGCTGAGGGAAGGTGACGCCAACACGAGGTTTTTTCACTCTATGGCCTCCGAACGGAGGAGAATGAACTATCTACATGAGATTGAGATTGGGGGTGTGAGGGTATCAGGGGAAGGGCAGATTGGCAATACTTTGCAGAACCACTTCGTGGAGTTCTCTATAGGAGGTAAAGGGAACGGTGGGGGTGGTTGGGAGCAGGGATGGAGTCTTTGACCGGTGGGCAGGTGGAGAATTTATTAGTTGACTTCTCCGAGGAGGATGTGAGGAAGGCAGTTGGGGAGTGAATGTGGATGGGGCTCCTGGGCCTGATGGCTTTCATGTGATGTTCTATCGTGAGTTCTGGGATATATTTAAGGCGGATGTTCTGGAGGTTCTTAGTGAATTCAGGGATGACAATAAAGGTTTTGAGAAAGTTAACCGGATGTTGATCTTCCTCCTTCCCAAGAAGGAGAATCCGGTGAGGATAGACGACTTCAGGCCGATAGCGATTTCCAACGCAATATATCTTGTGGTGAAAAAAGTGCTGGCGAAAAGGCTCAATATGGTTATGGACTCGGCGGTGCTACAGGGTCAGTCCGCTTTCATTCCGGGGAGTCAGATGACGAAGGGTATGGTCATGACGTCGGAGATCTACCTTGAATGGAAGCGGTCGAGGAAAAAGGGCGTGCTCTCGAAGATTGACTACGCCAAAGCTTATGATTGTGTCGACTGGAGATTCTTGTGGACGTCTTTACAATAGAGGGGCTCTCCGGAGACATGGATACATTGGATGAAGAGATGTGTCACTACATCCTCCTACTCGATTTTGGTGAACGGCAAGCCGGATGGTGGTTTCTTTCAGCCTCAGCAGGGGGTCCGTCAGGGATGCTCGCTCGCTCCTATGCTCTTTGTTCTGTGGTGGATTGTCCGGCGGTCCTGTTCAGGCACGCGGTGGAGGTCGGGTGGTGCGACGGCTTCCGGCTGGGGAATTTATCTATCCCGTTGCTTTAGTATGCAGATGATACGATCATTTTTCTTGGTGGGTCAGACGAACAGAACCGCAATGCGGCGCTCCTCGTCGATATCTTTGGCAGTCTCTCTGTACTTGAGATCAACAAACAAAAGTCAGTGGCAGTTACCTTCAGGATGGATGACGGGGAGCGCGACAGACTCGCGGAGTGGACGGGGTGCCCTCTGAGGAGCTCCCTATTTCCTACCTGGGGTCGCCATCAGTGGATGGTAAGTTAAAGAAGTCGGATTGGGACAGCATGGTGCGCAAAATGGAGAGATTGGCGGGATGGAAGGTGGTCACCCTATCTAAGGGTGGGAAGTTGACCCTCCTAAAGCATGTTCTCACTGTCATCCCTATATTCTTGTATTCGACTCGGCTGATGCCGGTCAGGGTCAAGAAAAAGGTAGAATCTTTGATGAAAACCTTCTTCTGATCCAATGGTTGGCAACAGAGGTCCGAGCTGTATCTCGTGTGCTGGGAAGATGTTACGAAGGGGCTTGGCGATGGTGGCCTCGAGGTCCGCGACGCTAATCTCATGAACAAAGCTTTGCTTGCCAAATGGGTGGTTCAGATTTGGGGCTCCTCGACCTCGATGGCTACCAGATTACTGAGGAGTATATATGGAGTCAACGGGGAGTTGTTAGCTAACAGAAAGAGAGATTCGAGTCGCCGCTCTGGGTCGGGATCCGCATCGTCTTGCCGACAATATCACCAAGGTTGCGGCCTAAGGTGGGGAATGACCAGGTGTTTAGATACTGGAGTGACGACTAGACGGGTGAAGGCGCTCTAGGGAGGTGGTTCCCTAGATTGATGGCATTAGCGGCATCCAAAGATGCCCTCCTTGCTCAGGCGGCGGATTCCTGATCGTGGGCACCATTGTTTGTCTCGGATATGTCGGAGCAATGCATGGGAGACTTCATGAGGTTGATGTCGGAAATGCCTCCTCCGGAGGTGTTGTCTCAAGATGCGGACCATTTTGAATGGGAAGGGGCGAGGTTCTCAGTTAAGAAGGCTTATGATGCGACGAGGGGATTGGAAGTGGAGCGAGAGCGGGACATGGAGCTGTGTCAGGACATGAAGATAATTTGGGTGGCCAAGATCCCACAGAGTGAAGATTATCCTATGGTGTCTGAGAAGAAATCGATTATGCGATAAAGAGAGGGGGAGATTGTTTGGCTTGGACGACACTCGTTGTGACAGTTGTGAGGGCCCGGTAGAGCATGTGGATCACCTTTTCTTCAGATATGCGGCATCAACGCAGGTTTGGAGGGAGTCGAGGATCGCTTGGGTGGAGGTCAGCAGGTTAGAGCCATTTTGGAGATCGATTCGCGCAGTGGGTATGAGCTCGTCGGATGATTGTTCCAAACCGTTTGTTGTGCCTTGGGCTATATGGGTTGAGCAGAATGAGCTGATTTTTAAAAACTAGAGGTTCTATTCGGAGAATGTAGTGTCACATTGCAATTCTCTTTACAATTTTTGGACTTCACGGTAATGTACCCTCTTTTTTTATAAATGAAATTTGGATGTGGTGACTCTCGTCTTGGGAGCTCGCCCTCTTTTCAATCAAAAAAAATTGTAAGCCAAGTCAAACCACGCTTACCTAGAACTCTCCATACTTCTACTGGAATGTCATCAGGTCCTACATCTTTCCCAGAATCCATAACCTTCAAAGCCTCATCTACTTCCTTGCTTTGTATTCGTCTATAGCTTGCACAATTCAAGTAATTTTCACTACTAGCTAGATCTCCCAAAGTGACCTCCCTATTTCCTTCTGCAACTTCTATCTCTGCATTGTTACTAGCTTGAAAGATCAATTTAACCAATTATAAAAAAATGTTAAAAATAAATGTAAATGCTTGTTAGAGTACATGCCCATAGATGGGTAATTGGATCCCTCCACGATCTAATTATTACAAGCACCTATGTTAATCACGCATCGTCTATTAGTGGAACTTGGCATGGAGAAGAGAGTGAATCGTTGTGTATTCCTTGAGTCCATGGTCTCCTATATAGAGAGAAACCCTAGAGCGTAAAAAGGAGAAAAGTACATATATGACCCCAACGGGTTACAGGACTCAAATAAAATAGAAAATACAATAACTCTAACACTCCCCCTCAATTTAGATCATACATGTCGATCATGTCCAACCTGGAAATCAAATACGAGAGGCGCTTCTTAGGTAGTACCTTCAAGAAGATGTATGCAAGCCGAAATTCCATGGAGATGTGTGGAGTGGTGATCTTTCCACCTCGTACGATATCACGAATAAAGTGATAAACAACCTTGATGTATTTAATCTGCTCATGGAAAACAGGATTGATGGCAATGTACGTAGCAGACTTGTTGTCATGGTATAAAGGTACGGGAGTAGCAACTGAAAGTCCATGTTCCTTTCGAAAGGAGACAAGCCATGTGATCTCACAAGTGGCTTGGGTCATTGCCCTATATTTTGCCGTTGCACTCGATCTAGAGACCACTGTCTTCTTGTTTCATCAAGTAACCAAGTTGCCCCCAACGAGCATGGTGTAGCATGTAGTGGATCGACGGTCCTCAGGCGAACTGGCATAGTTAGCATCTATATAGGCAGAGACATCAGTGTGACCATTGACCCATAAAAGAGTCCACGTACAGGAGATTCCTTCAAGTATTGAATGACCAGAAGAACATCCTACTAATGACTGTAAAGGGGGCTCTCCATGTGTTGGATGGCTCTGCTCATAGCATATGATATATTTAGCCTAGTAACAGTGATATAGAGAAGTTTACCATATAGTATCCTCAAACACATGATCTATGGATGTGGAATGTTTTCTCACTTCTGCGTGGATGCCAGATGGCTTGCATCCGAGTAATCCAGTGTTGCACCCCAGAATCCAGGTTACCCGTTTACACAACATTAAATTCATATAAATTCACTATAGATCGCGTTGAGTTACGAAAATGAGGGAAATTTTCCATATAAAAAAACATTTGCGTTAATTTCCATATAACGAATAGGTAATAAAAGAAATTATCATTCTTTACATGTATCCCAAAATTTGACAGAAGAGAAATGCAAAAGAGCTACAACTATCTGATCAAAATAACCTATGTACCGATAAAAGAAACTGTTGGTTGAACTCCCAGCGAAAAGATATGCATGTCCACTTCTACGCTGCAGGAGATAAAATAATTTTTGTGAAAAGAAGGTTTAAGAGGTATAGGATAGGCTGGAGCCTGAAAATAATCTTGACATTCTGGTAAGTTTATAGTCTAAAGATTTCTCATCAAGGAGATGTAGCATTAATTCCAATTTAATAGATCATCATACTAACTTTTTAAATCCAAGCTTAAGACCACTTGAAAAGATCAAACCTTTAAGACAGGCAACTAAAGATAACATATAACTTTTTAGTTTCATTGGGGAATTTGTCGATCCTTATTTGGTCTATATCAGGTATATGAAATAACTACTAGAAATAAGAATTCCTACAAGCATCAAACCAGTTATGCCAACCCATTTGCTCTTGAATACACCTCATTTCTTCAACCTATTTCATTAAGCAATTTAGTAGCAGAACATGCTGACGAACTACAGAAATCGCCCTTTGTTAATTTTGACATGTTGTTGTACTCAGGTAATCTTGAGATTCGTCAAAAATTGACCGCACTAAGGAAATAATATGGAAATTAATCCTCAATGCAGTCACGGTATTTATTTTACTTGGGTAAGTCCCAAGGTCGAACTCAGGGAGGTAATATGAGGGCTAAGAATTAATCTCTAAATGATTTAGAAAAGTAGGTTTTCAGATAAGAAGGATTATTTTTGGTGTTTTTGTATTTTTCAATTTTTTATGGGTTTTAATTTAAAAGATGTAATTAATTAACCTAGAGAAATAGGATGCATGATTTTACAAATATTTCAATGCAAGAAAATAATGACATGCTTTGTGGTGAGAAATAAAATAATAAATGAATATTTTTTGTACTTTTTAAATGGTGCAGTAATACGATGAAATGATGATGCAAAGTGATGATAAATGCGAAGCAGGTCAAACTAAGATCAAGCAAGCCAATCAATTAATTAGTTCAAGCAACCTTCCCTCTATTAATCTCCGCAAATAACAAGTCAATTAAGATCTGGAAATAAATTCCCCATTCTTTTGCAATTAATTATTAAGCAATAGAATCAATGAATGAGAAGAAAGGTGTGCAATATAAGAAAAGAACTCTTCAAACTACTGACTATCAAACACTGTCTCAAAAGTGGAATCTCAGTGTTCTATATAATAGATAAAAAATCAAGGTTTAAAACGACACCAAGAATGTAAATATCTGACAATAGATGTGCAAGTTATAAATAATAGAAGTTCGGGACCTATTAGTAATAATAATAATTAAAATCCTTGCAATCTAAACCTTTGGAGGGGCTGAAATGTAATTTTCGATAGCCAATGTACTTCTGTATTTTACCCCTGGCAAGGGTATTTATGCAATTCATGAAACTTTGGAGGATGCCACTGCAATTTGCCCAAAATCACAGGCACAACGCGTGTGATTGTGCCTCTTTGTGATTCTAAGAAGCTGTGGGGGTCATCTATAATTTACCCGCAAATGCGTGCGACGCACGTAGGGCCCGCAGGCTCGAGTAGCGGACTTGGTTTGGTTGCTCCATGTGTGGCTTCTCGACGCTCCGATTCGAACCGAGGTAAGTGGCTCGGGCATGCGGCTTGGATCAATCTAGATCGTTGAGAATCTCTCGATCCTACAGCGCCAATTTGGGTGATTACGAACGGTGTAGATCAGGTGTGTTCTTGATCGTGCGTGTCATGTAGGGTGAGTTCTTCGGCTCGGCCTAGACGTGGGGGCCCTTCGCTTGGGCGGCGATGGTGCTCCAGGCAAGTATGGAGGAGAGGAGCGATGATGATGGAAGGCCGCAAGGGAAGAACTGGAAGGCGTAGGGGCTGAGAAGGTTGAGATGAAGGTCGATGTCGAAGGTGGTTTGAGGGTGAAAAGATGAAAACAGAAGAGAAGAAGAGGAGGTGTTGCCTGGAGGTGGAGTGGATGAGGCCAACTCTTGTGATCGCCTCGTCACGGGCAAGGCGCGGTGTAGCTCTGCTGCTCTGAAATATCAGCAGCACAAGGGGGATTCCCTTGTGGATCTCGCCAGGAGTAAATCTTGGCCACGACAACACGGATGTTGTCACTATCTGTGTCTCGAGCTCTCTCTTTCGTTCTGAAAGAAGATAGATTGGCGGCGAATGCCCTTGCTCGAGGGCTGGCGATGATGATAAATAGCAAGGTTTTAAATCTCGATTTCGATTTTGTTACGAGGCGGTGAAAAAACGAAACAATTTCGAAATTTCAACGAAATTTCACCAATTTCGGCCAAAATCGGCCTAGATTTGTGAAGAAAGGGTATATATCAATATTTCGATTTCAATTTCAGTAGGGTATCGCAATCGAAATTTCACCGAAATTTCGCGATTTGGGACTATGATAAATAGAGAGATGACCTGAGATTGGGAGAGGCGGAAGGAATTATTGGTTGGGGGTGATTAGGATAGAGTTAGTTGGGTGTAAACTGTGAAGGGATAAAAGGGATGAGGAGGAGGCGATGGTGATAGAGGGGATAAGGCCGTTAGGATTTTCAGGAACGAGCGAGAGGTTGGGGATGATAGGTCTTCGTTCGTTAGGAATGTGATGCCCGGAGGTTGCGGATTGGAAGGAAGTGATTATGAGCTCGTTGGGTGGCGGTTAGGGTTAGCTAAATGGTGGTCGGAGAAGGAGAAGAGGTGGGATGGTCACGGTGGCGTTGGGAGCTGAACGGAGAAGAAGAGATGGGTAGGAGATGAAGGAAAGGGTGGTTTGTTGTTGGCACGAGGCTCGGCTGGAGGAGGATGGATGTGGTTCGCTTCAGGTGGCTATGGGTGCAGAGAGTGGTGGAGGAAGAAGAATATAATCATGTGTGTTCCACGTAAGGGGAAGGTGAGAGGGGCATCATGTGCTATGCATGTGGAGAGAGAAAAGAAGGGGCGGGTTTCCTGGAGCCAATTGGCTCCACTAGCATCACGCCACACGGTGCGTTGACCAGGATGTTTGATCAATGCTTAAAATATAGTAATAAATATATAATAATAGAAAATGAACTCGGATGCAAAAGTACATAACACGAAAAATGTTTGACTAAATGTGATCTCCAATGCACATGAAGGTTTCAAGTGCAACCAGGATACAACAACAAAGCATTTTCCCACAATTAAGTAGGGTCAGCTACATGGATTCTAAGCCTTCATTCATATCCATCTTGGGTCAACTTCAGGCTTATATCCAACAAACTAAGATCCCTTCATATAGTCTCATTCCAACACTTCTTGGGCCGTCCTTGCCATCTCTTAGCCGGCTCAACATCCCAAAACTCGCATCTCCTAACTGGTGCATAAGCTGACCTTCTTTGCAAATGATCAAAGCATCTTAAGTGGTTTTCTCGCATCTTATCCAAGATCGGAGCTACACCAGCTTTCTTTCTGATTGCATCATTCCGAATCCGATCTTTACATGTGTGTCCACACATCTGCCTTAGCATTTTCATTTCTGCTACAGCCACTCTCAGCACATGTTTATGGTTCACAAGCCAACATTCAAATCCATAGAGCATAGCAGGTCTCACGGCTGCTTTGTAAAACTTTCTTTTGATTTTTAAAGGAATTTTTTTATCACAGAGAACAGCAAAGGCCCCTACCCACTTTAGTCAGCCTGCATTTATTCTAGGGTTTTTATCACTTGTGCCCCTCTGAGATATCGCAATTTCAGTTATGCCCCTATCTTTTTGGTAATATCAGTTGTGCCCCTCACTTCTTTCTCTGTTATCACTTGTGCCCTTCCGTCAGATTGACCGTCAATGAGTTGACTTAACCATGGTTTTTTCAAACCTTGGTGCAGTTAAGAGGGGTATTATTGTCCGGACTTCTTCTTCATCTTCTTCCTTCTCCATTTGTTCCTCCTTTCTCTTCATAATTTCTCTCGCTTAGTGACACCTTCATGCATCCATCGAATCTCTAAAATTTTTGCATTTTCACTGATATATCACTCATTACGGATCAAACGGTAAATTTTACTGAATTTTTTGGTGAATTTTTATGAATCAATTAGTCAAAAATTTATCTTATCTTAACAAAAACTGAAGCAGGGGGAGGGGGAGGCATGGGGCGGCTCGGAAGAGGCGGCTAGGGCTGCAGCCGCTGGAGGACTTCGGCCACGCGCAGGAGGTGCACGGTGGTGGCTCAAGCACCTGCAACGAGGGCGGCAAATGACCGAAGGCGTGCAGCCCTGGCGGCGTAGGTGCGGGGAAGCGGGCTGCCGCGGGGCTGGCGGGGACACGATGGGAGGCGCGGATGTGGCTCAGCTGCTGGAGACGGCCGGAGGCGCGGCTGTGGCTAGAGGCGTGCCAGGGGAAGCGCGAGCGCACAACGGAGAGGCGCTTGCGGGTGGCGATGGACGGCCGCGGGCTGGAGCATGGGGAACGCGTGCGGAGGCCTGGTGCGAGGACGTGCGGGTGAAGGAAGTGCTGCGGGCGGTGCACCTGGGAGCTGGTGGAAGAGGCGGAGGCGGCGTGAAAGGGGGGAGGATGAGTTCGGGACAGAGGAGGCGACACAAGTGCAGGAGGAAGCACTCGAAGCGGAGGAAGGGACGCAAGTCCAAGTTCTGCAACGACCGGCTCTCACTTGGAGACGACATGCGCCTGAGAGAAAGACCCTGATCGGGACTCACGACAATCCGACAGAAGCTCAAGATAGTCCGCTGACAATTCTAAGCCAAAGGCAGAGAACTCTCAATCAAGAGATCATGGTGGTTGGTAGTGGAGTTTACACCGGGAGTTCTCTGCGATTTGGTTCTTGTAGGAATCTGTTAGTGATACTAAGAAGAAATAGCAACAACAAGAAGATGCCAAGGAGTAGGAGATGGAGAGATTCGATTTCATGCATCTGTCCGGTTCGTCATGGGCATCTTCCTCCCCCTTCTCTTCCTCCAGCCACGCGAGGAGGCGGACCACGCCCATGACGGTGATGGTCCAAAGCGATGGTCGACGTCGCGCGGGCCTGGGCGAGGTGGGGTCACAGCTGCTGATGGCGGCTGGCGAGGTAGGGGGAGGGAGGTGCGGGTGGCAGAGGAGGGGGAGAAGAGGAAGAGGAAGAAGATGGGAGAGGAGGTAGAGGAGGGAGGAAAAAGACGGGGGAGGAGGACTTTTCAATCCTTTTTTAATTTAATTCCATTTGTATCCTTTAAGTTAACGTCCGTTTGTGTTGGTTATGGACGGTCACTAACCCGAGGGGCACAAGTGATAGATTAGCAAGAAGTGAGGGGCACAACTGATATTACCAAAAAGATAGGGGCATAACTGAAATTGCGATATCTCGGAGGGGCACAAGTGATAAAAACCTGTTATTCTATTAGTAACATCTCCATCAATCTCCCAATCATGTTGCAAAATAGATACCATGTATATAAAAAAGAATCTCTCTTCCGAATGTTGTCGTCGCCAATCTTCACCTCGATTCCTTCACCATTGCTTCCATCAAAGGTGCACTCCATATAGCAAGTCTTAACCCTACTTAAATGAAATCCTTTAGTCTCCAATGCATGTCTCCAGACCTCAAACTTCTCATTTACTCCATGTCTACTCTCATCAATTAACACAATATCATCAACAAATAACATACACCAAGATATCTTATCCTAAATGTGACTTGTCAACTCATCCATAATCAAAGTCAAAAGAAATGGACTCAAAGTTGAACATTGATGTAAACCAATGTTGATGTCAAAATAGTCAGTCTTCCCAGATTGGATCCTTACACACGATAAAGCCATATCGTACATATCCTTTATGAGTTTAATCTATAGGACAGGTACTTATCTCTTCTCCAAAACTCTCCACAATATCTCTCGTGGGACAGAATCATAAGCCTTCTCCAAATCAATAAAAAACATAAGGAGGTTCTTCCTTTTAACTCTAAAAATCTCCATTGTTCTCAGCAAATGGATGGCTTCAATAGTTACGTGACCGGGCATGAATCCGAATTGATTTTCTTTTACTTTGGAAACTTGCCTCAACCTTCTTTCGATCACATGTTCCCAAATTTTCATAGTATGACTCATCAGCTTGATACCTTTGTAATTTGAACAGTTTTAAATGTCCCTTTGTTCATATAAAGAGGCGCTACGATACTTCTCCTCCAATCTTCAGGCATTTTCTTGCTTCACCAAATAGCATTGAATAAAATCGTAAGCCAAGTCAAACCACGCTCACCTAAAACTCTCCATACTTCTACAGGGATGTCATCTGGTCCTACACCTTTTTCAGGTCTCATAACCTTCAAAGCCTCCTCTACTTCCGTTCTATGTATTCTTCTTTTCTCTAGGAAAACAGTTCCCCCTCCTCTTTCCCGCTTATCGTCTATAGCTTGCACGATTCAAGTAACTTTCACTACTAGCTAGATTAAATTAATCTCTCTATTTCCTTCCCCCAATGAAAAGTTTGTGGAAAAAGTGTAACCGAGATGCAGAATGAAATATATGCATTTTTTGTTATATTTTATGTATATAAAATATTAGTTAATTTTTTTAAGTTTGCAATTTTTACTTGGTTTTCTGTGATTGAATGATTATGCAAAAATCAAACATGATGTCGAATTATGCAATAGACTCAAATATGATTTTTTGCACTTTTATGGATTACTTTAATGTTAGAATAAATTAGTGAAGTGAAATATATACATGTGGACTAGGTTAATAAGCTCAAGTCAGAATATGCCTTTTTATTTATTTTTATGATTTTTTAGATTTTGATTTTTATTTAACTAGTTAAAACATGAAATGAAATAAAGAAATGAAAAAGAAAATAATTAAAACGAGTGGAATATGCACATGCAATGATAGGTCACAATCAGCAAAAATGTACAATGCACAGTTAGGTACTAAAACCCGATTTTCACAAATGAACTCTGATTCTTTTGAATATGGTCTTGATTTTTAGATATTTGGACTTTTATTGATTCAAAAGTGAGTAGAGTACATTCGAACACTGTATGAGAGAGATATCAGCGTCCGTGCCTTTTTGTTCTGAAATTAGGGTTTGGGTTTATTTCAACTATGTACAAGTTAGTATTTTTAGGATTTTTCGTTGATTAAAGTTAGTGATATGTACACAATGGAGTCAGTTTCATGTCAATTGGAGTTGCATGAATTAATTAAAAATGGATGAAGTTAGGTGGATATGCAGATGAATATGTATGCAGAAATAAATGCAAATTTATGCAAATTAGTTATAAGTGCATGAAAGTTAATTTTATGACATTAACAGAAGAATGCATCTAAATTCTAAGGACAAAGCTCTTTTTTCAGCTAATTAGAGTGATGAATCACAGATTCATCAACCCCCTAATACTTAAACTTTGCTCGTCCCCGAGCAACTAAAGAAATGGAGAGGTAAAATGAAATTGGGTTCCATACCAAGATCATGAGCAAAATGTGAAAATAGAGCTAGACCCGACCTTTGGATTAACAGTTTGACAAAACTTCTATGAGAATTAGGGGTTCAAAATCAACAGCCTCCAAGTTCTACACATCATTGTTGTCGGTTCGACTCAGAAGTCATCTTAGATCAACCTTTTTCCCAAAGCATACCTCATGAATATTGAATAATTATTTCATGTATGTGAAGGGCGTTAGCTCTTCACATCCGAAATGCTGGACTACCACGTAAACCTCTCCGCCAATAACTCGTCCTCAGGGAGTCAGGCATTTCTTTCTAAGTTCATGTACGTGCTAGTTTACAACGAATATGGAGAAAGAAGTTTTTAGAAGAATCGAGAAAAGAACCAGAGGGTGATCGGTGTAGTCACCTCTCCTATGAAGCTTAGCCAGTGTAACCAAGTCTCCACCAAGATATGCGTGCTTTCTGAAGCTTGGACCATTGTGGTCAAATATTTATTTGATAGTTAACTTCTTTTGGTATGGATTTTAGTCGCTCTACATGGATCTCTTGTGCCTTGACGAATATAGAATCTTTTGTTCCGTCCATGTTTTGAGGTATTAGAAAATATAATGCGGAAGCGGAATCAGAGATAAATGAATAAAACATTAAGCCGTCGGGATTTTACGTGGAACCCTACTCCCTAAGGAGCGGGATGAAACCATGGAAAAACACCTCAAAGGGTTGATTTATGCAATGCACTTTCTCACTGAATACAGAGGGTGCGGGACTTCTTATATAGCCCTCACTATGTTTCCCCATCCCACAGACGGTCGATGTGGGACTAAACAACTGGATGTGGTAAATGGATCCTAGAGTGATCCATTTACTCATCTACTCCATAAATAACGCATAACATATATACTCCACTCCCCCTCAAGTTGGAGCATGTAATGCTCAGCTTGGACAAACAGAAAGAAATCTCAAACTCATGTGACAGGACACTACGGACAATATCAATTCAACGCGCACAACTGTCAACCGTTGTCGAGGACGTTACTTCTCATATCGTGCAGGTGAGGAGGACCAAACGAGCTGGAGTGTAATTCAAATTGAGTGTGCTCTATACTGCGCCTGTCAGAGAAACTGAAACTGAAAATGAGTCTCCACCTAGAAAACTCTGGCCCGCCACATGTAGAAGACCGGATCATGTGGACAACTGCTCCATCTCTGAAAGGGCTGAACTGAAAAGCCGTGGAGACATCCTCGTCGAAGTCCACAGGTTGCTGGAGAATGGAGTCTGAAAAAGTCTCCTCACTGGGTCTCTCCCAAACTGGCCCAGAGAATGGAATCCCTACTCTGAGTCCTTATGAAACCACATGAAAACCCTACCTCACATGGAATAGGGATTGGGATCTCTACTCTGAAGTTCATATGGAATACATGAGAACTCTGAGCCGACAAAACTAGAATGATGGGGACCACAAACTGACGAACGCATAATTGCATGTGTCGAACTGAAGACTCGGAAACATCTAAGCGTCGAGTCTGAATATTTGAACAACTGTAGAGTCTGAAAATCTGGTTGGTCTGGAGAATATGAATCCAACATGTAACTCTACACAACACTCCCCCTTTCTCCATTACTTATCGAAAAACAATGACATCGATCAAGTTGGGAGAAGATGTGAAAATGGGGAGAAACGCAGCATGCATAAGACGATAATCATCATTTTTTCGGTTCTTTTTTGAAGATATTTTTTTCCGGCTATTTCATTCATTTTTTAATAGCCTTCACATTTTTTAAAATAAGCCGTTCATTTCATTTTTTTACGGTTTTTCTTTCTTTCCCTTTTTTTGCAATTTTTTCTGCGTACGGCTTTTCGTTATACGTGCCTATTTTTAATCAGCACAACTTTGAGCCCAAATTTTTTTCCTTTTGGCCCTTCTCTCTCTGTGTTTTAACTCTCGAACCAACATAGAGTCAGCTCTCTCTTCTTTCTTTCTTTTTTCAATAACGTTGGGCCCCTCCAATGGAAAAAAGAAAAGAAAACATTTTTTTAAACGCCCCAGTTGGACGACCATTATTTAGGGTTCCTACTTGGGAACCGCAAACCACTGCCGCCCTCGATTGGGCTTGGTCTCTCGTGCATCGCCCCCGATCTGGAGAGAGGAGGAAGAGGTCGAGTGCCGTCGTTGGTCATGGCGACTGGAGCATGCACCAGGAGGAAGCGCGCCATCGTGTAAGATGGAGATCGCCGCCTGTGCAGTGGTGGCTTCGCTTGGAGTCCGCCTGGAGATCTGAAGATAGTTTGTCGTCTGGGAGGACTGGAAGAGGGGTTGAGCTGTTGAAGCTCATCCAGTGTTGCGGCTTCGCCTGGAGATGGAGGCATTGCCATGGACTTGCAAGGAGAAGGGCTCGCGCCACCTGCACAAAGCGTTGCTCCGATTGGAGATGGAGGAGGGTGCGCGAAGCTGCGATCTGGAGATGAACGCTTGGAGCGGCACCTAGGCTTCAATCTGCGCCGCCTAGGGCTTTCTGCTCTCGCGGCCTGGATCTGTGCAAGGGTTGCGCAAGGTTCTTCTCGCGGCCTGGATCTCAGACCAAGGGTTGTGGCCTGGATCTGGATGTTTTTCTTGGCGATGCCTGGAGCCCTTTGTAGCATGTCCTGGAGTCAAGTGATCTAGGCTTGAGTTGCTGTGAAAACGAGGTCCTAGAGCCGCATGTACAAGAACAAGGTGGCGCAACCTGGAAAATTAGAGTTCTAGAGATTGAACCCTAGAGCATGTACCTTGATGATGAATCTCAAAGCAAATTGAACCCTTGCAGAGAATTAGGATTTATCAAGAAATCCTTAGAACTGAATCTCTGATCACGAACTTGAAAGATAAAGAATAATCTACAAATATCAATCTTCAAGAACAAGAACTCTAAAATCGAAACTCGAATAAAAATAGAGAACTTGAAATCCTCGAAAATCGTCCCAATTTGATACCATGTTAGAAAATATAATGCGGAAGCGGAATCATAGATAAAAGAATAAAACATAAAGAACATCGGGATTTTACGTGGAACCCTACTCCTAACGGAGCGTGATGAAACCACAGGAGAATATCTCAAAAGGCCGATTTATGCATTGCACTTTCTCATTGAATACAGAGGATGTGGGGATTCCCATATAACCCTCACTGAATCTCCACATCCCACAGACGATCGATGTAGGACTAAACAGCTGGATGTGGTAAATGGATCCTGGAGTGATCCATTTACCCATCTACACCAAGGTTGCAGAAATCGATAGTCGGTACTCGGTCGGTGGGGTCATTGACTAAGGATTAATCGGCAGTCAGGCGACTAATCGGATTTAGCCGGCCATTAGTCGCTTTTGAATTTTTTTATTTATTTTTAATATATAAATCATTTTTTATACACATATTCTTATATATTTGCAATATAAATCATTTTCTATACATATATTCTTATATATTTGCATAGATTTGAACATTTTTTATACTATTATAATGAAACAAAAGGAGTGATTGACTTTAAATATAACATTAAGCATATTAGAATAGGTTTGATTTAAAAAAAGCAAAAGATAAAAAAGATAAAAAAACCTCTATGTAAAAGTCGGTCGACTAGGCTGACTAGTCGGCCCGATTAGTCGGGTTGACCGACTAATGGCAGACTAGGCCTAGTCGAATCCCCCCCCCCCCGACTTGACTAGTCGGACCGACTAGTCGGCCGACTTTTACAACAGTGATCTACACCATAAGTGACGCATAACATATATACTCCAACATGAGCTCTTGGAAAAATTTTGCTAGCAGTCCATTCCTCATCCGAAGCTTTATTTCTATTTGTACTCAGGTCGTTAGATGTCCACGCTACCAGAAAAGAGACTCACACAGTCTTCCAACACCTCGTCTAAGTTGAGCTAAATGCATAGTGCTAGAGTACATATTAAATCCCTGATCAAGAGTCGTACTCTAAATGAGATGACCAGGTTAGACACTAAGAGTTGAAGTCTCAACATTGTCATGTGGAACCCGAAGAATTAAGTCTATGACCCGAAGCTTCTAAAATCCTATTTCTCGGTGAAGTTCCTCTGAAATTAAGTGGATTAAGGCCAAGTATAGACCACTCTCGATTTCTGCTTACAAATCGATTCAGAACCTAAGGGCTTTTCACTAGTGCAGATGCATGTAATGCTGAATGAAGTGCAAATGCGTGAAATGCAAATATTTTTGTCATTTTTTGAATATTGTGATTTTTTGTGTTTTTTGTATGATTTTTTAGATTTTATTCACACTATTCGTATTATACAAATTTCCAATATTCAGGAAGGCGTTATGTGTAGTCAGCCGGAGGGGTCACTGCATAGAGAATATGTTGTATGCGGGAGAGTATGCGGGGAGTATGCGGTTTGATAACTTTATTATTAAAAAATATAAAAAAAATCTAATATTATGTTAATATAGTCGGTCGAGAGAGTATGCGGGGAGTATACGATTTTATGCAGGAGAGTATGCGATTTTACGCGGGGAGTATGCGATTTTATGTTATTATGTGGGTGGGTTTATTTGGGTTTAGGTTAAATAAAAAATGTTTATTAGAAAAGCAGCTGAGTAGACAGCAACATAGGAGGTATACTCGGCCGAGTATGTGGGTCAACCCACATATATAGTTGTTTCACCATACTCGGAGCGGCAAGGCTACCGAGTACTAGTTTCAAAAAAAAAAAAGGCTACCGAGTACGAGTATGCAGCCGAGTATGCGGTACTTGACTGCTTTCCTAAACACTGCAAATTTCTACGCATTAGACAAATTTCCTCAAGTTTTACAAAAATTACCCACACCCCAAGTTAGTTTTATATATATATAATACAATACCAGATAGTACACTGCAATGCAAACTATGTGCATAATGCAACTCACCCCCATATACATAGTATATGCTAAGTATAGGAAAATGCAAAAGAAAAAGATGAGGGAGGTAAAAGTCCGCCGCCCCGTGCCTCCTATACTTAGGCTCTTAGTCAGCCTAAATATAGAAGAGAGCAAAATAGGGTGGTCGAGGATAAGAAGAGTGAAGGTGGATACAACACATGATGGGCATCGGTTCCCCCCCTCCCCCCATACTTAGGCTTTTGCCTAAGTATAGAAGAAGTACAAAGGGAATTGATGGGATCAGGTAGAGAAGGTGTCGATGTTCAAGGAGGTTTTCAGCAGATTTTCATTCGGGCATGTAGTGGGTGGGAATAAGGATATGAAGAACATGATGTAGAAGACTCCCGACCATCGTCAGAGTCATCCTCAGAATAGTAGTTTTCGGTGGAGGCTCTCCAACTAATTCTTCTTTGCGTCTTCTTACCCACATGTTCAACAACTCAACCTCAGATGATGAATAGTCTTGTGAAGAAGTATCTGTCTGGTCATATCTGATTCTGTCGATCTGTATACAATAACCTAGGGCAGAGTCTTCAGAATAATTCATGTCTATGGTGATGTACTTAGTCGGTTTGCTAAAACCTGAAGCACAGAGAGGAGAAGGACCGGGGTGCTTCTTCCCTCTACTAGCATCCAGACTAAAGGAAGTGGTCTTTCTAAACCGAGTCTGTAAGTTGTTGGTCATTGGCTCTTCATTAGATGAATCACCATGTATGTTGTATATCTCATGTAGGGTCAGTACACGTCCCGGTATATGATGGTGCTCAGAGTCGCATTTGGCTTTGTCAGCTCAGGTGTCATATCACAGTAATAATCCAGGAAGTCTGAAATGATTGTCTGGATTCGATGAATTAAATGTATCTAGGTCAAGCTCATTCACCTTGGTAGCGGCTCTGGTAGCCTTGATAGTCGGATCCTCACGTGTCTCTCCTAGGGTTGTGTATGTGGTCTCTTTCTCTGAGGTCTCATCTGTATCACGATTGTCGGTTTCATGTTCGGTTGTCTCAGGGTCAGGTGTGTCCATGAGAGTTTGATCATTATGGTCCTGGTTCGGAAATTTTATATCTTGAGTCTCGCAATCGATAGTCGCTCTAGCAGAGGCTAAGAACTGCTTTCCCAGAATGACGGGTGACTAAGACAACTCCCATCGATGCTCAATGTCCAGGACAATAAAGTCCATTCTACGTTTGATACCATGGAAGTTCATGACGACAGAAATAATTCATCTCGATCTCGACCAGGAAATTAAATGATCACTCTGGTCTTTTTGAACGATCCGAATTCGATTCAGCCAAACACGAACTTCAGGAGGATGTTCAAGGTGGTATCGTCGTCAATCCAAACATGAGTAAACTCGGTGCTCTCAAATTTCACAGGTAACCCTAGCCAACCATTTGACTATGCGGCTTTTACTCTTTTTGGTCATTACCATTGAACTGGTCATACTGATTAAATGAAACTCAGTTCGAGATCTCTTTCTGCCCATCTTCTTGGGTGATAATCAACTCTTCACAAATCTCTAAAGATCAGACACATACTTTATGGCCTTGATTAATGAAAGCTTTAAGATTAGACTTTTACAAAATACTTCAATATCAGTGTTGTCCAATTTTTTTGAATTTTCTATTTTTTTCTATTTTTTAAGTATTTTTATTAAATTCTATAAAATGGTTGGTGGACTGGTCAGATGCTTGTGGTGTATGTTCCTGAAAATTGTGCACATGATTTGTCTTGGTTCGCTTTATGGCATCCTCACTTCTCCTTAGTTGTTCATCATACTTTTTTTTGAAGTCAAAGAAGGGGGAAACATGCAACGGTAACCATGAGGATGACATTAACAAGTTGTTTAGTCAGTGCATCAGCTCTTTGATTAATTCGAGCTATGTCATTCGCTATCGTCTCATGACTTGAAGATGAATGACCGTACTCATCATGTCGTGACTCCGGCATGCAATCCTAAGCCGAGTAATAGTCATTTTCAATGATGATGGCTTGATCATGAATCATATTTCCTTGACTCTGAATCTCAAAAGTCTAGTCAAAGGAAAATTGATCGTACTCGGGAAGAGTCATATCGAGTAGGGGATGGTTCGAACAGTGAATTCTCAATCATAACTGAGAATCGTGTTTATCAAATTGGATTATGCACATGTCCATCCTAGAACTCACTCGCTCTATTGTGTCCACATAATAATCATTCGGTTCTGCAAGCAGTGCATATCTTGAAAATTCAGCCGAAGGAGTGGGGTGGAATGAAGGTGAAGCGTATGATAGCTAGGGAAGAACCGACTCAAAGAGAGGGTTCTCCTGATATGAGAATGAAGATCAAGATGGTCGGGATCCGATCATGTAAGCGTGACCCACGGAGTCTAGGTATAAATATCAATATTCCAACATCTTCGAAAATGAAGGTGAATGATTTACGAACCTCGATATGTGTATGCAAGTACAATTATCTTTGAATGCACGTGGTTCAATACACAATTCAAACCTCAAAATTCACCAAATTCACACAGTGAAGGCCGTAAAGGTTCTGCCAATTATCTTTTCAACTTTAAATTGGTGATAAAATCAATGTTATAATCAGTTACACACAGGTATGTCGCCCTGATGCTCCTACTATCCCTCGATCAAAGGAGTGATCTGCTCGGGCTGCCAAGTAATATCATACCTCTAAAGGAGATAGTAGATGGGCACACCCAAAACGTCGATATGGTCGGAGGCGAGCGCGTGCAGCTCCCAAATCCGCAAGAGTCGGATATGAAGACCTAGGGCGCAGGTCGAGGGTTTTGGGTTCTAGCCTTACGACTATGTCCTCGCCCACTCAAAGTCTGGAGGTATGTACATGTGCACAAGGATGGTGTTGTTCTACCACAATCAATGATATTCAATTTATCTTGTTTTATTTAGCTAATAATGTTAGCAGTCCCTTTGTTTCAATTCGGTTATCGCTTGGAATTTGAGTGGAGATCAGTACGTGCATACGCGAAGATTCCAATTTTCTTTAATCTAAAGTGAGTGAAAATCGAGAGAGAATCGAAAAAGCCGTACAGCAGGAAACACGATGATGAATGCAAAGTCAGAGATACTTGCAGTGCTTCCTTGCAATCTTCGTGCAGGATGCTAAACATAATTGAAATTTCTCTAACAAATATGTCTAATGCACACACGAGAAACCGCATTTAGAAGAAGAATTTCTATTAGCGAGTGATACAATAATTTAATCTGGCTAAATGAGATTCGATCTAGTGTGTCTAATTAATGTGAAATGTGGGCCTAGTCCTACGAGCACAAACAGAAACCTAGTAGCTCTAATAGCCACGGTGCAATCCTAGGATTAGGTCAATCACCACAAATATCGAGGCTCGATAGGCCGAGTGTCCAGTTCAGATACAAACGCGAGCCTTCAAATAAAGACCGCTGGAAATAGGCAGAATAATTACTGAATATTTACAAAAAGAAAAGAAAAATACTCTCTCTCCAAGAATAAGAAAATAAATTATTCGCACTTCTCAGCAGGTTCGGTCCACCGAGCCATCTGTCTCCAATCGCTCCGAGATGCGTCGACCTCAAAAAAGCTGCTCCAAGTCACCAGGTGCCTCGAACAAAAAAAAGAGATCAAATATTAGAGAGAAGTTCACAAAAAATATGTACAAAAATAAAAGAAAAAATGCTGAGAAGATAAACATTGAGATAAATACAAGAAGATCGGGGGTCAGATTACCCAGAGAAGAAAAACCTAAAATTTAAACTTTTTAAAAATTAATCCTAAATTGCATACCTCCTCAGCAATGGCGTTATTTGACGAACTACAGAAATCGCCCTTGTTAATTTTGATCTATTGTTGTTGCAGCCGAGCAATCTTGAGATTCGTCAAAAAGTGACCACATCGAGGAATTAATATGGAATAATCCTCAATGCAGTCAAGATATTTATTTTACTTGGGTAAGTTCCAAGGTCGAACTCGGGGAGGTAATATGATGGCGCAGAAAAATTAATTAATCAAGAGAAATATGACGCATGGTTTTACCAATATTTCAATGCAAGAAAATAATGCTATGCTGTGTGGTGAGAAATAAAATAATAAATGCAATATTTTTTGTACTTTTAAATGATGCAATAATATGATGAAATAATAATGCAAAGTGATAAATGTGGAACAGGTCAAACCAAAATAAGCAAGCCAATCAATTAATTAGTTCAAGCACCCTTCCCTCTATTAATCTCTGCAAATAATTAGTCAATCAAGATCTGACTAATTTCCGAAAATAAATTCCCTATTTTTTTGCAATTTATTATTGAGCAATAGTATCAATGGATGAGAAGAAAGGTGCCCAATATAAGAAAAGAACTCTTCAAATTAATGACTGTCAAATACCGTCTCAAAAGTGGAATCTCATTGTTCTATATGATAGATAATAAATCAAGGTTTAAAACGACACCAAGAATGTAAAATCTGACAATAGATGTGCAAGTTGTAAATAATAGAAGTCAGGGACCTATTTGCAATAATAATAATTAAAATCCTTGCAATCTAAACCTTTAGAGGGACTGAAATGCAATTTTTTATAGTCGTTGGATTCCTGTATTTTACACTTGGTGGGGGTATTTGTGCAATTCTTGGAACTTTGAGGACGTCACTGCAATTTTCCCAAAGTCACGTATATACTGCACGTGATTGGGCCTCTTTGTGATTCTAAGAAGCTGTGGGAATCGTCTAAATTTACCCGCAAGCGCGCACGGTGCACGTTGGGGTCGCAGGCTCGGGAAGCGGACTTGGTTTGGTTGCTCCAGGTGTCACTTCTCAATGCTCTGGTTCGAACTGAGGCTAGTGGTTCGGGTATGCGGCGTGGATCAATCTGGATCGTCGAGAATTGTCTCGATCCTACAGCTCCAATTTGGTCGATTACGAACAGTGTAGATCAGGTGTGTTCTTGATCATACGTGTCATGTAGGGAGAGTTCTTCGGATCGGCTTGGACCTGGGTGTCCTTCGCTTGGGTAACGATGGTGCTCCGGGCGAGTATGGAGGAGAGGAGCGATGACGATGGAAGGGCGCATGAGGAAGAACTGGAAGGCGTAGGAGCTGAGAAGGTTGAGATGAAGGTCGATGTCGAAGGTGGTTTGAGGGTGAAAAAACGAAAACAGAAGAAAAGGAGAGTAGGGTGTGTCACCTGGAGGTGAAATGGTTAAGGCCAACTCCGGTGATCGCATCGCCGCAAGCGGAGCGCGACGTAGCTCCACTGCTCTGGAAGAGCAGCAGCACAAGGGGGATTCGCTTGTGGATCTCACTTGGAGTAGATCTTGGCCACGACAACACGATTGTTGTCACCAATCGTGTCTCGAGAGCTCTCTCTCTCTCTCTCGTTCTTGAAGAAGATAGATTGGCGGCGGATGCCCTTTCTCGAGGGCTAGTGATGATGATAAATAGAGAGAGATGGCTTGAGATTGGGAGAGGTGGAAGGGATCAATGGTCAGGGGCGATTAGGATAGAGTTAGTTGGGTGAGAAGGGATAAGGGGGATGAGGAGGCAGCGATGGCGATAGATGGGATAAAGTCATTAGTGTTTTTGGGAACGGATGAGAGGCTAGGGATGATCGGTCTACGTCCGTTAGGAATGTGATGCCTGGAGGTTGCAGTTTGAGGAAAGGGATTAATAGCTCGTTGGGAGGGTTATCTTAATGGTGGTCGGAGAAGGAGAAGAGGTGGGTTGGTTATGGCAGCGCTGGGAGCTAAACGAAGAAGAAGAGATGGGTAGGAGATGAAGGAGAGGGTGGTCTGTCGTTGGCGTGAGGCTCGGCTGGAGGAGGATGGATGTGGTTCGCTCCAGGCGACGATGGGTGCAGAGAGCGGCGAAGGGAGAAGAAGATGATCGCGTGCGTCGCATGTGAGGGAAGGTGAGAGGGGCGTCACATGCTACGCTCGTAAGGATGAGAGCGCGTGCTACGCACGTGGGGAGAGAAAAGAAGGGGCGGGTTTCCTGGAACCAGGTGGCTCCACTAGCGTCGCACCACGTAGCGCGTTGTGCATAACACGAAAAATGTTTGATTAAATGTTATCTACAATGCCCATGAACGACTCAAGTACAAGCGAGATGTAGAATGAAAGATATACATTTTTTGTTATATTTTATGTACATAAAATATTGATTATTTTTTTTAAGTTTGTAATTTTTATTTGGTTTTCTTTGATTGAATAATATATGCAAAAATCAAATATGATGTAGAATTATGCAATGGACTAAAATGTGATTTTTTTTTAGATTTTATGGATTATTGTAATGTTAGAATAAATTAGCGAAGTGAAATATATGCATGTGGACTAGATTAAAAGTCAGAATCTGCCTTTTATTTATTTTCCTGATTTTTCTAGATTTTGATTTTTATGTCATTAGTTAAGCATGAAATAAAATAAAGAAATGAAAAAGAAAATAATTAAAATGAGTGGAATATGCATATGAAATGATAGGTCAAAATCAGCAAAAATGTGCAATGCACAGTTAGGTCCCAAAACCCAATTTTCACAAATGAACTCCGATTCTTTTGAATTTGGTTTTGATTTGTAGATACTTGAATGTACATTGATTCAAAAGTGAGTAGAGTATATTTGGATATTATATGAGAGAGATATCAGCGTCCGCGCTTTTTTTTTTGAAACCAACTCTTCGGGGGAGGCACGACGCGGTGCTCGCCCCAAAAATTTTATTGAAGGCGAAGAAGCCCGAGAAAGGAAGACAGGAACAGTACAAAAGAAGAGGATCGAGTGGATCCATCCGGACAAGCAGCTAGAAAAGAAGCACTACAAGTAAGACCAATCGCCCGAGACCAATCGTCCGCGCTTTTTTGTCCTGAAATTAGGGTTTAAGTTTATTTCAACTATGTAAAAGTTAGTATTTTTTAAGAGTTTTCTTGATTAAGGTTAGTGATATGTATACAATGGAGTCAGTTTCATGTCAATTAGAGTTAGCATGAATTAACAAAAATGGGTGAAGTTAGGTGAAAATATGTAGATGAATATGTATGCAGAAATGAATGCTAATTTATGCAAATTAGTTATAAGTGCATGATGCACCAGCTGATGCACCAGTTAGGATAAGATGCGAGAAAACCGCTTAAGATGGTTTGGTCATTTGCAAAGAAGATCAGCTGATACACCAGTTAGGAGATGCGAGTGTTGGGATGTTGAACCGGCTAAGAGAGGGCGGGGACGGCCCAAGAAGTGTTGGAAAGAGACCATACGAAGAGATCTTTGTTTTGTGGATATAAGCCCGGGATTGACCCACGATAGATCTGAATGGAGGCGAAGAATCCATGTAGCCAACCCTACTTAATTGTGGGAAAAGGCTTTGTTGTTGTTGTAGTTATAAGTGCATGAAACTATGAAAGTTAATTTTATGATATCAACAGATAAATGCATCTAAATTCTCGGGAAGAAGCTCTATTTTCAGGTAATTAGAATGATGCATGCCTAAGAAAAATACCCCCCAAATTTTCTTAATTTTTCAATGGAAATCGGCAGCTGAATTTGACGTTTAAAACCCAAATATTATTAACTATCCAGCAACAGTTAAACAACAGAATTCGTATTCAAAAATCCACCAAATTTCTCCACTAATCATCAGCAAATGAGCAGCAGAACATGCAAAAGAAAAATACCAAATCTCAGCAACATTATCAAGATACACAGCAGCAATACATGCAATTGATAACTCCAATTTTTAATTTACTAAATTATTTAGTAGCAAAATAATAGCAGCAATTAAGCATTAAACCCTCCCCCCCCCACATTTCATTAACTATACAACAGCAATTTGAGTAGCACTATATGCAAAATGAAATCCCAACATTCCTCAATTAATTAATAGCAAAACAATAGCAGAAATTGGCTTAAACAAATCCCAAATTTTACCCCATTTTTAGTAGTGGTTCAGCAATAGATTAAGCATGCAAATGCCCCAAATTCTTAGCCATTAATTAGTTACACAGTAACAGAGAATGCCCTAAATAAATCCCATAAAATACCAATTTGTTAGTTACACCGCTGTAGCTCATGCACTTGAAACCCCAAATTTTAGCCAATTTGTTAAACTACACAGCAACGGCACATGTGCTTGAAAATCCCATAAAATCTTAGCCAATTTGTTGGCTACACGGCAGCAGCTCATGCACTTAAAAACCCCAAATTTTAGCTAATTTGTTAGCTACACAGCAGCAGATCTATGATCAAATAACCCCAATTTCACAATTAATTAAACATGCATGACCCCCCCCCCCATTCTCAATTAAACAGTAGAATCTCATCATCAAATCCATGATTTAATAACCCAATTTATTAACTTCTAGATAGCAATTTCAGCAGTAACAATATGCAGTTAAAAACCCCCCACTTTTCTTTCAAAGGATGGAAGGGAAAGAAAAGAAGGGAAGTTCACAGATTGGCAGCAAGAGGGGAATAATATTGCACCTTAGACTCTCTAATTGAAGGAAAATGGGCACAACAATGCAACACAACATCAGCAATTAATTGTTGAATTTGGCAACAACATGCAGCAGCTGTAAAACTTCAATGGTTGCTGTAGCAGTAGCAGAAACAGCAGCAAGAGCTACTGCAAACTGTAGCAAAAAGGGAAGAAAAAGAGCTTCTATCGGTGGAGAAAAGAAGAGAAAAGAGAAAGGAAAGATGAGGAGAAGAATGGGGGAATATTTGGTGGTATAAATAAGGGAGAATGAGGGTGAGGTGTTACTTTTTTGGGAAGAGGGGAGAGCACGTGTGTGCTGAACTTGAAAATATTTTTTCCTTTTTTTACCTTTATTTCTAATTCATATGAATGTCAAAGTTATCACCATTATAACTTCGAATCTCCAATTCATGTGTATAATGGCTCATTTCGACCGTCACGGAATGATGATCCGATCTAAGATGGATTCAGAAATGGGCAAAATACAGTTTCGATTTATGATTAAGCTTTGCGATTAAAACCGATCAAACGACCTTCGATCGATAAACGGTCAATTCTATTGACTCTGGTTTTGTCGAGACGGATTTAGTGATGGTCGTCGTTTATTTTGACATTCGGATCGCGTCAAGGACTTTTCCGATGATACGAAATACAATGCAATTGATTTTTGGTCGATTGCACTAGAATAGGATCTAATCCATGATTTACGGATCGATCCGGACTTACTCATCATCAATTGGATTTTTATCGAGTCATGCAGACCCTAGTTGAGTCGGATTCGAATTCGGATCCGAGTAGTTCGGATCTGAGTGTTGCATCCAGCCTCAGTTAGAATGTCAAGGCAATACTTCCAGAGACGGAGCCCCTCTATATTGTGTATCTGATGCAGCGTGACCCCAAATTATGGGGCCACATTTATTTAATTAGATAATTATCAATTTTATTTACGTTTCTTGGGTCTAATTTAATAATTGAGATCGCATGTGATCTCAACGTTGATTTCGTAGAGTTTAATTATAATTGTTGGTCAATTAAATAATTAGAGTCCAATTAAGTCAGTTAGAGGTCAATTAGGGTTAAATTAGTTGTAATTTGATTATTTACTATTTTTGTAAACCCTCTCTCCTATATAAAGAGAGGGTAGTCCATCAGTTGTAGTCAGTCCATTATGAATGAAAATTTGAGTTGATCTCATTTTATCCCCTCTCCTTCTCTCTCTCCCTCCACGCGATCTCCGCGGTTCTTCCCCTCAACCCCGCGCATTCCGGCGTGTTCTCTTCTCAACCCCTCTCTTCTTCTACCAAAAAATCCACCAAAAAAATATATTTTATTATCATTCGCCGCCGCCAAAGCCCGTCTGCATCAATTGGTATCAGAGCATGGATTTCGAATCGTACCTACGATTCGACGATCCGATCGACTATTGGTGTGCAAAATTCGGTCTCCGCCGCCCATCTCGTGGTTCGCGTCGCTCAAAAAAGTTCTATCAACGTCTTATCGCGCGCATTAAGGTGCACGAATGGTTGAGCGCACAAATCGACGACAATTCCTCCACCAACGACCAAAGTCAGATCTATGCAACCGCCGTTCAAGACGATTTCGAAGCCGAAAACGAAGGTATTTTCAACCCAAAGGAGGATCTATTTGATACAACTATTGTGCAAGAAGAAAAGGAGGACCAAGGGCCCATATTCGATGAAGATCCCGCGGATAAAACATGCCAAAATGTCGACTTCTTCGAAATCACAGTTGCTGTCCCGGCAATTTCAGACCCAACGCCGTCGCCGGAATCGGCCCCGCGGCCCCCTCCGACCACCCCGGTGCCACCCCCACTACCCCAGGTAACTCCCCCTTCCCTCCAACCCCCGGACCTTGCCGCCATCATCCCTAAACCACAGCCCCAGCCCCATCGCCATCCACCCCCGCAACTTCGCCCTCATCCCCAGTCGCTGGTCACCCTCCCTCTCGCCTCCTCTGCCCCTTCCCTCCGTCCAGACCGTGGTGCCGCTCCGCCCCACCGAGCGGCCGCACCGCCACCCTCATGCTTGTTCGACGTGCGCCACCCTCGAACGTGCTCCAGAACCGCGCGCGACCCCCGTACGCGTGGCCCAGCCACGCGCCGCCCTAGGTCGTTCCCTCCGCAGCGGTCGGGGTTCGCCATCCTCGTGATCATCCTCCCAGCGTGCGGTCCTCCCTTCCGCGCTGCCGCATGGCCCCCCCTCCTCCAGGCCCGCAGACCTCCGTGCCCGTCCGACTCGCGCTCCAGCGGCCGCCTGCCGCGTGTCTCCTCCGCACGCGGGTGGCCCGCTCGCCGATGCCGAACCGCCACCACTGCGCCGCCCTTGCGATCGCGACAGCACCCTCGCGCGCCTATATCGCGGGAAGAATCCCGTGCCCTAACAATCCCACCGAGATTGAGGGGACCCAAACCCCTGGAATTGGGGAATCGGGTATTGAGTGGGGAAAATTGCGACATTAAATCCCCACATCCCTCTATTTACGGAGGGGTCCACAGCAGTAAGAAAAAAGAGAAAAAGGAAGGGGTACGAAAATTGCACCCCTACCCCTGGTGGCGGAATTTTTTTAGAAGAAGGGCTGAAAATCAGGATTATGGGGACTGTCCTTATTCGAATAGGACTAGGACCTTGGGTTTTTCTTATATAAGGACCCCATGGCTCCAATTCTTAGACACATCTCCCCTTCTTCTCTCTTTGTGTCATTGCTTCATCATGGATTATTCAAGGGCCATATTCTCCATGCCGCATCAATTCTTTGAGCACCATGGGAAGAAGACGACGATCGAGACGACGCCACCGTACGCCCCGCATATGTTTTTCAACCATGGTGGCCACGCCTCTCCCGCCCGCACATGGATTCCGCCGTCCACGCCCCACATGTTCTTCCAGAAGATAATTAAAGCCGCCGAACCTGCAGTTCACGCAATTCGTCAGGAGCCGAATTTTTGAAAGCGGTGGAGAGTTGATGCAGCGTGACCCCAAATTATGGGGCCACATTTATTTAATTAGATAATTATCAATTTTATTTACGTTTCTTGGGTCTAATTTAATAATTGAGATCGCATGTGATCTCAACGTTGATTTCGTAGAGTTTAATTATAATTGTTGGTCAATTAAATAATTAGAGTCCAATTAAGTCAGTTAGAGGTCAATTAGGGTTAAATTAGTTGTAATTTGATTATTTACTATTTTTGTAAACCCTCTCTCCTATATAAAGAGAGGGTAGTCCATCAGTTGTAGTCAGTCCATTATGAATGAAAATTTGAGTTGATCTCATTTTATCCCCTCTCCTTCTCTCTCTCCCTCCACGCGATCTCCGCGGTTCTTCCCCTCAACCCCGCGCATTCCGGCGTGTTCTCTTCTCAACCCCTCTCTTCTTCTACCAAAAAATCCACCAAAAAAATATATTTTATTATCATTCGCCGCCGCCAAAGCCCGTCTGCATCAGTATCACTTCAATGCCAAGAAAATAACGGAGTTGGCCAAGATCCTTCGTGATGAATACCTTCTGGAGGAAGGTCTTGATCTCTGAAATGACGGCTTCGTTGTCTCCGGTGACAACCATATCATCAACATAGACAGCAAGAATGACGGTGCCAGTAAACTGTCGTCTGATGAAAACGTAGTAGTCAGAAGTCGTCTTTTGAAACCCAAGAGTGTTGATTTCAATAGTAAGTCTGTCAACCATGCCCTAGGACTGGCGAGTGATGGCATGCCATGAATGAGGAGATGGATGTCCTTACCTCCCAAGGCATGTGAGATCTTGTGATGTACCCCCGGGAGTTCTACATGTGACTTGCAGATGAATCTTCATGATCAAGCAATCACTTGATAGGTCCATTGATATAAAAGCCAGATTAGTTGCAAAAAGGCTTCACACAAACATATGGGGTTGATTACTTTGATATCGTCTCTCCATTGTCTCCAATTGCTAGACTGGGGTCCATACACATAATTCTTTCTGTTGCAACTAGTCATGCTCTCGCATTGCATTATGATGATCTCTGGGGATAGAAACGGCATTCAGGGCATCTACAAACCTCTTGTCAGAACTAGATAAACTATCAGTAAAAGTAAAATATGGCATAGGATGAAAAGTACATTGCCTCTTTTGCTTGTGGAGAGCTATCAGAAGCTCCTCAGGGACGAGGCAGCAGTGATGGTAGCACTTGAAAGGGGCATATCATCCTACAAAAAAGGAACAAGGAAATGAACATAAGCAGGTGTAGTTGTGTACTTTTATGTATAGACGATTGGTGGAGGTGGAAGATCCAAAGGGATGTCACCTACAGTCTGTGTATGGAAGCTAGTCTACTCAAAGAAAGTGACATTTGTGGAATATAGTACCGACACCAACAAAATCATAGCACCGCTAGCCTTTCTGAGTACGAGTACCTAAGAAAGATGCACTTGATGGCCCTAGGTGATAATTTATCAGCGACATAGAAGTTATGAATAAATGCAATGCATACAAAAGTTCTCATAAGTAAAGGAAAAGGAGACTCAGTGGGGTATATAAAGAGAAATGAGTGCCCCCTTTTAGGACAGAAGATGGAATCCTGTTGATGAGAAGAACAGCAGTAAAGATGGCATCCGCCCAATAGTACATGGGAACATTCATCTAAGTGGGAAGAGACCTAGCAATATCAAACAAATGTCAGAGTTTCCTTTCCGCTATCCCATTCTGTTGAGGAGTATATGTACATGATATTTGATGAACAGTCCCCTGAGAGGCAAAGAAAGACATCAAGTCATGTTGGGTGAACTCAAGTGCGTTGTCAGTTCGAATAATTTGAACACATGTAGAGAAAGAAGTTTAGACATATTAAAAGAAATTTCTGGCAAATTTACTAATCTCTAAACATTCTCTTATTAGGTAAACCCAAGAGTATCTATTATAATCATCCACAAACATAATAAAATATCGATGACCGCCCAAGGTTTGGACCGGATAAGGTCCCTAAACCATGGGATCAAATTTCAGCGAAATTCGGTTGAATTTCGATCGAATTTTGATTTCGGTGGGTGACCGAAATGGTCTATATAGACCAAAAATTAGGGGCCCAGTTCAAAAACCGACCGAAATGATCAAAAATTCATTTTGGTCACTCACTGAAATGGTGACTGTAGAAATAGCTTCGGCTCTTTATAATTGTTTTCTTATTTCTCTCTTTTATGTAGACGTTTATGTAATTTACACTCAAGGCCTCTCCCTATATAAGAGAGCCTAGGGTTATTCTATGAATAATAACAAAGACTCTTTTCTTCTAACATGGTATCAGAGCCGCCCTAGGGCTCTCCACCCGCCGCCCCTCCCTTCCCCACCCGCCGCCCCTCTCTCCTTCTCTCCTTCTCTCGTCGAGCCGGCTTAGGGCTCCCAGCCGCATCCTTCCAGCGGCTCCTGCCGCCCCCCCATCGCTTCCAGCCGCCCCTTAGCGGCCTCCGCCGCCCCTTAGCGGCCTCCGCCGCAACCTCCGAGCGGCTCCTTGCCGCCGCCAGCGGCCCCAGCCGCTCACCAGCGGGCCCCGACGCCCTCCCCAGCGGCCATCTGCCGCCGCCAGTGCCTTCCCGCCGCGCTCCAGCAGCCCAAAGCCGTTCCTAGCGGCTCTCCAGCGGCCCAAAGCCGCCCCTAGCCGTTCCCAGCCGCACCAGCGACGTCAAAACTGCGGCTGTAGGCCCTCCTCGGGTCTCCAAGAGTCCATAGCCGGCCGTCTAAAGGCGATTCAAGGGCTATAAGCTTCATTCGAGGCGTGCCCTAGACCCCTCTTTCTCTGATTTATGGATTTGAGTACGTAAAGGTCTACACACGTACTCAAATCTAATGCAGTTGGTGTAGACGTTCATCAACGTGTCTGGTTTCCCTTCGTCTTCTTCGAGCAGCACTATGTCAGAATCGAAAGTCGATTTGCCCTCCACAGGCGCATTCAAAGGTCATGCGCCAATAGTGAAGATGGACGGGTCTAACTATGAGCTATGGGCTATGCAGTTCATGAGCCTCATGAAATCAAATGGTAAGAAACACATTCTTACCGAAGATGAGCCTGCGGAGAAGACAGGGATTTATGCCTCATGGGAGGCTGATGACGCCTACGCGAAAGTCTGGCTATCCGGTACGTTGACGATGGAGATAGCTAACGATGTTCTACATCAGCCTAGTGCCAAGGCGATGTGGGACATCCTTGCTGCTACATATTCGCAAGTGCGAAACGAGACAAAGATGTTGCAGCTTCAACATGATATCTTTACAATGAAGCAGGCCGGCAGACCTCTCCATTCTCTATACACATCCCTGAGAGGGATGTTTGAGAAGCTATACAGTACCATTCCTCTGACAGCTACACCGGAGCAGCAGAAGACGTTTCGGAACGCCACCATGGTGGGTGTTCTACTTGCAGCTCTCGATCCTGAGTATGATGCTGCCAGGTCACAGATTCTAGCAGATGCGGTTATTCCTCCGGTGGAGGATGTCTACAGAAGGCTCAGTCGCATTCCTGTTTCCTCCAGCTCTTCTACTCCACCACCATCTGCGATGGCAGCTTCGCGTGGGAGAGGTGGACCGCCTTCTGGACGTGGTCGTGGACGTGGACGTGGACCTCCAGGATGAGGTCGCTTTAGTCAGATGTGCTCGTATTGTCACAGAACTGGACACTCAGAGGAGACATGCTATTCTAAGCATGGGTTCCCAGCATGGGTTCCCAGCATCGGCACGAGTTGCAGAGCATTCACAGTCTCCATTACCGTCTACTGCAGATCATAGGTTTGACGAGCTTGTGGCCCGTCTACGTGATATAATGCCACATTCTTCTGGTGATCCTTCTGGTAGCTCTTCTGACATTGCAGCCACAGCCTCTGCCAGTTCTTCCGCTGCAGCAAGTAGCTCAGGTAGTTCATCATCACACATACATTCTCATGATATATCTGACTGGGTTATAGACTCCGGAGCTACACATCATCTTTGTCGAGATAGGGGACGACTACAGGCCTACAGGGATATTCCACCTGGCCGCTCGGTACAGATTGCAGATGGTACCCACTCACCACTTGTTGGACAGGGGGAGGTTTTCTTATCCCCCACTATGCAGCTACAGAATGTGTTACATGCTCCTGCGTTCTCACTGAATTTGCTGTCTATCAGTCAAATTACAAGAGGATTTGAATTGTCGTGCTATTTTTGACCCGTCTTCTCTCATTTTTCAGGACATACTGACGGGCAAGGTGATTGGCTGTGGCTCTGAGCAGAATGGTTTATATAGGCTGGTTCGGGATTCCTACGCCGGCATCTCCTCTCACTCCGCTGGACCAGTCTCTCCTTACATCTGGCATCTTCGATTTGGCCACCTTCCGATCCAGAAAATGCGTCATCTTCTGCCCCAGATCTCTCCAAGTTCGTCGTTTCGCTGTGAAACATGTCAGTTGGGCAAGCATCATAGATCGAGCTTCCCAGGTCGTCAGAGTCGGAGCAGTAGCTCCTCGTTTGAGTTATTACATATAGATATTTGGGGTCCGAGTCGTGTTCCCGATCATCAGGGGCACAGGTTTTATCTAGTTGTCGTGGATGATTTTTCTCGTGTCTCTTGGGTATTTCTTTTGAAGAATAAATCTGAAGCAGGCGATGTTATAAAAAATTTGGTTAATGAAGTCCAGAATGTGTTTTCTTCCTCAGTCAAATATGTTCGAACTGACAATGCCCTAGAATTCTGTACACGCTCTCTTTCTCTTTTTCTTTCATCGAAGGGTATCATTCACCAAACCACCTGCGCATATACATCCCAACAAAATGGTGTGGCGGAAAGAAAGCATCGTCACCTATTGGACATTACTCGTACACTGTTGATTCAAAGTTGTGCTCCTATTTCCTACTGGGGGGATGCTGTCCTTACTGCATGCTATCTAGTCAACAGGATGCCGTCCTCCGTCCTTGGAGAGAAGATACCTATCTCTCTTATTTTTCCAGACAAGGAGCTCTTCTCTCTGCCGCCACATGTCTTTGGCGCTGTAGCTTTTGTCCATCGTCTTTCTCCTGGACTTTCTGGTTGAGACTGGTATGGATGGGTGCAAACCATCAAGCATCCCCATGGACCTCAGCATGAAGTTATATGATAATGATACTGATGAAGTGGATAAGAGGAGATACAGAGAGATGGTGGGAAAACTCCTCTACATCACTATAACTCGTCCAGACATTGCATTTGCAGTTAGCCGGGTGAGTCAGTTTATGGAGCAGCCAAGACAGGTTCACATGGATGCTATACATATGATATTGAGGTATCTGAAGTCTTCTCCAGGCTTAGGGCTACTATTCAGAAAGGGCGCAGACTTATCCATCTCAGCGTGTGCAGACGCAGATTAAGCGGAATGTCCCAAGGATAGAAAATCAACCTCAGGGTTTGCAGTTTTTGTTGGAGGCTCTCTGGTGTCTTGGAAAAGCAAGAAACAAACGGTGGTGGCAAGATCCAGTGCGGAATCCGAGTACAGGGCAATGGCCCAAGCCAGCACGAAAATGATGTGGGTCCGCTCCGTATTAGAAGATTTACATATAGCCGTACCTCTACCTATGAAGCTTCAGTGTGACAATCAGGCAGCATTGTTCATAGCCAACAATCCAGCTTTTCATTAGAGGACCAAGCATATTGAAGTTGACTGCCATTACACCAGGAACCTGATCCAGAGAGGATTGATATCCATGGCCCATGTTAGCTCAGGAGATCAAACTGCTGATGTGTTCACCAAGCCATTGCTCAGAGGACCTTTTCAGAGATGTTCATCCAAGCTGAGCATGATCGACATCTATGCTCCACCTTGAGGGGGAGTGTAGAAATAGCTTCGACTCTTTATAATTGTTTTCTTATTTCTCTCTTTTATGTAGACGTTTATGTAATTTACCCTCAAGGCCTCTCCCTATATAAGAGAGCCTAGGGTTATTCTATGAATAATAACAAAGACTCTTTTCTTCTAACAGTGACCAAAATCGAATTTTGAGCCCTCGCCCCCAAACATCACAATGAACATGACCACAAAGAGCGGTATGGTGGGACTCAGCACGAAGTAGAAAAGAAGCTCGATGATGTTTCCCGAACTCACACACCTCGCACCAAAAGGCCTTCAAGCAGAGAGTCCAAGGAACATCATGGAGAGAGTTTTGGCGGAAGGATGCCCGTGCGCAAATGCCATCGGAACGGGTATTCAAAGATGGACGCAACACCAACAAACTTAGAATCTGAGGGTATGTCGAGATAATAAAGGTCATTCTTCTCATATCCGCCATCAACAATCTACCTCGTTTGGACGTCCTAAAAATAGCAACAAAAATCATCAAATATCACACGACAATTGATCTCAACACAAAGCTTGTGAAAAGACAATAAGTTGAGAGGGAAATCAGGAGCACGGTGAACCTCAGATAGTTGGAGCTTGGATGATAACTCCATGGTTCCAACAGCAGTAACAGGCGAGTGAGTCTCGTTGGCGACTCGAACCGACTTTACCAAGGAAGACGGTTTGAATAAGTTCAGTAGACTACCTTCTCCACTCAGATGAGTAGATGCTCCAGAGTCAATGATCAAAGCGGGAGCAGTAGGGGACATAGATTTGGTTATTGTATCTGAAGGGGTATCCAAGCAGCAGTGGCACTCTCACTGGAAGAAGACGGCCTAAGAATCTAAAGAATCTGTATCAAACGAGAGTAATCTGCATCATTGAGATGCACCATCTTTCCACTGGGGTTCGTAGAAGAAGACGCTTCTTCAACATCATAGGCGACTTCATAAGCACTATTGGCTATATAAGGAGGGAGGTCAAACTTCAACCAGCAGCATTCAGATGGGTGGTTCCAACGACCAAAGTGAGTGCACTGTGGGTACTGAGGATCGGTAGAATCTCGCCCATGACCACGACTCAAGTCACATCCACGACCAAAATCCCATCCACAACCTATGTGAAAGCTCGGTCGTCCTCTTCTCCCAGATAATGCAACGTGAGCAGAGTTCTCTGTGAGAGGTAAAGCAGAAGGTCATGCAACAGATGTCTCCAGTTCTTCAAGACGTCCAAAGATGATCTTCAGTATTGGCAGCATGACGGATATCAGAAATAGCTCTTTCACTGCCCGATATTTAGGATGCATGCCATCAAGGAAGCGATACACCTGCCAATCTGAACGCTCATGTACATGTTTGGTACAACATAAGGGCTGAAAGACAGTAAGAGGTGCATGTAGAACTCAACTATGGTAGAATTGCCCTGAAATGCAGACCAGATCCACCTATAGATGTCAGCAAGACGTGACTTCGTCATCTTATGGGAGTATGTCTGCTCAAAATCCTCCCACATCTCCTTGGTCGTGTCTTTGAAAAGAAGATTCGAGGCAATATGTACCTCAACACTGTTGGCATCCAGTTGATAATCTCGTAGTTGTCTACGAGCCAGTTGTCATAGTATGTCTCCTTCTCATCTAGAGGAACTTTAGTCGGGATATAGATTTTCCGCTGACCATCAATGAACACCTTGAAAAAACAAGACCAAAGCACATAGTTTTATATGCCCTTAAGTTTGATAGTAATGCCTTGTGCCATCATGTTAGTGGACAAGGGCTTTGTCGCAGTGGAAGAAGTAGATGTCATGGTGGTCAGATAGAGAGATCAAGAAAGTCTTGTGATTGATCAAATAAGCATATGAGAGCTGAAAAGTGCCCTAGAGATCACGCTTGGGCATGCACGACGTCTGAAAACAGTAGTACAGTAGATCAAGGGATCCTCATGGACCCTGAGGATGGTCATGGTCTCGGTGACATAGCTGGAGGCAACCGTGTGGGGTGCAGGACGGTTGACGACTGCCAAAATGGTGTGTAGGAGGTGATGGTCGCACCCGAGATCAGCCCTAGACGGTATGGATGCCCTAGAAAGAGCTATTGGTGGTGTCGCAAAGCCCTAAAGGGGCTGGTGATGGTGTCCAGTAGAGCCAGGTGGCATGGCGACGCCTAATAAGGTGCTAACGGCACCCTAAGGTGGTCAATGATGCTCCGGTGCGCAGGCGAGGGTGCCCAACAGTACTCGAAGGGAGCGGCTAGCTACAGGTGGTGCAGCCTGCAGCCTCGTAGCACCTGCAGTAGCTCCCACAAGGGAGAGAGGACCTCGCAGGGCCCTAGGTAAGGGAGAAGAGCCCGCGCAAACTCTCCACCAAGGCCTTAAATGTCGAATTTCGATTTTGTTTCGGTAAGCCTGGAAAGAGAAATTCGATGGAACTTCGATGGAATTTCGGTGAAATGGTCGGAATTTGGGGAAATTACTTGAAAACTCATTTTTTAAAAAATAAGATGTCTAATATTCTTTAACTCAATAAATGAGATAGAAGGATGTTTTTTTTTTATGCTAGAAGGATGTTTTTTTTTACTAATAGTAATATATTAATATGATATATTGCATTAAATTTCCATCCAATCGTCCCAACAATCAAAAAGTAGTTTGTTGCTAAGAACTAGAACTGGATTTGTAACGTAATTAGAAGTAATTGATTTCTCCTCTTGAACATGAAGAGAATGGTGACACGTGAGCACCACTTCAATAAGAATGAGGTGACATATATGATAACTACTAATTAAAATATATATATCAAAATAAAGAAAAACAAAAAAAATATAAAGATCTCCAATCAGAACTTTAAATTAACTATTAAATCTTATGTCTAACTGATATGGTTTGGATTTAGATCTAAAACATAGAAACTAACTAAAGAAACTTCTTTAAACAATGTAAAACACTCTAACAACTCAACACATTAACGAATAAAAAGGTGAAAATTCATTAATATATGCAACTTTCGATGAAGTGAATGGTAGATTCACTTTTTTTTTTTTGCCAAAACGACATGTAATTTCGATGAAATTCCATTGACATTTCACTGTTATTTCGTTGAAATCATGGAAAAAGACATAAGGAAGCGTTTCGATTTCGGTGACCTAAAGAAATGGAAATTTCGAAGAATTTCGGTGGAATTTCGTTGAAATTTGATGCTACGCTCTCCATGAGTAGGAAGGAGGCTTGGAGGTGGCGACGAATGTTTTTAATTCAGAACCCTAGTCTAGGATCATTGCTCTGATACCACGCAACATAAAAAGTGATTCGTTGTTTATTTCCATGAGTTTAAGGCCTCTTATATAGAGAGGATCCTAGACGGCAAAAAAAGTAGCATCACATATATGACCTCGAATGGTTACAGGACTCAAAAAAATAGAAAATACAATAACTCTAACAGTCATTATAGTGGGGCTATATAAGAAGTCCAACATCTTCTGCATTCATTGAGAGAGATTAATACTAATGCCATCCCTTTGAGGCGGTTCTCCCATGTTTTCATCCCACTCCTTATGGAGTAGGGTTCCACGTGAATCTCGATGTTCTTCAAGTTTTTATCCTTCATATCTGATTATTACGCTTCCGCATTGTCGTTTTCTACACGGTATTAGAGCGGGTTCGATTCTAAGATTTTTTGTTCTTAAAGATGTATGTTGATTATTGTTTATGTTCGACAACATTTTGAAGAGTTTCGATATTCATTATGCATATCCGTTCGTGTTGGAGATCGTCGTCAAGATCAAAGAAAAACTAGGGTTTCTGAAACCCTAATTCTACGCGTGCATCAAGATTGATCCAACAACTGGTGAGCAAGAATCATCTACTAGGGTTCTTCCTAGAACCCTAATCCAGTCCATATTTCTCCAAGCGCAAAAGTACCATGCAAGGGACATGTTCTCCAGACCGTGTAGATCTCCAGCAGCCATGCACACCATCTCCAATCGACACATGAACCTCCAGGTGCAGATCTTCTCTCAGGCACGTGATGTGCGCTATTTCCAGACGTCTGGAACTCTACTCAAGTGGCACTGCCAGCCCTTACGTGCACACCTCCAGACCTTCCAGACCCTTGGCAGCATGCCCCGACCACATCGTCTCCGACCCCCCGATGGTGGCGCACCTTGGTATAGCCATCCTCCAAGCAACCCCTTGCCAATCGATCTCCAGGCCACTCCAAGCACCGCAAGACAGATCCCAACTTCAGAAACCCATGTTCATGCGATCTCACTAATGATCAGGGGTGTGTGGCCGGCAATCACGGGCCCTCCGCCCCAGCATCATCGGGTTTACCCATGGACTCCTTTTTGTAAACCCTAAAAGATCGAAGCAAAGAAAGCAACAACCAACCACCGCCCTCACATCTTTTTCCACCTCCAAGGCAAGTGAAGCCCTTGCGACCCCACCTATGGGCAAAGAGAAGCTTCCAGTGAAGAGAAGCTCATGCTCTCGATTTTTCTCAGTGTGCATTGAGCCCCCATTGTTCTGGAAGGGGGAGTATGCATCAAACCATGGCTTCAAATTTCAATGAAATTCCATCGAATTTCTCTGAAATTTCCATTTCTCTAGGTTACCGAAATCGAAACGGTACCTTATTTCTTTTTCCAAGATTTCAATGAAATATCAACAGAATGTCAATAAAATTTCATCGAAATTGCATGTCGTTTCTGCGAAACAACAAAATAAGAGAATCTAACACATCGCTTTCATTGAAAATTGCATATATTGGTGATTTTTCACTTATTTATTCGTCGATGTGTTGAGTTGTTATAGTGTTTTACATTATTTGAATGTTTCTTTAGTTAGTGTCTAAATTTTAGACTTAAATCCAAACCAAATTAGTTAAACACAAGATTTACGAGTTAAATTCAAGTTTTAACTGAAGAGCTTTATTTTTTGTTACTTCTTTACTTTGATATATATTTTGATTAGTAGTTATTATATGGGTCATGTCATTCTTATTGAAGAGGTGATTATCATGGTTTTTTACTTTCAGTTTAGCACACATTTCTGACTATAGACAACACATCACTATATATAATAACATGTGTGATGATTATTACGACAATATTGCTTCAAAACTTATATTTACAATTGTATATTATAAATAAGTGTATATTTCTATTTTATTTCGTGCCTTAGTTATTGAAAAGGTCAGTTTAGAATCATTTCCAAAAATTTTAACGATTTCAATGAAATTTCTCCAAAATTTCTCTTTCCGGACTTGGCAAAACGAAATCGAAATCCGAAATTTAAAGCCTTGTTTCGAACCCCCACCGACATCGGTCGGCATCACACCTCCCATTGGGTTCCCCATCATGGGCAAAGAAGATAGAGAGGTTCCCATCATGGGAACCCTAATTAAAGGGGGAGACATCTTGGGCCCAATTCAAGCCAACGAATTAAAAAAATAGGGGCATTTCAGAGCATTATTGGGTTGTATTCAAGAAAAAAGGGGGAGAAGGCGAAAGATAAAAAAGGTTGCAAATCATTTGGGACCAATTACGATGTGTCTTCGAAGAAAAAGAGGACCTAGTGTGAAAAGAGGTTGACTGCGAAAAAAGAAGAAAAAGATAAAATCCAAAAAAGGAATAGAAGATGGCTTGAAAAAATGGATGAGATTAGTTTTAGTTTTTCCCCTCTTCAGTTCTTCTCCCAACTAGATCGAGTATCTCATATTTCCAACAAGTACGTGAGAAAGGGGGAGTATTATGTAGAGTTCTCCAGTATATATTTCATACTCTACCAATTCGTAGCACTCCATGTTCAAGAGACCCAGTTTTTTGGAGTCCTTCGACAAGGAGACTCAATCCAGTTTCAGTGACTGACAGATGCAGAGTAGGAATAAGCATTGGGTCGGGCTGACCCGACCCAGCCCAAAGCCCAACCGTATAGCCCAACCCAGTCCAAACCCAAAGAAAAAATAGGCCGGGCTTGGGCCCTGATACTATGCCCAATTTTGTTGGCCAGACTCGGGCTTGGTTCGGCCCATGAGTCCAACCCAACATATGGCTAATTCTTGGCATGCAAGCTTGGCTCGAATAGGCATGAGCCATGAGTTGGGCCAAGGGTTTAGACGTTTAGGTGTGAGTGAGTCGTGAGTTCCCCCTTCGCCGTCGAAGACAAAAGGTGACCCCCTCCCTACGCCCTTCCCATGTGGATGTAGTTCACCTCCCCAATCCATCTCCACCGCAACCTCCCCTCTCCATCGGGCCACAGTCTCCATCGTTCCTCTCGGCCACCCCCGGTCTCCACCATCTCTATCGCCCCTCTCACCCTTCTCTGCTCCCAACCTCCCACCGTATCTCCACCAATGTCGCCCCTCTCTATTCTCCACCATCTCAGCAGGCCCTCTCTACCCTCTTCGCTGCCTCTCTCCCACCATCTGCCATCGCTCCTCGACCATCTCCCACCACAGTCCACGACAAGGGTGCAGAGGGTTGTGAGCATGTAACGGTTCCGCAAGTATTGTGTAACTTGTTTATTCGTTCTGTTGTGATTATTAGAAAGAGTGAATAGGGAATGATATTCACATGTATGCCTTGTTATTTTTACCCATTCTGTTTACATATACAGATTTGGAGATTCCTTTGCCTATCTACTGCAATTCTAGGTATTTCATCTAGCAAAGTTTGCCCAGAATCTGATTTTGATGATGAGTATTGACGTGTTAGATTCACAAACTTCCTTCAACATCTGTTCACGTCTTCACTTGGAATGTATTAAATTCCAATGACATTTTGTTGTGTTGGCATGAAAGTAACAAAAGCATTCTTCAAGATAACATTCAAAATCTGATTCAATTTGCTGGAGACATCACGTTGGGAGAAATTTATTATGTAAGTTGGAGGTTTAAGTACGCAAGATGGAGAACTTGTAGAGAGTGCCATTTTATTGATAACTTGTGTACTTGACAAATATTCCCCACATTGATAGGTCATGAATTGCCATAAGAATTGAGTTAACATGGTATCTGATGTGTTCAGACAGCACTAGAATCCATTCTGTGTCAAGCAGGCCAGTCCAGCCCAAGCCTGGTCCATAAGAATTGGATCGGGCTTGGGCTTGCGCCGACCAAAAAAAACAATTTCTTAAACGGACATGGGTTTGGGCCTTTCAGGGTCCGACCCGTGCTCATCCCTAATGCAGAGCACAAGTTCTCCAATTTGAAACATGTTCCAGTTCAAGTGACTTTCTACAGTACAGAGCATACATTCTCCGACGAGGAGACTCATTCCAGTTCAGTTGACTTAAGGTGAAAATTCCAACATCACCACAACCCACTTCATTCTCTCGCTCTGCTCACGAAGCAGCATACCGAAAAGCTATAGGTAACCTATCCAACCCCTTGAGAGTACTGATAGGAAAAAAAGTGAGGAAAACATAACATGAGAGCCATTTCCCTTCAGCGGGCCCTAGTGTCATTCCACCATTACCTCATATAAAAAACTACAAGCCCCCAAAAGCTTATAGTGTCACCTTACAAGACCTCTGAGAGGACTACTTTCCAACCTCCTCTTATACGAGATTTCCAAGAAGACTAGAATGACCAATGTGACGTATTCCACTATAGAGAAATTGTTGGTTGGGATTCTTCCGTCCTTAAGCTAGCGTGAGGTGGGTGCGAGCTACAATCTACTCCTATATATTAACCTTTGAGGGGGGGAGTCTGAGTACTAGATTAGAGGGAGTCAAAGGTTGGATCTCGACTGAGGTTAAGGCGGCAGTGCAGAGCACACCTTCTCCAACGAGGAGACTCATTTCAATTCCAGTAACTCTGACAGACATGATACAAAGCACACATCCAATCCTTTCGTTCCTCCTCACCAGCACGACATGAGAAGCAATGTCCTTAGCAGGCAACCAGTAAAGTTTGTGTTGGTAGATATTATCCATAGTGTCTTGTATTCTGTGAGTGAGTGCTTTCTTTATATTTTGTCCAGGATGAGCAATGCATGCTCTAGCTTGAGGGGGAGTGTTAGAGTATGTGTCCATATGTGAGTAATTGGATCCCTCCATGGTCCCATTAGCACATTGATGCAGCGTGGACTCGACATGTAGGGTCGTCTAATTATTTAAATTGTGGTCGTTAATTTTATTTACGTTTTTTAAGTTGTCGCAATTTTAAATAAAGAGATCGCGTGTGATCTCAATTAGTCTTAATTTGAATTTCAAATTTGGTAGTTAGTCGGTTAATTAGTTAGAGTCAGTTTAGGATAATTGGTTGTCGGTTTAAATTATTTTCTATTCTTGTAATGTCATCCCTCCTATATAAAGGGATGAGGGTCCAATGTTTTAGTCAGTTCAAGATGTGATAAAATAGAGATTTATCTCTCTCTCCTCTCCCCTCTCTCTCCTTCTCCCCGCGTGATCTACACGTGTTCTTCTTCTCCCAAACCCCTCGTATTCCCGACGAGTCTCTTCTCTCTTCCCCTCGCGGTCTCCGCGTTTCTTCTTCTCTAACCCCGCGCATTCAGCGTGTCTTCTCTTCTCAACCCTTCCAGTTTCTTCTTCTCAACCCCTCTATTTTCTTCTACCATCGAAAATCCATCGTCAAATCTATTTCCCGCGCCGCGCCGAATTCCATTTTGCATCAATTGGTATCAGAGCATGGATATTGAATCGTTCCTACGATTCAACGATCCCGTGGCATATTGGCGTTTAAAGCTTGATCTCAACGGCATATCTCATGGGCCGCATGCGCCTTCACGTCAACGGAAGTTCAAAAAGCGTCTCACGGCATCCCTGAAGGTTCAAGCATGGCTGGACGCGCTAACCGACGAAGAAAACATCGCCGAAGAAGACGAATCGGCCGCTGTCCAGGAACGTCCAGATCTGAATCCGTCATCAACGGCGGCCCCAAGCACAGCCCCAGCCCCTCCGGCGGCTCCCCAGGCCGCCCAGATCCTCGCCGCCCCACCGGCGGTCCCTCCCGCAGTCCCGGCAGCCCCCTACCCCCCACGGCGGAGCCACCTTCCCCGCAAACCCTTCCCGAAACCCCAACCCCTGTGGCCCAGGCCCCCGCCAACCCCTTACCCATCACCCTCCCACCCCCGCCAGCCACCCCCTGCCCCGACAACCACCACCCCCTCAGCCAACCCAAGACCCCACTCCCCATCCCCAGGACCCCCCTCCTCCTCCACAGACCTCCCCCGCGCTCCACCCCCGCATACCTGCACCCCCATCCCTCCCGCATACGCCCCCTCGTCCCTGCGCGCCCTCCCACGCGCCGCCGCCTCTTCCTACCTGATCACCAACCCACGCGATGCCCCAGCTCCCCACGCACGCCGCCTCCTCCCCCCATCTCCCTTCGCCGCCCGACAACCTTCCACCTTCCCCTTCGTCCCCCCAGAACCCACGCCCTTCCGCGCCGAACCCCTGCGACCCCCGCCTCGCCACCACGCGGTCCCGCCCTCGCCCTCCCAACTGCCCCTGCCGCCTCGCGAAAGCCGCGCCTCCCGCGCAAAGCCCTGGCCACACCCCGCCGCCTCAGGTTGCGTCGTATACACGGGGAACGCGAGCATGCCCTAACGGGAACTCCGAAGAAGACGGGATGTGAATCCCACGACTGTGGGGACTAGAGATCACTTGGAAAAAATTGCAAAAAGAAATTCCCCAAGTTCTCTATTTACAGAAAGGTCCAGAGCATTATGAAAAGAGAGAAAAATAAAGAGGTGCGAAAATTGCGCCAACACCCCTGGCGGCGGGAATATTTAAAAAAGGGGGTTGTTCCTTATCCAAATATGACTATAGTCTTGGGTTTTCCCTATTTAAGGACCCCATGGCTTCATTCCTTGGACACATCTCCTCTTCTCCTCTCCTTGTGCTTTTACTTCGCTATGGATGCCCCGAAGGCCATGTTTTTCATACCCTATCAATTCTTCGGCCACCACAACGAGGGAAACCCAATCAAGAAGACGCTGCCGTTCGCGCCGCACATGTTCTTCGACCACGACGACCGCGGCATCTACGTCCGCGTATGGACTCCGTCGTTCGCCCCACACCAGTTCTTCCAGAAGACGGCGGAATCTGCAGATTCGACCTCCAAGCCTACATCGAGCAATTCGTCGGGAGACGAATTTTTTAAAGCGGCAGAGAGTTGATGCAGCGTGATCGCAAATTATAGGACCGCATTTAGTCGTCAATTTTAATTACGTTTTTAGTGGTCGTAATGGTCTAATTAAATAATTGAGGTCGCCTGTGATCTCAACGTTTATTTCGTAGATTTTAATTGCAATTTTGGTCAATTAATTAGTTAGAGTCTAATTAGATTAATTAGAGGTCAATTGGAAGTTGTCAGAGTCCAATTAGGATAAAGTTGGTTGTCAATTTTAATTTGTTTATTATTTTTGTAAACCATCTCTCCCATATAAAGAGATGGTAGTCCGGTATTTTTATTCAGTTAAGTATTATGAAAAATTGAGTTATCTCATTATCTCCCCCTTTCTCCTCTCTCCCTCTCCACGCGATCTCCGTGGTTCTCCTCCTTCAACCTCTCGTATTCCCGGCGAGTTCTCTCCTCAACCCCTCTATTTTCTCTTCTCAACCCTTCTCTTTCTTCTACCAAAAATCCACCAAAAAAATTATTATTTTTCGACGTCGCGCAAAACCCATTTGCATCAATTGGTATCAGAGCATGGATATTGAATCGTTCCTACGATTCAACTATCCCGTGGCATATTGGCGTTTGAAGCTTGATCTCAACCGCATATCTCATGGGCCGCATGCGCGTTCGCGTCAACGGAAGTTCAAAAAGCGCCTTACGGCATCCCTGAAGGTTCAATCATGGCTGGACGCGCTAACCGACGAAGAAAACATCACCGAAGAAGACGAAACGACCGCTGTCCAGGAGATTCCAGATCTAAATCCGTCACCAACGGCGGCCCCAATCGCAGTCCCGACCCCTCCTGCGGCTCCCCAGGCCGCCCAGATCCTCGCCGCCCCACCGGCGGTCCCTCCCGCAGTCCCGGCGACCCCATTCCCGTCCCCAGCCTCGCCGGCGCCGTCCCTCACCCCCGCAAGTCCCGCCGCACAGAACCCATCCCCACCCGCCATCTCGGCCACCGCCCTTTCCCCACCGGCGTCCCCACCAACCCGCGCCACCTCCCCTGCCGCCTTCACCTACCCCCTTCCCACACGCACCAGCCCTCTCCCCACTCCCCTCCTCCTCCGCTTTTAAAAAATTCGTAACCAATATGTTAGTCCCGCATCGTTTATTAGTGGGTTTTGGTCATGAAGGTGGGATTTGGTCATGAAGGTGGGGCTATATAAGAAGCCATACGACTTCTATATTCATTGAAGTTTAATAGAAATATCATCCCTTTGAAGTGGTTCTCCTTTGGTTTTATCCCGCTCTTATGGAGTAGGGTTAAACGTAAATGTCGGTGTTCTTCATATTCATATCTTTTATCTCTGATTATCATACTTCTATATTGTCCATTTTCCACACTGCTTAGTTCTTATTTTCAATAAATTTATTCATTCAACAATTTAACAAATCGGGTGTTTTTGACCAATAAAACAGAATCAAGGGCTCCAACGATGGGAACAAGCTCTCACAATTCATAATACAAACAAACATGTCCATGTCAGTGCTGGTATGTGGCTATACACACTTATACGGCTGTGTTACAGGTGGAACACTCTTACTTTGCCTCCATAATACACCGCATATTAGTAATTTCCAAAATTACTTGACATGACTAAGAAATGAGTTCATTATTGCAATGTGTCCGAGTATGTGACCACATAACATAACCCTACATTACTTAGTCATATGACTTCTATTTGAAATTTCATCAAGCAGGATCCTCTTGGGTATTGGGCATTGCACAAGATTCTCAGTTATTTACATGTTATAATATCTTAGAGCAATCTAGAGTAGGATTACTAAAATCGCATCTTTATCAAGGGATACTGGTAACTCGTTCATTCTAACCTGCATATCATGTCCTCATTAATTTGGAACTTTCTAGACAAAAAATACCAATGCCTCATAAAAGATTCGGATGCAGCAAACTGAATTTTTTTCTAAAAGTATGACCTTCTTCCAAGGGGATTAGCTAATCAACAATATCAGATAACAAAAAGATTTACCTTGAAAGCTGTTGAACTGATTAAACAGCAGAAGTTTAGTTATCTTGAAAAAGGCAAATTTGTATTTTAAAAACCATCATAGTCACATTACAAACTTAAATCTATAAAAGGATTAAAGCTGGAGTATGATATCTTCATTGGTGGGCTTGACATGGTGAGGAGTGTACAAAAAGCAAACAAAGTTGAAAGTAAAAGAAATTATTCTTACTTGGAATTGAAGTTTCATCAAAACAAAGCATATTAAGTTTTTTCAAAAAAAACAAAGTATAATAAGTTATTCTTACTTGGAATCAAAGTTTCATCATCTTCTGTATCAGAAGCCGAATGAAGCCTCTCCAATACATCAGACTCATATGGTTCAATTACTCCAAATGACGTATTTTCTTTTTCCAAAAGATCACGGTGCTTGGAGTAAGATTGCCATGTCCTCAAGAGGTCAGACGCATATCCTGTAAAAAAAGAATCCTTGGATACAGACAGCTGCAATGGTATTTTGAACGAGACATACAAACTAAATTCAACATTTCTATTGGTGCTGAAACTGAATATCTTACCATAAAGGTGTGTTGTTTTGGGCAATTTTGCAGAACTCTGCACAACTTGAAGAACAGGACGGCAGTTGTTGTGCCTTTTGTTAATAGCTTCTTCACTAAACTCAATATCTGAACTCTTCTCAAGAAACGAGCAATCTATATCATGCATAGGAGCAGGATGAGGATGCAAAGGATTATCCATAAAAAACAAGCTTTTGGAACTCTCATAAGAACCAGAACTAGCCAGTTTTCTTTTCGAAAAAACGTCTTGAACACCAAAAGCTTGCAATCCTCTTTTCCGAAGTGCAGTTTCAGATCTGTCATCATGCATATCACCTTTCCACATCTCAGAAAATGACTTTTCCTTGGTTGTTTCAGTAAAAGCCAAATTCATATTCCTGTAGTTAAGTAATTTACGGTGAGCAGAATTATCACTAATCGAGGCATCATTTTCAGTACGAAAGCCCATGTATTGTTCCTTTATAAGAGGTCCAGGATGTATGTCATTGAAACTGCTTCCTGATCCCTGGCGCCTCCCCTCAAGCATTTGCTTCTCAAGCTCAAGTGCATGAAGTATAGCGTCTTCACGACGTGCATACTTTTCCCTTTTCTTGATGGGAACGCCTTGGGAAGCTTCAGCCCTTTCAATACAAGCATCAAACTCCCCACATCGAAAAGCCTTTACCCGCTTGGATTTCTCCAAGTTATACCAATCACTGTAAGAAAATCACCTCCCTCCTATAAGTGATTATATTGTCAAGTGAACACATATCCAACATTAATAAAAAAAGAATCTAGCACAAGATTCGGTGCAGCAGATCAAAGACAACATCACCAGCAGGAAAATAAACAATTTACTAAAAGAAAAGGAGAAGGGTCGGTCATTGCAAGCATGTTGCACAATTTACTAGATACCTCCTTCATCCAATGAAAGAAAACAGTCTGAGGCTAGCCCACTGAGAGAGAGAGAGCATGTTGTTCAATATCAAGCTTCACATTAGCTCCTTTAACCGTTGTAAAGACTTGCCATATAAAGTTAAATGATTTAAGAAGGAACCAAAATTCTCCCTCTCTCTATCTCTCATTTTAGATGTCACCACTCATGACTCGTATGACATAATCGATAGATAGAAATGAGGAATGGTGGGTTATACATTTTTTTCAGATAGCCATTTCCATAGCCCCTGCACAATTTAATTTCAGAATTACCGCTCTATCATACTAAGAACTCTCTACTTTATAATTACTTTATGTCCGGCTTTTTTTATTTTTTGCAAAGATAAGTTGCTAATTAGCTATGAATGACCTCGTAATGTTTAAGATAGTTGCAAAAAATAACCAATCAAGGGATTATCATATAGGGTACTCAAGTCTAATCTAATGGGCGACAAAATGCGTAACCCAATTCTAATCCAATTTAATCTCCAAGGGGTACCCTAACTTTGGGGATAAACACATGATATAACTCCATCATAAAGAGGTACTGAGTTTAGCAATTTCCTCTCTATTGTATACCAATGTTTCATAAGATGGAACCATCGTTGATTTGGCCTTCATCCCAACTTCAAGTCTTCAACAATGGCATTAGCGAATGATAACCAATAAATTAACTCTCATCTCGTAATTCACCTCTCTATCAACCTATCATCAAACCCTTCTGTGGATATCTGACAACCAGCAGGTAGACTCCTAGATTATCATTGAGCACGAAGCATGTGTTTAGCTGATTACTCATAGTATCAATTTTAGTGAATATGGGAAAAGGTGGCAGCAATGACCAATTTAGACCTAGTCCTAGTAGTGTTCTTCTGATGAAACCTAGATCATACTAGGTAGGCCATGAGCTAGCGGTCAAAGACTCGTTTGGTGTTTAATAGCAATAGCTTCCCTTTTCTGACAGAAATAACTGCACTTGTGAATAGTTTTCTGATTTTAAAGAAATAAACAGCACTGGCTTATCCAACTCATACCACATTATAGTACTTTTTTCGAATGAAACCTAGATCCTACAAACTTTAAGAGTCTGCTTCCATCAACTCTCTATTCCATCTAAGACAGACGGCAATTCTCAAATAAGGAGATAATAGTAACAATCGGAGTATATTAGCAATTTAGAATGCTCCCACCTAATCACCAATTTTTTAGCTGATTTAGCCAGAACCAAAACTACAGTTGCATTATGGAATGGAAATCCAAACCTCTCTGGCACAAAATACCATCAATGGACCTGTGTGAATTATTTGCATACTTCAGCAACATAACAATATACTTTGCGTCAACATACCCATCCAAATTCCTCACAAAACCAACCACAGAGCGCTCTAAATCCACAAACCAAAACCAAAAAGTTATTAACTTTGATCATCCGCCCAACAAACCCCATTACATACCGACAATTCCCCGACAAAATCCAAAAAAATCACCATCTTTAGGATCCCATCCTTGCATAGTAAACAAATTAAACCCAACAAACCAAATCCAAAAAGATCGAAAATTTAAGCATCCAGAGAACTTACACGCTTGCGTCCTCCCTCCCCAGAAGCTTGACGGGCGTGCCCGATCTGGGGGACATGAGATGCGACGCGGAGAGTTCGTGCTGCCCTAGAATCCTCCCGGGCCACCAGGACCCGTTCCTCCTCCGCACCCACACGATCCTTCCCACCTCGCCGACCACTCCTGTCCCCTCCGATCCCTCCGAATCCACCCCCATCTCCACCAAAATCCCAAAGCTTCGAATAAAAATCCAAGAGACGAAAATGCACCGCGGGCGGAGGACTCACAGCACGATCAAATTCCGCGGGCGTATTAGGCTATCAATCTGTAAAGGGGTGGAGGGGAGATCGCGCCACGAAGATTTTAGCATTTCTGGTCGAAATCCGTTCTTCGATTTGGGGGCTTTTATGGGTTTGTGTGTAAAAGCATAGTTTTGAGGTGAGAGCGAGAATGAGAGGGTTTTTTACCGCCAATCTTTATCCTATTTTACTATTTAGTAGATCATTCTATTCAAATGTTTAAACACACTTATTAACTTGGTTTGCAGTAACTTATTGAATTTCCTATCCTTCCACTTCTATTATTCCTTGATTACACGAATTTAAAAAATCCGAAGCACTGAACTATGCAAATTGTTTGCCCTTCTAATTAACATAAATTCTGGATAATGTGATTTAGAAATAGGGCCACAACATCTAAAAGTACCTTTCTCATCTTTTTCGTTTTTAAAAAGGAACTTCGAGGATTATAGCTAAAAATATACGTCAACATTTCTCCCCCTTCACTTGTTGAGTTGAAGAACGATCCAATACGTTGTTGTGTTATGTCCCTCAGTTACCGGCCTAATAAGGCACTATTGGGCGAGGGGCAACCCAGCTTAACTAGATTTCCTTACATTCCACCTTCCATTATTGACCTTGGAATATCGTGCTCAGTTTAGACCTATTTAAGGCAGCAAGAGACTCTCGTGTTATTGTAAGATATGAACCTGGAATGGTCACATATAGGCTACTCTAAGGTAGAAAAATTTGTAATAATAAGGGATATTTACACCTATAATTTTGAATAGTTTCCCATAACCCTCAATAATTACGAATTACACCAAAAATCCTGAGTAGACACTCCATCACACCCTGCCACTTCCAAACCTCCACCTCAACAAAACCCATTCCTCCGCCTCTGTAAACCGGATCCGCCCTCATGTGAGAGGGATTCCTAGTCTCATCCTTCTTCTGTGACAGAGATAGACCAGAATTTGAGCGCAACGACGGAAGTCCTTCTCCGGCGAGATCCACGAGCTTCATCGTTGTGTTGCAGCATCACAAGCATTGCTTGAGCTCAGATCTGTGGCCCAGAAACTGCAGCGAAGACCGACGAAGCTTCTAAGCTTCCAGATAGGCCCCGATTCATCTTCAATTCCATCGATTTTACCTACAAATCTCCAGGTAAGTATTCCAATTTCAGTCTTCTCTTGCTTTCACCATTTTATTCTATTTGAATTTAATCTTTAATATATGTTCTAATCATTAGGAGTCCATAACCGATCAACCATCTTTCACGCGTACATCTCCAGTAAATCACATCGCTTCTCCATCATTGTATCAACCACGATTTTCTTCTTCTCTTTCACGAAGAGGAAGATCCATTAGGGCTTAGTCCTTCATGTCAGAATAGCTCTCCCTTTCGATCCATTCGTATCTAGAAAGATTTGCGCTTGCTTGTTCCTATATGCTAACCCATGCAGGAATGCAAATGGATCATCGGTCGGCATCCAAGTATCCTCTGATCTCATATTCTACTTCCGACAAGCATCCATCGATCATAGATTTGGCCATCTCCAACATTGTCTGTGAGTACGAGCTTCTTCACGAGGCTATCGCGAAGCTTCAGAGACTTTCAGGCCGCGAGGAGAAGCACAGAGGAATGACTATGGGTTCGTCGGAGCACATACCATGCATCACCGCATGAGTGATCAATCTGTGATTCATCACTCTAATTAGCTGAAAATAGAGCTTCCACCCGAGAATTTAGGATCATTTACATGTTAACTTAGTAAAATTAACTTTCATGCACTCATAAATAATTTGCATAAATTAGCATTCATGCCTGCATTTATAATCATCTTCACATTTTTCACCTAGCTTCATGTATTTTAATTAATTCATGCTAATTCCAATTGGCCTAAAACCAACTCCATTGTGTACATATCATTAACAATAATAAATGAAAAATATCAAAAAAATACTAACTTATAAAATTGACCAATAAAACCCAAACCCTAGTTCGAGATTAAAAGTATAGAAACGTGAATATCTCTCTTAAAGAGTCTCCAATGGACTCACTTTTAAATTAATGTATGTTACAATTACCTTCAAAATAATATCAAATTCAAAAGAATCGGAGTTCGTATGTGAAACTTGGCTTTTGGGCCTCTATGTATATTGTACATATGTCCCATTTATTTTATTTATTTTATATTTTTATTTTCTTAAATATTAAAAATCCAAAAAAATTAGATTCATGTGTAAATATGTCTTTTATATTTTCTCTGAGCTTATTTTGATTTTTATCTTATTTAAAATTACCAAAAAACCTGCAAAAGATAAAAATATAGTATTTTATATCTATAAGATGCCACCAAAAGACTTTTTGTACAGATGATTTATTTTGGTTTTTGATCCTTCACAAAAATTGCAAATCTCGTCGAGACGAAAAACTCTATTGTTGATCACTTTTTGATTTGACCTCTTTTATTATTTTTTCCTTTGGATATAATTTTTGATTTTTTTGTGAGCGACGTGTGGCAGCTCATAGAGCCGCCACGGATCACTCTCATTTTCTTTATTATTTTATTTTATTTATTTTTATTATTTGTTTATTTTATCTATTATTTATTATTTTAATTATTATCTATTTTAGATTTATTTTTATTTTTGTTTATTTTTATTTTTTTTAAGATTTTTGTTATTTATTTTCTCACCACGTGGCCGGATCCACGCACGCCAGGTGGTGCATCACCCCCTCTCTTACCTTCCGCCCACACCCGTCGCTTCGCCTTCCGTGGCGGGGCACCTCGGCCATCTCCTCCTTGCGCGAAGGCCCGTCATCATTGACCCTCCCACTCCATCCATCTTCCTCGATGATCTCTTAACAACCCGACGGCCGACAAACCACCTCCATCTTCCCCGGCTACAACGCCCTCCACAAACCTCGCCTGAATCAAACCTTATCTCCTGATGCGAAACCCATCAACGCTTGTTAATCCTCCTAGTTGATTAAACCCCCCCTCAAGGATTTCCATCTTATCCCTTCTTCCCTATTTAATCCCGTGGACGAAAATCTCCAGAGACTATCCGTCGTAATCTCCAGCAATCAGAGAGAGAGATATAGAGAGTCGAGCGATTGGGTGGTGACAACATCCAAAATCTCTGGCGAGGAGTCTTCTATGGTGTGATCAACAGGAGTTCCTCTCATGTGTTGTTGCTTCCCCATTGCGAGTTGCAGCAAAGCTTCTCAGCGCAAGCTACCGATGCTGATCGAAGTGATCATAAGAAGAAGGACATCTGTAACCATCTCCAATTCCAAGCGAACTCACCTCTTCAACATTAACAGGAGCCCGTGCTCCTCCGCTCTTACCCCCACCTTCATTGAACTTCACACCATCGTACCTCTCCTTTGACTCCACTGTCAGTCGCCTTCACGCCACTGCTCATAGAGCTTCCATTGAGCAGAACCAAGCGAAGAAGCCAGCCAAAGAACTCAATCTCCAGTTATCGGCAGATCAAGAACGCGACAGATCAGGACCGTCCAAAAAAGCCCAAAAGAGACCGTTGATCTAAGCCCATCGGACGCACCATATATTTTCCAGGCCTGCCATTTGAGCGTTGAGCTTCGATTTGACCTGAAGCGTCAGTCACGACCACGTGGAGAGGACCATCGAACCTCCACCTAAGCCGACAGCCCTCGCGTGCACCTTACATGCGTGTTGAGCAAATTGAACCATGGTCCATGCATTTCAAAATAATTACTCTAAAGCCCTCGCGCTAACCAGCTCACGTGTTGCGTACCCTCCTCTTGAAAAAATTGCACCCTAGCACCCAGAGTTTTTCAAAATTCTAGATTTACCCCCACTAGGGTTAAATTGAGAAGAAATCCAGGCGACGCTGCAAAAAATGCAAGAAATTCCTCCACAAGGATATAACTGAAGATATTTATTTATTTTTATTACAATTATACCCCTGAACTTCATTTGATCATAACTTGAGCATTATTTATCAGATTTTCACGTTCTTGGTGTCGTTTTATCCCTATCTGATTGTCTTTCATTTAGAATTATTAATTCCATTGTTAGATATATTTTTGAACAGTAATAAATTAAGGGTTCATTTTGTTCACTTTGAGCTTCTTTGTTCTCAATCATTAATTTTATTGCTCATTATTTATGTATTAATCTGGGAACAGTTATTGGAGAAATTAATATGATATTAATTGGCATATTAATTCAAAGATAAACTGAGGGAGGGGGTTCTCTTGATTTGATTGGTTGTTGATTGGTTCATCTTGATCCATATTCACAATCACTTTGATAACCATTTTGCATCATATTATTGCATCATTTAAAAATCACAAAAAGTTACATTTCTCACCACATAGCATAGCATTATTTCCATGCATAAAAATTATTTTTTAAAAAACCATGCATCATATTTTCTTCAATTATTAATTACACCTTTTAATAAAAAATCCATAAAAAGCAGAAAAGATAAAAACATCAAAAATATCTGTTCTTCATCTCTCTGAAAACCTAAATTCTTAAATTATTTAATTATTAATCTTGGACCCTCTTATTACCTCCCTGAGTTCGACCTTAGGACTTACCCAAGTAAAATAAATAAATTCGTTTGCATTGAGACTTGATTTTTTTAACCATTTCTCTGTGTGATCATCTTTAACGAATCATTAGATTTCTCAACTACAACTTCGACAACATTATCCATTAATTTATTAAAATTAACATAGGGATTTCCATGGCTCGTCAAATGGCACCGTTGTTGGGGAGGTATATGATTTAGTATTAATTTTTAGGCACTTTAATTTTTTAGGTTTTCAATTCCCGGGTAGTCTGATCGCCGGTCTTCTTATATTTTTTCTCCATTTATTTTATCAGCATTTTTATTTCTTTTATTTATTTTTTTATTTTTGTGTGAACATCTCTCTAATATTTGATCTCTTATTTCTCTACGAGGTACCTGATGGATTTGGAGTGACTTTCTTGGAAGCTGACGCAAATCGGAGCTACTTGAATCGCAGAGAATTTTTATTCTTTTTGGAGAGAGAGAGAGAGAGAGAGTTTAACTTTTATTTTGGTATTTATTTGTAATAATTTAGGTAACTGCTCCTTTCCAGCGATCTTCATTTGAAGACTCGTGCTTGTACCTGGACAGGACATTTGGCATATCAAGCCCATTTTTGTGGTGATTGATGTAGTCCTAGGATTGCACCGCGGCTATTAGAGCTACTAGGTTTCTTTTGTGCTCGTAGAACTAGGCCCACCCTTGCACTTTAATTGAATGCACTATATTAGATTTCACTTAGCCAAATTAATTTGCCCTATCACTCGCTAATAGAATTCTTATTATAGGAGCGGCTTTCTGGCACATTCATATAGATTAGAATTTCAATTTTGTTTAGCATTCTGCACGGAGATTGCGAGGAAGCAATGTAAGTATTCTAACTCTTTATTCATCATCATGTTTTTCGCTGCACATTTTTTTCGATTCTCCCTCGATTTTCACTCATATAGGATTAAAGGAAATTGGAATCCCCGTGTAGACTTGTATTGATCTCAACTCAAATTCAAAGTGATAACCGAATTAAAATAAGAGGACTGCTAAAATTATTGACTAATTAAAAACCGTATAAAATTGAATATTATTGTTTATGGAAGAGTAACCCCATCCTTGTACACAAAATATATTGTGTTTGTTGAGAGGTGAGGATGAATCCCTAGGATAGTACCCAAAATCCACCTTTTAATCTAGAGTAATTGGACTTATATCTTGTTTTATCACCAATTTAAAACCGAACAGATAATTGACCGAACTTTTACGGCATTCACTGTGTGAGTTGGTGAATTTTGGGGTTTGCATTGTGAATTGAATTGTAAAGCTCATTGGCACTTGCATACAAAGATCGAGGTTCATGAATCACTTTTAACCCTTCATTTTCAAAGATATCGGAATATTGGTATCCATACCTAGACTCCATGGGTCACACTTACACGATCGAGTCCCGACCATCTTCATCTTTATTCTCATATCAGGAGAATCCTTTCTTTGAATCGATTCTCCCCCAACCATCACATACTCCACCTTCATTCCACCCCACTCCATCCTCGGTTGAATATTCACGACATGAACCGCTCTCAAAACCGAATGATTATTATGTAGAAATAATGGAGCGAGCGAATTCGAGGATGGACATGTGCATAACCAAATTTTGTGGAGAAACATGATTCTCAGTTATGATTGAGAATTCACTGTTTGAACCATCCCCCCTACTCGGGATGACTCTCTCCCCGCATACAATCAGTTTTCCTTTGACCAGTCTTATGAGAGCCAGCGTCAAGGAAATAGGACTCACGGATGAGCCAACACCACTGAGAATGACTAATACTTAGCTCAGGATTACATGTCAAAGTCATGACATGTCAAATACAGTCGATCATCTCTGAGTCATGAGACGATAACGGATGACATAGCTCGAATTAACGAGAGAGTCGATGCTTTAACAAAACAACTTGGTAATGTCATCCAAATGGTTAAAATGATGGTAGACAACCAAGGAGAGTAAGAACCACACATTGCAAACCAAGACACGTCATGTGCAAAACTTTCAGACACAAACACCACAAGCATCTGACTAGTCCGCTGATAATTCTACTGACTCTAGTAAAAATACAAAAAAAATAAAAAAAATGGAAAATTCACAAAAAATGGACAACACTGATATGGAAGCATTTTGTAAAAGTTTGATCTTAGAGCTTCCAATAATCAAGGTCATAAAGTATGTGCTCGATCTTCATAGATTTGTTAAGAGTCGATTATCATCCAAGAAGAAGGGTAGAAAGAGATCTAGAACCGAAATTCATTTAATCACTATAGCCAGTTCAATGGTGATGACAAAAAAGAGCAAAAGCCACAGAGTCAAGGGTTACTTGTGAAATTGAGAACATTGAATTTACCCTTTTTCAGATTGATGACAACTCCAATTTAGACATCCTCTCTAAGTCCGTGGTTGACCGACTCGAACTCGGACCGCTCATAAAGACCCGAGTGATTGTTCAATTTCCTGACTGATCCACCAAGAGACCGAGAGGAATTATTTCTATCGCCATGAACTTCCAAGGTGTAAAACATAGAGTGTACCTTATTTTCCTAGACATTGAGCACCAAGGAGACTTGCCTGGGTCTCCCATCATTCTCGGAAAACCGTTGTTATCCGCTGCTACGACAATTATCGATTGTGAGACTCAAGACATAAGATTCCCGAAGCAGAACCTTAATAGTCAAACTCTCGAGGACACACCTAACCTTGAGACAAATGAACATGAAACCGACAGTCGTGATCAAGAGACTACCACTTCACATGATTAGACCTCTCCTAATGAAACACAAACACAAACCCTAGGAGAGACACCCGAGAAATCGACTGTTGAAATGAACTTCAAGTCTCACCACACCGCTATGAAGAACCACCTTGACATTGCTCCTATGATGAACCTAGATATAGGAACTTATGTGGATTCAGACCATGTTTATAAGGATTATCATGCTTATTTGAGTGGTCCAATTTTTAAGGCGGTTATAATTCATGAAATATTGAACCACTCACGGATATGAGACAGGGAATATCTTATGTCGTAAAAACTTAGAACATCAAAAGGTGGCATCTTCTACCACCAGGAACAAGCACACAAGACATACTAAAATTGAGGAAACACTCCCGAGACACCATGATCCTACAGGAGTGGTTAAATTTTTACGGTGATTCGACTGACCAGGAACCCATAGATGCCACAACATCCAGGTCCGTTATCTATGGTAGGAAAAAGAATTCTTACCATCCTCCCAGAAACAAACCGACCAAGAAAGTCATATTTGACCTTAGAAATCATGAGACTTCTAAAGATTCCTTGTCAAGTTCCTTATCTGGTCCTTTGATGGTACATCAGGTAAGTGCAATCAGTACAACATCTATCAAGGGATACTTACCTTTAGTTGATAATGGTTGGAGATCCTCTACAAATGATCACTATTCTTATGAGGATGACTTCGACAATGGTTGGGATTCTTCTCCTTCTTCACATACTTCATTTCCATATTCCCTCCCACCACATGCTCGAATGAAACAACAACAACAAAGCCTTTTCCCACAATTAAGTAGGGTTGGCTACATGGATTCTTCGCCTCCATTCATATCTATCTTCGGACAATCTCGGGCTTATATCCAAAAAACTAAGATCCCTTCGTATAGTCTCTTTCCAACACTTCTTGGGTCATTCTCGCCCTCTCTTAGCCGGCTCAACATCCCAACACTCGCATCTCCTAACCGGTGCATTAACTGACCTTCTTTACAAATGACCAAGCCATCTTAAATGGTTTTCTCGTATCTTATCCTCGATCAGAGCTACACCAACTTTCTTTCTGATTGCATCATTCTGAATCAGATCTTTACGTGTGTATGTGTGTATGTGTGTTCATACATCCACCTTAGTATTTTCATTTCTGCTACAGCCATTCTCTGCACATATCTATGGTTCACATGCCACCATTTAGATCCATAGAGCACAACAGATCTCACGGCTGCTTTGTAAAACTTTCCATTAATTTTTAAAGGAATTTTCTTATCACAGAGAACAACAGAAGCTCCTATCCACTTTAGCTCGCATGCATCCAATTTCCCCATCATGTTGCAAAATAGATCCCATATATCTAAAATAAACTCTCCTCCGAATGTTATCATCACCAATCTTCACCTTGATTCCTTCACCATTGCTTTCATCAAAGGAGCACTCCATATATTCCGTCTTAGCCCTACTTATACGAAATCTTTTAGTCTCCAATGCATGTCTCCAGACCTCAAGCTTCTCATTTACTCCATCTCTAGTCGCGTCAATCAACACAATATCATCAGCAAATAGCATACACCAAGGTAACTCATCCTGAATGTGACTTGTTGATTCATCCATAATCAAAGCAAAAAGAAATAGACTCAAAGCTGAACTTGATGTAAACCAATGTTGATGTCAAAATAGTCCGTCTTCCCAGATGGGGTCCTTACACAAGATAAAACCCTATCATACATATCCTTTACGAGGTTAATGTATAGGGCATGTACTTGTCTCTTCTCCAAAACTCTCCACAATATCTCTCTTGGGACATAATCATAAGCCTTCTCCAAATCAATAAAGATCATATGAAGGTTCTTTCTTTTAGCCCTATAAATCTCCATTGTTCTCAGCAAATTGATGGCTTCAATAGTTGATCGACCTGGCATGAATCCGAATTAGTTTTCTTTTACTTTGAAAACTTGCCTCAACCTTCTTTCGATCACACGTTCCCAAATTTTCATAGCGTGACTCATCAACTTGATACCTCTGTAATTTGAACAATTTTGAATGTCTCTTTTATTCTTATAAAGAGGCACCATGATACTCCTCCAATCTTCAGGCATTTTCTTGCTTCTCCAAATAACATTGAATTGATTCGCAAGCCAAGTCAAACCACGCTCACTTAAAACTTTCCATACTTCTACAGTGATGTCATCCGATCCTACACTTTTCCCATGTATCATAACCTTCAAATCCTCCTCCACTTCCTTTCTTTGTATTCCTTTATATCTTGCACGATTCAAGTAACTTTCACTACTAGCTAGATCACCCAAAGTGATCTCTCTATTTCCTTCCCCAATGAAAAGTTTATGGAAGTACTGCTCCCATATAGTCTCTACATCCTTCTGAGTAACAAGCACATGACCTTCCTCATCCTTAATACATTTCACTTGAGAAAGGTCGTTGGCCTTTCTTTCTCTTGCTTTGGCCAACCTGAATATATCCTTCTGGCCCTTCTTAGAGTTGAGATTTTTATACAAAACTTCAGAAGCTTTTGACTTATTTGCTTACAACCTTCTTTGCTTCCTTCTTCTCTATTGTGTAGTTTGTGATAGTTTCATTCGTTCCATCCTTAGACATAGCTTTAAAGCATGCTCTTTTAATTTTTATCTTCCCTGAATCCCTTCACTCCACCACCAAGCCTCCTTTTGACCTAGAGCTCCTTCCTTTGGCTCGCCTAGCATCTCTTTGGCTACCTTTCAGGTACAAGAAGCTACTGCCTCCCACATCTCGTTTGCACTTTCGCTACAATTCCAATATAAGTCTTCAAAAGCCTTCTCCCTGAATCTCGATTGCTTCAGTGGAGGATTCCACCATCTAGTTCTAGTGATCTTAGGAACCCTCCTTTTCTTTACCAACCCTTTCATTTGCACATCCAAGACTAACAAGCAAGGTTGGGTTGTAAAACTCTTTCATGGGATGACTTTGCAGTCTTTACAACACAACCGATCTCTTCTCCTCAACGTAAAGTAATCTATATGTGTTCTAGTTGAGCCACTCTTATAAGTAATTAAATGTTCCTCCCTCTTCTTGAAAAGAGGGTTTGCTATGAAAAGATCATAAGCCGTTACAAAATCCAGAATGACTTTTCCCTCTTCATTTCTATCCCCAAAATCATGTCCTCCATGAATACAAGCATACCCTGAAGCATCTTTTCCCACATGTCCATTAAGATCTCCACCTATGCAAATCATCTATCTTTGTGGGATTCCTTGTAAAATCTTATCCAGATCCTTCCAAAAAGCTTGTTTAGTCCTTTCATCTAAACCAATTTATGGTGCATAAACTGAGATGGTATTCATAATTTCTTCTTCAAGCACTAATTTTAGCAAAATAATCCGATCCCTGATTCTTTGCACCTCAACCACATAATTCTTCAAATCCTTATGAACAACCACTCCAACACCATTTCTGCCCTTATCTTTACATGGCCGAATGAAAATCTGTCGAAAACCTCCTTGAACATCGACACCTTCTCCTCGATCTCATCGGTTCCCTTGTACAACTTCTTCTATACTCAGGACAAAGACTAAGTATAGGGGGGACCGATGCTCGTGTATATATATTTATTATCCGCTTCTTCTCTTGACCACCCCATTCTCACTCCTCTTCTATACTTAGAGTATCTACAACCTAAGTATAGGGGGGGTGAGCCGACTTCTATTTTCTTTCCTTTTCCAATCTCTTATGCTTAGCCCGAGCTACGAATTCTCTGCGCTTCTGTGCTTTGAGGACATAGCACTCGTTAAGTATATGGGGTGTATATACTTTGTACATATTTTACCCATAACTCATACTTTCGTGTAAGTCTATATTTTATTTACGGGGTGGGTAACAAGCTTGTAGAAAAAACATAAAAAAATTAAAACTTTTCTAGAAATTTTGACTGCTAAGCTTAAAAATGAGTAGCTACTTTTCAGTGAGGGAGCTACGGTCTCCCTTATTAGAGTGGGTGGTTAAAAGGTAACGCATCAGGCATTGTCTTAAAGTGACATGGGTAGCCGTCTAACGGTCCGTACTTAAAGTGGATGCAATTATCCACATGAGCTTGGGCCAGTCATTGTTTCTCTAAAGATTAAAAAAACAAAAAAAATCACAAAATAAAAATGATGAAAAAAAAGTCTGCATTCCATACATTTGCACTTCATCCAACATTACATGCATTTGAATTGGTGAAAAGCCCTTGGGTTCTGAATCGAGTTATGACAAAAAAATCGAGATGGGTCTTTACTTGGCCTTAATCCACCTAATTTTCAGAGGAACTTCACTGAGAAATAAGATTTTAGAAGCTTCAAGTCTTTGACTTAATTCTCCGAGTTCTGCATGGCAATGAGCAGGCTTTGACTCCTAGTGTCTAACCCGATCGCCTCACTCTAGATATGACTTCTGAATAGGGAATTAATATGTAATCTCACACTATGCACTTAGCTCAACTCAAATAGGGTATTGGAAGACTGTGTGAGTCTATTTTATGGTAGCATCGACATCTAAAGAATGGAGTACGGGTTGAAATAAAGCTTTGGATGAGGGATGGACTGTTGGTACAGTTTTTATAAGTCTTCAAAAACATGTGCGGAAAGAAGGATTCTATATCCATAAGGGCACAAAAGATCCATACAGAGCAACCAAAAATCCATACCAAAAGAAGCCAACTACCAAATAAATATTTGGCCAAAAGGTCCAAACTTCAGACAACCTGCAGATCTTGGTGGAGACTTGGCTAAACTGGATAGCTTTATAAGGAGATGTAGCTACACTGGCCACTGTTCAGTTCTCTTATTATTCTTCTACCTTCTCCCTCATTTGATTGTGGACACAACACGTACCTGAACTTAAAAGAAAATACCTAACTCCTCGAGGATGAGTTATTGGAGGAGAGGTTTGCAAGGTAGTCTGGCATTCTTAATGGGAAGAGCTAAAACCCTTCACACACATGAGATAATTGTTCGATGTTAATTGGATATGCTTTGGTAGTGACTTCTGAGTCGAAACTGTTACAATGATGTGTAGAACTTAGAGGTTGTTGATGTAAAAACCCTAATTCTCACATGAGTTCCACCAAACTATTAATCCAAAAGTTAGGTTTAGCACCATTTTCACCTTTTGATCGTGATCTCGGTATGGAACCCAATCTCATTTCACCTCTTCATTTCTTTAGTTGCTCAGGGATGAGCAAGGTTTAAGTACAAGGGGTTGGTGTGTATACTTTCTACATATTTTACTCATAACTCGTACTTTCGCGTAAGTCTATATTTTATTTATGGAGTGGGTAACAATCTTGTAAAAAACCAAAAGAAAGTTAAAATCTCTTCTAGAAATTCTGAATAATAATCTTAAAAACGAGTATCAACTATTTAGTGAGGGAACTATGTCACCCTTAGCAGATGATGAATCCATGATTCATTAACATTATGTCTGCATTTTATCTTAAAACCCTTAACAAAAATATGTAAATATGCATTAAATATCGTCTTTTATCAAAACCTCATTCATGAATAAAAATGCAATTTTATGCATCAAAAATATATAAATAAAAGAATAAAAATAAAGAAAACAAAAAGAAGGCAGATTGTAGACATGTATATATGTACAATATGTCTTATACAATATAAATATAGCTGCAAAATATATTTATATAACCTAACTCCCGAGAACAAGTCAGCATGGATTGGTCGACAAACAAACAAGTAGGGGGAGATAAGGAAAGAAAACCATAAAAATAATTAATTATTCACTTCACACATTCTTTATTATTTATCAAATAATTACCAAATCTTCATTGATTTTTACTTAATTAATATCTATATATTTTTCACCAAACTCTTTTCCTAATTATTTCTAAAAGTGTATAAAAAATAAAAAATAAGTTAAAAATATTATCTTGTATATATGTCAAGAAATCCAACTTTTAAATTGTCAAATTCTCAACTTCCGAACATCATAACTTCCTCATACAGACTCCAATATCACATTACTCACCTTTAAAGTTCATAAAATAATATTCTCTAATTAATGAAGGTGATTTCACTAAAGTCGGAGTCCAATTGTAAAAAAGTCGATTTTGGGACCTAATGACAATAAGGTTTCTGGGCTATTTATTTTTTATAAAAACATTAGTTATAGATTTGATGATTTTATAATTTTTATTTTTTTTTGATCTTGTATTTTAACCATGATTTATTTCAGAATTTCTAACATTATTTACTATTTTAAACAAATAAAAAACACTAATTTATAGATGAATTTGAAATGTGTAATTTATACCTATTTTTTAAATAAATTTAACTTAATTTACTAAAATCCATAAAAATCTATACATACTTTATGTATTATCATAATAATTAATAAAATATAAAAATAACATGTTACTTATTAATTTATTAAATTAAATATCAATATAGTACTTATTAGGTATACTATATACATGTTTATTAATATAATAGTTATATTTAATTAAATATTCATTATATATCAAAATAAATTATTCTATAAATTGGTTAATTCAATTATCTATATTTTTTCTTTTTATACCTATTGAAAATAACACTATTTATTATTTATTATCTATTTATTAATGTAATTTTAATGTCTGGCCAACTAGGTGCTGATATGTGTCAGCACCTGGTTCTTCTTCTAAGAAGCTGTTGCAGCTTCTGTTGCAATCATCCTAACTTCCCTTATTTCTTCCCATGCCATTCTCTATCCTAAAATCCATCTTGACCCTCCATTACTTCCACCTAACTACCTACTTCCACGCCTGCCATTAAATCTAACCTAACCACCTCTCGATTGTCTTATAAATCGACCCAAAGTTGGCTCGAGCCAACTAACTACTCCTACTACCAGAATAAACTGGCCGATCAACCATCTTTTCCACCTTGTTCTGCCATGTCCCGGTAGTAACAGCATCTGAGGGTGGCCTAGCATGAAGGAGGGTTCATCGGAGGAGAGTTCCAGGGCCTCCCTTGGCCTTGAATCGCCGCCTCACGCGCGTTTAGCTCCGACAAAGACCGACCATCGAGCAACTATCTGAGGTAATATACCTCTTCTTCCCAGGTCATTCTCCAATTCTACCATCTCTTCTCAATGTTTTTTGAGCACGATTAGTGCACTTAATCCCATCATTAGGTCTTTCAATCCGCGTTATTTGATTCATCTTTGAAGTGTCTATACAATTCGACACAAATTCAATTCATTACCCATATGCGAAACCTCTTACTGGAATACTAACTTGCAATTATTTCATATACTTGCAATCGATTCCTTGAGAATCAAGCAATACATCTTGATTGTAGGTTCGCAAGAGTATCTGGAGTGCAACCTTCATCGATTTGGAGCTATCTTCATAGCCACTCAGTCAACTGGAGTAGTAGTTCAACATTCTTTCCAGGAGTTCAAACTCTAACCACCGAGTTTTGGTCCTTCATCGTTGTCATCTTCGACCACCTCATCATATGAGAGCTCGAAGGGGGAGGAGCCCCTTTCTGGCCCTACAAGAGATTGGCTTCATCGCCTTCTTAACCGAAGATTTAAGGGAATCGAGGATCTGCCCATCTTCAAATTGGGGAAGAACTTCCTCAAGAACTTGCACTACAGGCAGATGAAATGTGGTGTACACGGACGACCACGATCACCTGAGACAATCTAATCCTAGCTTATTAACTCCAAACAATGGAAAAATTGCAAATGAGATCAGAAGAGTTTTCAGAATTCACCGTGACTCCAAAGTTTCCAGATATTACGTTTAGGTCCCCGCGTTGGGACCTAAATGTAAGCAAACTTATTTTCGTTACTTTTTAGTCCCTGCAAGGGACCAAACTGCAACCTTTTTCTTTTATTTTCTTTACAGTTCTACCCCTGCAATATGTAGATAATTTGGACACCTTTTGATATTATTTTTTATCGATTTTTCCAGGGTAGTTACACAATTACCCTAGCAAGGTTTTTTTTACGTTTTCAAGATTTTTTATTGCATTTATTATTTATTTTAATTTTTCGAACTTCACATCCATTTTGTGCTTGTTGAGTTTTTCTCTTCAAGCTCGTTGCTCGAGTTTTTTGTAGATCTACGATATAGTATCAATCTACATATCTCTACCACATTATACTACATCATAGATCACTTTTATTTGAAAAACATATCCATTTGAAAATTACATAAAAATTAGAAAATTAAAATCAAACAAAAATCACAAAATCAAACCCTATAAAAAGATTTTCTCACTTTCCTTTAGAAGAATTAAAAATCACAAAAATAACCTATCTTCTCAAGAATCGAAGTATTGCTATTCTGTTTACTCGAGTTTGACCTAGGGACACTTACCTGGTTAGTAATTAGTGTAGATAAATAGGAGAGAGATACTTCATTCACTTCTCTCTCTATCTCTCTCTTTTTATTGATTTTTGTTTGATTAACCGAGTCTCTATTCGTGGTTCACTACAGCCGACATTCTTCATTTCATAACCGCAAGTCAAGCTCAATTATCAAAATGGTATCATTGTCGGGGATGCGTTAGCCATATTTTCAATTTTTAATCATATTTTTGTGATTTTTATTTTTTCTTATTTTCTCAGTTTTTCTCAAGTTCTATGTTTTTCTTGATTTTCTTTTGATTTTTTACGGCTTTTCGAGTTTTCCTAGATTTTCTTGATTATTTTTACAGATTTTTTGATTTTCTTGATTTTTTACGACTTTTTCGAGCTTTATCGATTTTCTTGATTTTTTTCTTCAGTTTTCTCAATGTTTAGGATTTTCTCGATTTCTTATTGTGTTTGCTGATGATTTTTGCAGGGGCTGGAGGACTAGCCGGTTTCTTAGGAAACCGACTCAGCTAGGAGTGCAGATATTGGTTTCTTCTTTACGAACCGATTGGAGAGGTAGAGAGAGAGAGAGGAAGCAATCGTAACGATTTTCTAATATTTTCTGTTTTCTTTGTATTTTATCATCCATGCATATGTTGTGTAAATAGTATAAAATATTGTTTTTAATGCCAAAATTACATAATAAAGAAAAGAAAAGAAAAGAAAAAGAATAAAATATTGAAAATATTTTATGACCTAAACCCTGAGACCTAAGCATCTCGATGACTAGGTCGACAAGGAATAAAGTAGGGGGAGATAAGAGCCAAAATCCAATAAATTTCCCTTTTATTTTATTCATTTTCCTTCATTTTTGGGACCTATTTTTATTTCTATTTTTTATACCTCAAATAAAGGAACTTTGAACATGAAATTGTACATAATTAAATATAAAAAAATACAAAATTGATTTCATACAAAAATAATATATAGTCTACAAACTGCAATCTAAATAAGAATCCAAAATCCCAAATTCCCAGACCTGTATCTCTCAAATAAAAATTCAAAATATATAAAAATAACCTTTAATTTATATAACTTTTAATAAGCTATTTAATGAAGATGGTTTCATATTTTTTGGAGTTATTATGTGAAAGTTAGGTTTTGGACTCCTATTGTATACTTTACCTGATTAAAATATTCATTTTATTTATTATTCATTAATTTTATAATTTTATATTTTTATAATTTTGTAAATATTATTCATAATATATGTATACATTAAATATGAATAAAACATTAAATAAAATACTAAAATAAAATACTTAAAGAAAATACATAGGCAAAATACCTATATCTATACCTATATAGATAATATACCTATTTATTTAACTGTATAAAATACATCACAAAAATAAAATAAAAAATATTTAAATTTATAAAAATAAGTTATAAATATATAAAATAAAAAACTAAATTAATAGACTTAAAAATACAAAATAAAAATAAATGATTAACATATATATATATATATGAATATACCTATATATAGTCCCTAAAAAGCAACTTGTAATTTTAAACCTCTAAAAAATAATTAAAAATCATAATAAAATAATTCATAAAATACTAAATATTTTTTTATACTATACTGCCTTTTCAATTCCTCTTGATCAATGAAATGTAATAGAGTACTTATATTTCGACAGGTATTATATTTTACATAATATATGTATTTGTTTATTATACAATGCACACTCAATGAGGATTTAAAATAATTAACTCTACTAAATACTTTTTAAACAACCCCTTATTATTATATAATATTTCTCAATTACTAAATTGAAACAATCTAATTGAATTGGAAATAATTTGTCTTATTTTCATTCAAATCGTACACTGAATTTTTGACGTACACACACCGGTATTAATCCAAGGATTGAGTGATGATCCTTTAAAATCATTTATCATTTTTAGTTGATTTTTGAAATAATTTTCCAGGGCCTTTTCATAGTTTGTCCACGTGGACCAACCATAAGCGTCAGAGAATTGACCGCAGGTCAGCTCTCTGACCAGCCCCTCTGCCTCGTGTTAGACCTCATTTTCTCCCCTATTTCTCGATTTTTCCGTGGCCATTCCTTTCACCATTTGGAGATGCGTTCTTCACAACTTTTCTTCCACGATGGAAGGTGATTCATGCCCAGTGCTTTTCTCAGGCGTTGGATCACTGAAACGCTCGTGATTCCTCATTCTTTGAGCGTTGTCGACCACTTTGTACAAAAACCTACCCGAGCTCCCATTCAAATTTGAACCCCTTCTTGACCTAGTTTGGATCACCTCTTGTGCTCTGGATCGACTCCCATGACAGGGGAGTCTCCAGCACTCTCGAGCGAGGTCTGACGAGGTTGTGAGGACCAACTCCATCCCCATCTTCGGCCCACCGCCGTCGAGGTCTGTTCTTCCTTGGCTCCGGCCAAGTGAGGTACTTTTGATCGTTTTGTTAGCTTAGATTTAGTAGTTAGGATTATCTCATGCATCTAGATTAGTTTTTGATTGCGTTTTTTTTTTGCCGTTAATTGTTCACCTGCAATTCGTCGTAGCTCACCTCCGACGAACCTCCATCATCGTTTCCTGACTATTCTCCGCCTTCCGCGTACGCTAGAGGGTCGCAACAGTTTGCCCGCAACCCTCTTAACTCTTTTTTGCAGGTCTTACACCTTCCCGCACGCCTGGAGGTGATTTTGAAGACCCGCCAGAGGTAGTTGGGAGTCTTTGTGCTCTGCTAACTTCTTGGGAGAACTCTGGCTATCGCCGGAGCATTTTGACGCTGCCAGCACTTAGGGGAGACCTGCAGGAGTCGGCTCGGCCGTTTTTGTGCTTCAGAAGACTACGGAGGAGGAGGATCGAGGTCAGAAACTTTGGCTCACCGGAGTTCCTCCCTGATCGTCCCTATCCTCTATCCACCGTCCGATCAAGCCACAGCCCTAGGAACTACATCAACCGTTAGATCTCCTCACGCCAGCACCGTCGGATCCTCCCTTGGGGATCTAATCTTGGCCATCCGACTCGAAGCATCATCGGTCGTCCCTCGTACGACACATGGTTAAGTAAATCTTCAGGGACCATCCGATCGCGCCGTTAGCTAGGTATTTTGCATTTTGGCCCAATGATTTTTGTAATTTATTTATTACTGCATAAACTTTCATCTGCAGTTCGTTATTTTTGTAATATTTGCAAACGAACCGTCCGTACTTGTGCTATTTACGAATCGGTCCAAGCCACGTCACCTCGCGAGACGCATCACGTGAGGTGGACTTTTTGCGGCTGGGCCCTTGGTGGTTTTCTTATTTCTAATTAGTCCATATACTTTTTAAGTTAGTTGTATAATTTTAGATAATTTGAAGACATGCCTTTTAACTTTTTGGTAATTACAAACAAGTCCCCGCTAGTGGGGCACGTATTTACACGCGTGATTTTGGGCATTTTGCAGGCAAGCCCTATGGCTTTGCGTATTTCGTATTAGTCATGGAATTTAAATATTCATTATAATATTTCAATGAAATTTGCACTTTGACCCCTACACTTCCTTATAATTACATTTATGCCTTTGCTAATAATGTAGTTTCTCTTTGACTTGTCTCTAGTATTTATTTAATACATCTACAAAATTCGAAAAAATCCCCAAAAAATAGATTTAGCTTCCTGTTGCATTGATATTTCATGCCATAATTTTTATTTTGTATTTTGAGGCTTTTAAATATTTATAAAAAATAAAAAACATGCATTTTCATCCTTATTTGCAAAAGAAAATGCATAAAAATTATAAAAACTTTTTGAAAAATTATCAAAAGCATATATTTTGTGTATTTCTATATTTTTGATCTTCAGAACAAAAATCACTAAAAAATATAAAAGAAAATTTAAAAAAATAGAAAAACTCTAAAAACCTTTATAAAATTTATAAATTCCATAAAAAAAATCGAAAAATTGTATTTTCTATCTCAAAATTTTCTTTATTTTATTATATTTATTTTAAAATTAATTAGGAGATTTTTTACTCTATTTTATATTTTTAATCTCCATTTTAATTTCATTTATTTAATTATTCCATGTTTTAGGGTATTTTTACTTTAAAAATATATAAAAATTAGCAAAATTATCTAAAAAATCACAAAAGCAGTAAAAAATTATTAAAAACTAAAAAATAATTTATTTTCTTATTTTTGTTTATTTTTGTTAATTTTTTTTGTAAACCTAGCTTATAGGGTATATATATCTTATATAGCTTATTGTATATATTAAAAGAAAAAATATAAACAAAATTTAAAATATAAAAGAAAATATAAAATCAGAAAATTAAAAATCAAAATATAAAAATATAAAATTTTAAAAAGGGAAAAAATTAAAAATTAAGAACCCACAAAAAATAACACACATATATACAAATACATCACATTCACTTTTGTGAGCATTTTTGCTCGTTCTATCCTGCTTGTTCCCTGTGTTCGACACTCTACACATACTTGCACCTATACACATCTTTGTTGTAGAGTTACAATAAATTTTAACTCCGCACATTTATTTTCATTCTTGATTCTGAATTGTGGATAATTATCGATTAATTGAGGTTTCGTGTGAGGTCATCTCAATGATTGTTGATCAGCCTTGTGGATGAACACAACCTTCGCAAAATCTTGATTCAACAAATGGCACCGTTGCTGGGGAGCAACATCATATAGATTGGGATTATTTGTTAATTGTGATTATTTGCCTGTTTTTGTGGCCTCATTATTTTCTTGTTATTTGATATTAATTATTTATCTATCTAATCACATCTTCTTTCTTGCCTTTATTGCGAGGGACCGTGGATTGAGGCGGATCACCTAGGGGATCCGGTGCATCTTTGGGAAGCTGAGTCGACCATTCTACCCTAGCCGATAGGAGAGAGCGGCAAAGGACACTTAGAAGATTTTTAGGAGACGGTTGCATTTTATTTCATAACATTTATTTTTGTAATTTAAGTGTGTGAGAGAGAGACCATAATTTGTAATAATACAGGTACTCTGGCTCTGGACATTCAGGCCTATTTCCAAGTGTTTGTTCACTTGGGGGCTCACCGCAGTTTTTCGTGCTTTCATCACCTTTTTTATTTTGTTTCTTGGTTTGGGTTTTCTTTCTTTTGTGTGATTGAGCCTTAGTTTTAGGAACTGCTTGACGATAGTATTAGGTCCAAACACCTAATTATACTTGCATGTGCCTATAGTCTACATTTGGATCTAGTCAAAATCTAATTGCTTCTTATTTGGATTAGAGAACGAGCGCCGAGAGAAGTGCTTTACCACGCTTGCAGGATCCACTGTGGTGGACACCGATGCACTTTAGAGATCGGACATTTGGATCTATTTTCTAGATATTTAGCATTTGGTTCCTTACGCTAATAGCAGTTTCTTATCCTAGGGCGATTTCATCAGCTTGCATTTGCATCTAGTTTAGGTTTCAATTCTGCTGAGCATCCTTGCATGTAGAGTGCTGGAGGTAAGGTGAGCATTTACGCTTAAGCATTCATCATTGTTTTTGCCACTTGCATTGCTTTTCCACTTCTCTACCTCTGATTTTGATCACCTAGGTGCTTAAAGGAATTGATTCCTTGATAGGCGCATGCATTCCTATTAAAAATAAAAAATGATAACAATAAAATTGGGACTGCTAATATTACTTAACCTAAAAACAACAACAAAGAAAAATATTTGTCTTGGAGCGAGTAATCCCCTCATTGTCTTCACTTTTATTTTCCCGTGCACACACTAAGGATTAGTGCCCAAATCCTCAGCCTCCTAAGTGTTTGCGCAACAATTGGACTTCTCACCTAACTCTAAAAAAGTCAAGATAAAAAGATCATACTTTTGCGATCTTCACCGAGTCGAGTAGGTGAATTGAGGGGTGTGTTGTTTTTTGTGAGTTTGTTTGTGTTTGCTTGTGTGCATCCTAGATCGCCTCTGCGCATTTGCGCCTTTTTCTTCACTTCTCTTGATTTGACCGTCGTGCTTTCCCGAATCATTTTCCTTTTGATTTCGAGATGGCCGACTGGAGCGATTTTTATCCGGACTTTGCGGATCCCTCGTACCCTCCAACCGGTCCACTCCCTTTTATCCAGAGGATCCTCCTCTGATTTTTCCTAATTTTTGTACATATACGCCTCAGCCACAGATTCAGGACTCGGACTTTTATCTACATCCACCTTCGCATCCGTATTTTCCACCTTCACATCCACCTGAGACTAATCTGTTAGAGTCACCTTTCATGATATCCACACTTGAGGCCTTGAACCAGATAATGGAGCACACTAATTCGAGGACCGATGATCTTACTAGTTTGAATAAGAACCAGAACGACGCTCCATTCTTTAAGGATATGATTTCACTTGAGGATGATCATGAGAGCTTTCAATCGCCCAAAATATAAAAAAATAAGAAAATTTTAAAAACACAAAAAGAATTCGGGAGACCTTTTATTGAGTCAGACTGTGAGGAGAGGTACCATCTGCCAGATCATTCACCCATACATTCATTCACCTCTAGTCTCATCTCTGACCCCGAGGATGCCGCTGTACATACTGCTCTTGGCATTCCTCGTGTATGTGATGACTCCGACTCCTCCCTTGTATGGAGGAGATCTAAAAATTCAAAAAAATGCTGACTGAATCCAAAGTTGTGGCCACTATTCATGAGATCATCCAGGCTCCACTTCAGCAGGCCATGACCCATTTATCTGCTCCTCTTCCCAAGAAGAGAAAGCGGAGGAGCAGATCTGAGCATCATATATTGACCATGGCCACTGCCCACGCCATCACTCACCGCCCTATCTCTAGGAAAAGGAACATAGCTACCCCTTTCATTAGCTACATCATCTCTAACCATACCTGCGATCACACTCTCCTGGACAGCGGTGCTTTGATTAGCATCATACCCTTCTCGCTGGTACAATCTCTTCACTTAGGGCCTCTAAAGAAAACTAGGATGATTGTTCAGTTTGCTAATGGATCTGTTAAGAGGCCAAAGGGTATCCTTGAAAACGCCGTCATTTCGATTTAGGACATGAGCTACACTGTTGACTTTGTCGTTTTGCCCATGGAGACCTCCACTGGGGAGCACTCTCCAATAATCCTAGGACGACCATTTCTCGCCTCTGCGAGGGTCGTTATTGACTACGGATCGGGAGAGATTCGCTCCCGTCCTGTTGACGAGAGCGAGATGGTCATCACTGCACCCATTGCTGACCAGAGACCTGCACCTGAATGACTTCACCTATTCAACTGACCCCGAGAACCATGAACTTGACGAGACTATCAGAGATTTTTGCTGTATGCAGTGTTCACGAAAGCGGCATATAAAGTAGGGGAGACCTGCAGTGTTCACTTGGGGGCTCACCGCACTTTTTGTGCTTTCATCACCTTTTTTTTTGTTTCTTGGTTTTGGTTTTCTTTCTTTTGTGTGATTGAGCCTTAGTTTTAGGAACTGCTTGACGATGGTATTAGGTCCAAACACCTAATTATACTTGCATGTGCCTATAGTCTACGTTTGGATATAGTCAAAATCTAATTGCTTCTTATTTGGATTAGAGATCGAGCGTCGAGAGAAGTGCTTTACCATGCTTGCAGGATCCACTGTGGCGGACACCGATGCACTCCAGAGACCGTACATTTGGATCGCTTTTCTAGATATTTAGCATTTGGTTCCTTACGCTAATAGCAGTTTCTTATCCTAGGGCGATTTCATCAGCTTGCATTTGCATCTAGTTTAGGTTTCAATTCCGCTGAGCATCCTTGCATGTAGAGTGCTGGAGGTAAGGTGAGCATTTACGCTTTAGCATTCATCATTGTTTTTGCCACTTGCATTGCTTTTCCACTTCTCTACCTCTGATTTTGATCACCTAGGTGCTTAAAGGAATTGACTCCTTGATAGGCGCATGCATTCCTATTAAAAATAAAAAAATGATAACAATAAAATTGGGAATGCTAATATTACTTAACCCTAAAAACAACAGAAAAGAAAAATATTTGTCTTGGAGCGAGTAATCCCCTCATTGTCTTCGCTTTTATTTTCCCGTGCACACACTAAGGATTAGTGCCCAAATCCTCAGCCTCCTAAGTGTTTGTGCAACAATTGGACTTCTCACCTAACTCTAAAAAAGTCAAGATAAAAAGATTGTACTTTTGCGATCTTCACCGAGTCGAGTAGGTGAATTGAGGGGTGTGTTGTTTTTTGTGAGTTTGTTTGTATTTGCTTGTGTGCATCCTAGATCGCCTCTGTGCATTTGCGCATTTTTCTTCACTTCTCTTGATTTGACCGTTGTGCTTTCCTGAATCATTTTCCTTTTGATTTCGAGATGGCCGACTGGAGCGATTTTTATCCGGACTTTGCAGATCCCTCGTACCGTCCAGCCGGTCCACCTCCCTTTTATCCAGAGGATCCTCCTCTGATTTTTCCTAATTTTTGTACATATACGCCTCAGCCACAGATTCAGGACTCGGACTTTTATCCACATCAACCTTCGCATCCGTATTTTCCACCTTCACATCCACCTGAGACTAATCTGTTGGAGTCACCTTTCATGATATCCACACTTGAGGCCTTGAACCATATGATGGAGCATACTAATTCGAGGACCGATGATCTTACTAGTTTAAATAAGAACCAGAACGACGCTCCATTCTTTGAGGATATGGTTTCACTTGAGGATGATCATGAGAGCTTTCAATCACCCAAAATATAAAAAAATGAGAAAATTCTAAAAACACAAAAAGAATTCGGGAGACCTTTTATTGAGTCAGACTGTGAGGAGAGGTACCATCTGCCAGATCATTCACCCACACATTCATTCACCTCTAGTCCCATCTCTGACCCCGAGGATGCCGTTGTATAGACTGCTCTTGGCATTCCTCGTGTATGTGATGACTCCGACTCCTCCCTTGTATGGAGGAGATCTAAAAATTCAAAAAAATGCTGACTGAATCCAAAGTTGTGGCCACTATTCATGAGATCATCCAGGCCCCACTTCAGCAGGCCATGACCTATTTATCTACTCCTCTTCCCAAGAAGAGAAAACGGAGGAGCAGATCTGAGCGTCATATATTGACCATGGCCACTGCCCACGCCATCACTCACCGCCCTATCTCTAGGAAAAGGAACATAGCTACCCCTTTCATTAGCTACATCATCTCTGACCATACCTGCGATCACACTCTCTTGGACAGCGGTGCTTTGATTAGCATCATACCCTTCTCGCTGGTACAGTCTCTTCACTTAGGGCCTCTAAAGAAAACTAGGATGATCGTTCAGTTTGCTGATGGATCTATTAAGAGGCCGAAGGGTATCCTTGAAAACGCCGTCATTTCGATTCAGGGCATGAGCTACACTGTTGACTTTGTCGTTTTGCCCATGGAGACCTCCACTGGGGAGCACTCTCCAATCATCCTAGGACGACCATTTCTCGCCTCTGTGAGGGTCGTTATTGACTACGGATCAGGAGAGATTCGCTCCTGTCCTGTTGACGAGAGCGAGATGGTCATCACTGCACCCATTGCTGACCAGAGACCTGCACCTGATATGACTTCACATATTCAAACTGACCCCGAGAACCATGAACTTGACGAGACTATCAGAGATTTTTGTTGTATGCAGTGTTTACGAAAGCGGCCCGTGCGGCAGCCTATGCGTATGCGGTGCCCTCAGCGCATCGCTTTCATGAAGCCCCCCTTTATGCGCCCTGTGCGCTTATGCAGGCCGTATACACATTTTTTATTTCTTTTTTATTTTGTTAATTTGTGTGATGTTTTATTGTGTTATTTATGCCACGTTTTCCTTGCTTTTGCATGTATGCCAACCAAGCATTCTATGGCCATTTATATCCATCGTCAAAGTAGTTGTACTGCGAGATTGGAGTAAACACACAAGGAAGAAAAAGAATAATGTACTAATAATTGGGCAAACTAATTTAGTCAACTAATAGTTATTATGAATGCAATATATTATATGTAAAGTTTAGTACTTTTGATGGAGGATCAGTTATACATATAACGATAGAGATAAATGACATTATATTCAACAATAGAGGCATTTTGTGGACTAACTTTTCTATTTTATTGATTGTTGTCAATTATTTTGTGTGTTAACCATTCTATCGAAGTATTAATCGAAGTATTGATATTTGATTGATAGAGATTATTTTAAACTCTATATGAAAGTTATTTTCTTAGATCTTCTGTTGGACCACAATTATACATAAATTTAGTTCTGTTGTAGTCATTTTTGTATATATTTATTTATGTTTAAATAAAAAATTAGGAAACTGTGCAGAACCGTATATACCCCGTATATGCCCCCGTATACCGCTTAAGCGTTATTCAGTGACCTGCCCGAATGCATACACATACCGCTTTCCTGCACCTTGGTTGTATGTTGGATTCCACTAAGACCCGAGAATTCCTCCCTGTGGAGGAAGACTCGGAAAGCATGGACCTCGATGTTCCTTCTTCTGGTGTTTGGCGATGTGTTGTTGACATCCGCGAGATTTACACGATTGATACCATTGAGCGGAGGGCAGATTCAGAGACTAGACATGACAGACATGACTCAACTTCTTTCATTGATGAGTCTGTTCCTATTCACTTAGATTCAGATGAGACTGAAAAGGCCGAATTTGATTTGGCTGCTTTTATTTAGGAATTCATGCCTTTTGATGAGAAGGATGACCTGGTTGAGACTGTAGAGGACGAACATGATTCGACTACTTCCATTGATGAGTTCGTTCCTTTTGGTTTTTACCTATATGAGACCTCGCAGGACAACACTGACTATACTTCTTCCGATGATAATAAGTTCATCCCTTTTCAATTTGACATCAGTGAGACACCCAAGGCCGAATCTAGTCATACTACTTCTACTGAGTCGTCTGTGCCTTTACACCCCATGACCACTGAGGACCTTCACCGTGTTGACCCTGATTGGTTTGTGTCATTTGAGGACCCAATGTCGACCTACACCATATCAGATCTATTCCTCAGTGGTCCAACAAGAAGGTTCGTTTTCGACCTTCTTGATCCTCTGTATATCCACTCTGTTGTATATTCTCATCTGTCCATCTTCCGTATTGCTCATCCACCCCATTCTCGTGTGTGCCTTGCTTAGGGCGTACTTTGTCCTAAGTATAAGGAGGGTGGATGAGCCGAGTGTTCAGTCTTCGTTCCGTTTCGTCACTCTTGTTGTTTCCTATACTTAGGGCTTCCCTTACCCTAAGTATAGGGGGAGTGATGTGTACATCCTTTTCTTTCTTCTTCCATCTTCTGATCTCTTTTCTTCTTTTCCTTTTCTATTTTCTTTTTCTACCGTAAAGGTATCACCTCTTTTTGTCAGTCTTCTATACTTAGGACGTACTTTATCTTAAGTGTGTGGGGTGTGCATCACGAGGTTCTTATTTTATTTGATCCTCTCCATTGTCTCCTCTTCTTGTATATACTTAGGGATATCTTACCCTAAGTATAGGGGGAGACAGTCTGAGTACAATCTGTTCATTCCCACCCTTGACCCTCCCTACTTTGTATACAGTCTGCTATACTTAGGATTATTTGATCCTAAGTATAGGGGGGACGATCAACTTCTCATTCATTCATTTCGTCGTTCATGTATTCTTTAGATCTTCCTATACTCAGTACGAGTTATGTCTTCTCTTTTCTCTCTGATCTATGAGGACATAGCTCAAGCTAAGTATACGGGGGTTGTATATACTACGTATATACTTTAGCCATAACTCGTACTTTCGTATTTTTATTAATAAATATGGCTAAAAACATTAATTAAAGTCATTAAAATCACTTAGTGAAAAGATGTTATTATTCCTCAAATTCTTTTTGTAATTATCGATTAATAAATCAGGTGAAAATGTTTTTTTGTAAAATATTTGAAAAACAGTCTGAAAATCTTATTGTAAAAATCGTTTGAAAATTATTTAGAAAACACTTTGTTCAATATTTTCACCTTTGTAAAAATATTTTGTTTTGTAAAATTTATTTTATTTGCGTGAAATAAAATATTTGAAAAATGATTTGTAAATGGTTTGAAAATGGTTGCAAAAATATTTTGAAAAATCGAAATATACTGTTCTTGCGAAATGACTTTCAAATGTGTGTAAATGTGTGTAAAAACTCTTCATAAAAATTATTTTGGACTATAGTTTCCAAATTTGTTTGTAAAAGGCTTTTCAAATAAATTTGAGGAATATATACATCACACTAAAATCATTATATATAAAATTGACCACTTACCCCTTGTAAATTCTTAAAATCTACTTCTTGTAAATATAAGATGCATCTCTGTATAGATATTTGTACCTAATTTTTATTCAAAATATTTTGTTTTCAAAAATCCCAAAAACATTTGCAAAACTAAAAATCACAAAAACATTTGTAAAATTAAAGTATCAAAAAATTCATATGCATCATCTTTTTCAAAAATCCATAAAAAGTTCAAAATCTTTGAAACTTGCATCACAAAAATGTTTTCCTTTTTCTAAATAGCATTTGTATAACATTCACATTTTTTGGATTGAGTCTGATAATTAATCAAGTCTAAGTAATATCTGAAGATTGGAGCTTGGTTGGACCTTAAATCTACGTAATTAACAAGAACCTTATAGGAGCTGGAATTGAGGTACTTCAAGTCTAGTTGACTTAATTCTTTGAGGATCATGAGACTTGGTTCAATGGATTCTTGATTACCTAAGTAGAGTATTTCGGAGCGCATACACGACTCTTATTGATAATGACCTAACTTGGACACCTGAACCTTTCACTTGGCTCAACTTAGTTGGAGTGGTGAGGGGATTGGATTTGTCGGTATGAGACACACACAGGTGGAAACATTTGTCCTCCTCTAGGGAGGGAAGTGCACCCCAACCTGTCCAGTGATGATGAATTTTGAAGATAGGAGAGTGTGGGTTGCAATAAATCTTCAAAAGAGGGATAGTCTACTGGTTCAAGAGGGAAAACTCCTTATGTAAATGTTGTTGTATATAGTATTTCAAAAAAAAACTCCGAAAAAGTGGACAGGCCTGATTGAATATAAAATGCCTGCCGGAGTGTATATGTTGTATAGTCAATAAGCAAGCTTGAGCTTTAAAGTCAAATCATTGTGATCCCTGTAATTGGATGACTTGACTACATTGGTCTTGCACCCTAGGATAATTAGCTACATTGGCTACCGTCCATTCTTCTCTTCACCCCCTCCTCTTGAGCTGGTTGCCACTTGAACTTAGAAGGGAATACCCCGCTCCTCGAGGAAGGCGTTGCTGGATTAGGGAATCACTAGGTTGTCATGCTGGAGAAGTCAGTCTCTTTGTCATTTCAGTTGGGAAGAGCCACTATCACTTATACTGTACGAGTCAGATTCATAGTCGTAAGGATTTGCGTATGAGTTGAAGTATTCTGACCTGGCTATTGAGGAGACTTGAGCTGAGTTTTGGGATTCTCGAAGGTGGTTGGATTTCAAATCCGATTCCCATTAAGGTTCCGCCCGTGCTAAAATTCCAAAGGTCCAACTCGAGCTCCAAACTTTGATTTTGTGAAGACAAGTTTGATAATTAAACTTAATCTAATTTCTTTCGTTTTCTTTTCTTTACTTTTCTTTTCTGCGCTTATTGCATAAGTGTTTGCTAAGGACTAGCAAAGGCAAGTATAGGGGGGTGATGAATCTCCATTTCATCACCTTTATTCTATCATTTTGGCATTAAAAACCTTAGTAAATGCATTTAAATACCCTTAATTCATGTATTTTATCATCCATGCATTATTGTGTAAATAGTGTATAAAATAATATTTTTAATGTCAAAATTATAGAATAAAAAAAAGAAAAAGAATAAAATATTGAAAATATTTTATGACCCTAAACCCTGAGACCTAGGCATCTTGATGACTAGGTAGACAAGGAATAAAGTAGGGGTAGATAAGGGCCAAAATCCAATAAAATTCCCTTTTATTTTATTCATTTCCTTCATTTTTGGGACCTAATTTTAGTTCCACTTTCTATACTTCAACTAAAGGAACTTTGAACATGAAAGTTGTAGATAACTAAATATATAGAAATACAAAATTGATTTCATACAAAAATAATATACAGTCTACAAACTGCAGTCTAAATAAGAATCCCAAATACCAATTTCCTAGACCTGTATCTCTCAAATAAAAACTCAAAATATATAAAATTACCTTTAATTGTATATAACTTATAATTATCTATTTAATAAAAGTGGTTTTCATATTTTTTTGGAGTTATAGTGTGAAAGTTAGGTTTTGAACCCCTATTGTATACTTTACCCGATTAAAATATTCATTTTATTTATTATTCATTATTTTTATAATTTTATATTTTTATAATTTTGTAAATATTATTTATAATATATGTACACATTAAAACAGGAATAAAACATTAAATAAAACACTAAAATAAAATACATAAAGAAAATACATAGGTAGAATACCTATATCTATACCTATATAGATAATATACCTATTTCTTTAACTATATAAAATACATCAGAAAAATAAAATAAAAATATATTTAAGTTTATAAAAATAAGTTATAAATATATAAAATAATAAACTAAATCAATAAGCTTAAAAATACAAAATAAAAATAAAAGATTAAAATTTATAGATGAATATACCTATATATAATACCAAAAAAGCAACTTGTAATTCTAAACCTCTATAAAATAAAAAAAATCATAATAAAATAATTCATAAAATAATAAATATTTTTTTATTTTATAAACTAAAATAATAAAATCATTTATCATTTTTAATTGATTTTTGAAATAATTTTCCAGAGCTTTTTCCTGGTTGGTCCACGTGGACCAACCAGGAGCATCCGAGAGTTGACCGCAAGTCGACTCTATGACCAGCCCCTCTGCCTCGTGTCATACCTCATTTCCTCCCCTATTTCTTGATTTTTTTCACGGACATTCCTTTCACCATTTAGCGACGTGTTGTTCACAACTTTTCTTCCTCGACGGAAGGTGATTCACACCTACTGCTTTTCTTGGGTGTTGGATCACTGAAACGCTCGTGATTCCTCGTTCTTTGAGCCCTATCGACCACTTTGTACAAAAACCTACCCGAGCTCCCATTCGAATTCAAATCCCTTCTTGACCTAGTTTGGATCACCTCTTGTGGTCTGGATCGACTCTCGTGATAGGGGAGTCTCTAACACTCTCGAGTGAGGTCCGGCGAGGCCGTGAGGGCCGGCTCCACCCCCATCTCCGGCCCACCGCCGTCGAGGTCTGTTCTTCCTTGGCTCCGACCAAGTGAGGTACTTTTCATCATTTTGTTAGCTTATATCTAGTAGTTAGGACTATCTCATGCATATAAATTAGTTTTTGATTGTGTGTTGCTGTTAATCATTCACCTACAGTTCGTCGGAGCTCACCTCCAGTGAACCTCCACCGCCATTTCTCGGCTATTCTCTGCCTTCCGCATATGCTGGAGGGTTGCGGTAGTTTGCCCGAGACCCTCTTAACTCTTTTTTGCAGGTCTTGCACCTTCACGCGTGCTTAGAGGCGATTTTGAAGACCCGCCGGAGGTAGCTGGGAGTCTTGTGCTCCGCCGACCTCCTGGAGAACTCCGGCTATCACCAGAGTGTTTTGACGCCAGCGACACTTAGGGGAGACCTGCAGGAGTCAGCTCAGCCGTTTTTTTGCTTCAAAAGACCACGGAGGAGGAGGATCGGGGCCGGGGAACTCAGGCTCGCCGGAGTTCCTCCCTGTTCGTCCCTATCCTCTATCCACCATCCGATCAATCCACAGCCCCAGGCACTACATCAACCGTTAGATCTCCTCACGCCAGCATCGTTAGATACTCCCTTGGGGATCTAATCTTGGCCATCCGACACGAAGCGTCATCGGCCATCCCTCGTACGACACGTGGCTAAGTGAATCTTTAGGGACCGTCCGATCACGTCGTTAGTTGGGTATTTTGCATTTTGGCCCAATGATTTTTGTAATTTATTTATTACTGCATAACTTTCATCTGTAGTTTGTTATTTCTATAATATTTGCAAATGAACCCTCCATACTTGTGCTATTTACGAATCGGTCCAAGCCACGTCACCTCACGTGACGCATCACGTAAGATGGACTTTTGGCAGCTGGGCCCCTGGTGATTTTCTTATTTCTAATTAATCCAGCTACTTTTTAATTCAGTTGTATAATTTTATATAATTTACAGACATGTCCTTAACTTTTTTGGTAATTACAAATAGGTCCCTACTGGTGGGGCACGTGTTTACACACATGATTTTGGGCATTTCGCAGGCAAGCCCTGTGGCTTTGCGTATTTCATATTAGTCCTTTAATTTAAATATTCAATTATAGTATTTTGGTGAAATTTGCACTTTGCCCCTACACTTCCTTATGATTACATTTATGCCCTTGCTAGTAGTATAGTTTCTCTTTGTTTCTAGTATTTATTTCATACATCTACAAAATTCGAAAAAATCCCAAAAAATAGGTTTAGCTTCCTGTTGCATTGATATTTCATGCCATAGTTTTTATTTTGCATTTTGAGGCTTTTTAATATTTCTAAAAATCAAACATTCAATTTTGTCCCTATTTGCAAAAGAAAATACATACAAATTATAAAAACTTTTTAAAAAAATTACCAAAAATATATTTCTTGTATTTCTGTATTTTTAATCTTCAGACCAAAAATCACTAAAAAATATAAAAGAAAACTTAAAAATATAAAAACTCAAAAAACCTTTATAAAAATTTATAAAATCCATAAAAAATATTAAAAAACGTATTTTCTATCTCTGAATTTTCTTTATTTTATTATATTTATTTTAAAATTAATTTGGAGAATTTTAACTCTATTTTATATTTTTAATCTCCATTTTAATTACAAGTATTTAATTATTCCATGTTTTAGGGTTTTTTACTTTAAAAATATATAAAAATTAGCAAAATTATCAAAAAATCACAAAAATAGTAAAAAATTACTAGAAACCCTAAAATATTTTATTTTCTTATTTTTTTATTTCTTTAAATTTTTATTGCAACTATAGCTTATAGTGTGTATATATCTTATACAGCTTATGATATATATTAAAAGGAAAAAATATAAAAAATATAAAATATAAAAGAAAATAAAAAATCAGAAAATTAAAAAAGAAAATATAAAAATATAAATTTTAAAAATGAAAAAAAATTAAAAATTAAAACCCCACAAAAATAGCACATATATAGACAAATACATCACATTCACTTTTGTGAGCATTTTTTCCCGATCTATCCTACTTGTTCCCTATGTTCGACACTCTACACATACTTGCACTTATACACATCTTTGTTGTAATTTTATAATAAATTTTAACTCCCCACATTTATTTTCATTGCTTGATTTTGAATTGTGGGTTAATTGTTGATTAATAGAGGTTTCGTGTGAGGTCATCTCAATGACTGTTGATCGGTCTTGTGGATTAACATGACCTCCGCAAAATCTCGATTCAACAACTTCACCGTGGATTTTGTTTTTTTATCGATTTTTCTTTGTTTTGCATAATTTCATGGAGCTTAGGGTTGCATGATTGTTTGATTAGATGACTACAAGTAAAACCTATCTCCTTAATCCACACTTAAGTGTAATTCAATGATTTGAAAAATTAATTCATTCTTACACTAGAGCTGCTGATTTAGGATTTGCTTTTCATCACTTTTGCATGCATTAGCCTAGGTTTACAATTTCTGCGCGGATCACTTGCATGTAGATTAATGATGCATGGTATGATCTATATCTCTACATGCATAATTGTTTTTCGTGACATTCCATGATTCTCCCTCCGTGAGACACATTTTGAAAATTAAGAAAGAACCGACATCATGTTAGATATTTTTGAAAATATCCAAATAGTGAAAAATCCTCAAAAAAAATTTTCTCTTTTAAAAACTTGACAAAAATAAAAAATACCTGGACTTAATTGATTTGGGAGGGCAATCCCCTCATTTTTTGCAGGTACTGTCTAGACAGAGTGAGGCACATACACATAAGGAATAGAGCCCGAATCCTTGGACTTTTTCCCTAAGCGCTTGGACTCACTCTTGGGTCCTGTTACTTGCTACGAGCACTTGCCTCAGACGTTATACGAAGTAGTTTTTTTGTAAAGTAGGTTCGGATTACCTACTCGAACACAAACTACTCTCGGAGACTACACCTGTGAGCATGATTAAAACAACTGCTTGATCACTGATAATCGGGGTTTCGATGATGGGTGTGGATCTAGGACGGACTGGCAACGGGAAGGTGGTATTCTCGAGAGGAATGAATGAAGAAGGAGGCATGGAGAATTTGGTGAACTGGCGCCCTCATGAATCTCTAACAGAAGTTAGGGGGAGGCCGGACAGTTGACCGATGTCAACAAAAGGATGCTTCGGGTTGGTCCACGTGGACCAACCAGGAAATTCCAAGGCAGAAATGTCTTGGAAAATAAGTAAATAATTAATAGTAATTGATTTTATTATTTTTAGGTTATAAAATAAAAAATTTCTAATTTTCTATAGTATTTTATACATATTTTTATTTATTTATTAGAAGTAATTAATTACAAGTTCATTTTTAGGGTTTTGTTTATAGGTATATTTACCTATGTTTTGAGTATTTTATTTTTCTTTTATATTTTTAGTTTTATTATTTTATTTTGTTATTTTATGTGTTTACAAATTATATTTATATACTTATATATATTTTTATAAAATTTTTATGGTATATATGTACACTTAAATAAATATAGGTGTATTTTATATTGGTATAAGTATAAGCGTTTCATCTATGTATTTCATATAAGTATTTTATTTTAATGTCTTATTTATGGTTTTATTTTTGTTTTACTAAGTTCATATACTATAAATAATATTTACAATATTATAAAAATATAAAAATCTAAAAAATACTAAATAATAAATAAAATGAATATTTTATTCGGGTATATTATACAATAGATGTCCAAAACCTAACTTTCACACCTTGCCTTCAAAAAATATGAAACCACCTTCATTAAATAGCTTATTAAAAGTTATATACAATTAAAGTGATTTTGATATATTTTGAGTTTTTATTCGGGAGATATGAGTCTGTGAAGTTTGGGTTTTATGATTTTATTCTGTGTATAAAATGTACACTGCATGTTATTTTTGCATGAAATAAATTTTATATTTTTCTATATATTTATTCTACAATTTTTATGTACAAAGTTTCTTTATTTAAAGTGTAATATTAAATAATAAAATAGATCCCAAAAAGTAATTATTGGCCTATTTTGTAGAGTGATTTGTCTGTGTTTTCTGTACACTTAGGCACCCTAGCTCCCCCTATTTTATTCCTTGTAAACTAAGTCATCATGATGACCGAGTCTCGGGGGATAGGGTCACTTCAATGTCATTGACCCTTCACTCTTTTTCTTTTTCTTTTCCTTTATTATTTTATTTTGGCAATAAATACTATACACATATAGTATTTTGTACAGTATTTGATATAAATGAATGAATGTTTATTTTGAGAAATTAATGAGATATTTATGCATTCTGCTAGGGCTCAATGGCCAAAATGAAAGAATAAAGGTGATGCAATGGAGATTCATCAACCCCCCTATACTTGCCGTTGCTAGTCCCTAGCAAACACTTATGCCTATAAGCGCGGAGAAGAAAATAAAGAAAGGAAAAGAAATAACTTGGAATAATTTTTGACTCTTAAGATTTTTTTAATAATGTCAAAGTTTGGAGTTCAGAGAAGACTTTTAGATTAATCGTGTGTTCGTAACCACTTCGAGGTTAGGATTTGTGACACGATAGCCCTTAGGTTCCATATTCCCATTATTCCGACCAATTCATAGTCAGGTCAAAACCATCCTCTCAGTCTCATACTCTTGCTTCCTTCAAATGATAGAACCATGTGTGTGAAATTGTTTAGCTCTTCCTAGACAAAACCATTGAACTACCAAGGTGTCTGCTCTTCTGATAACCCATCCTCGTGGAGTCAGATATTTCCTTCTAAGATCAGGTGCTTTTGATCTTTACAACCGAATGGGATAAGAAGTAAGAAGAATGGGAAGAGAAGTAGGAATGGACCAGTGTGGTCTTCATTCTCGTGTGAAGTTGGTCAGTGTAAACGACTCTTCACCAAGAAGCAGACATTTTCTGAAGCTCGTATTTGTGGAATTTTTGGTCTAAGGCTTCTTTGGATATTTTATTTGACTTTGAATAGCATCTGCATTCTTGTTTGTGCCCCGGTGGATATAGAGTCTTTTGTTCCATCCTTTTTTGGGGGTCTTGGAAAAAGTTGCGTCGGTAGACATCCCTCATCCGAAGCATTATTTCAATCCATCTCCAGCCTTTAGATATCATTGTTATCAAAAGAAGTGGGTTAGAGTACTGGTGTCAGCAATCCCCAAGAATGGTTCCTGAGCCACCCATGACGAAGCGACCTTGCATCGTTCCAACTTAGAACCCAAGATTTTTCAACAGTCCATCTAGGTTGAGCTAAGTGCTAGATGCGAGGTTTCCAGTCAAGTCACTGTCTCAAGAGTCGTACATATGATATGATGGGTTCTATTTAGGCATGATGAACTTACTCATGAACATAGTCTTATGGAATCTAAAGAATTAAGTCAAGTTGACCAGAAGTATCTCCAATTCCAATCCTCAAAGGGTTCCTATGCAATTAATTGTATTAAGATCTATTTTAAGCTCCAATCTTCGGACTTTATTTGGACTTGTTCAATCGCCTAAATTACTCCAAAAAAATGCTCATGCAATGTACAATGCAGGAAAATATTTTTGTGATGCAATTTTCAGACTTTTTGATTTTTATGGATTTTTTTAAAAAAAGATGATGCCAATGCAGTTTTTTTTCAACAAAAGATTTTGCAAATGTTTTGGGATTTTGGTTTTGCAAATGTTTTTGAGGTTTTGAAAACAAAATACTTTGTCTAAGAAAATAGGTACAAATATTTACATGGGGATGCATCTTTTATTTACAAGAGTTTTTTTACAAAAATTACAAGGGATGAGTGATCATTTTTATAGGTATATTAATAAAGAATTTTGAGTGTGATGTACATACTCCTCAAACTTATTTGAAAGATGATTTTACAAATGATTTTGAAAACTATAGTCCAAAATAACTTTCACAAATAATTTTTACAAATATTTACAAGCCTTTGAAAACTATTTTGCAAGGGTTCTTCAAATAGTATATATAGATTTTTCAAAATATTTTTGCAACTATTCTCAAAACCATTTGCAGATAGATTTTCAAGATATTTTATTTCCACAAAGAAAAGAAATTTTTACAAAAAAATATTTTACAAAGGTTGAAAAATTTTACAAAATATTTTTAAAATAGTTTTCACCAAAATTTCCAACTAGCTTTTCAAACTATATTTCCAACATTTTGCAAAGCATTTTTACTTGATTTATTAGTCAGTATATACAAAAAGAATTTGAGGAATAATAAACATCATTTTTTATTAAATATTTTAATGAATGTATATGTATTTACTTTATTTTAGCCATATTTATTGAAAATAAAAAAGTACGAGTTATGGCTAATATATATACACAGTATATATTGACCCCCCTATACTTAGCTTGAGTTGTGTCCTCATAGATCGAAGAGAAAGGAAGACATAACTCATACTAAGTATAGAAAAGTTTATACTGCAACGGCTAATGAATAGGAAGTCGACCATCCCCCTATACTTAGGATCAATTAATCCTAAGTATAACAATCTATATACAAATGCAAGGAGGGTCGAGGGTGGGAACGAATAAATGAATAGCTCAGCGGCTTGGCCTGTCTCCCCCTATACTCAGGGTAAAATATCCCTAAGTATATAAAGAATGTCAAAAGTTGAGGAGACAGACGAGAGATTAAAGAATGAGCACTTGAATGCATTCATCCCCATATACTTAGGATGAAGCATATCCTCCGTATAACAATGATGTATGGGATGAATGCGACTTTTTGGAAGAATAAAATGATAAAGAATGAAAAGAAGAAAAGAAGAAAAGAAGAAAAGAAGAAAATGATTAGCCTCATCTGCTTGAGCTGATGTTGTAGCTGTGGGTTATTACAAACGACCCTGTCCACTTGCTCTTCAATTTCCCCAGGAACAATTTGAGCTTTGCATTGAACAACCGAACTTTCTATCCTGGCTCGAAGGTCTTGCGTTGGATGTGCTTGTCGTGCCATTTCTTGACTTTTTCTTTGTACATTAGGATGTTGTCATATGCATACTCGTGGAATTCAAAAAGCTGATTCAGATCCAATTTTCTATTCTGTCCTCCCTTCTTGTTATCATAGTTACATACATTAATTTCCCATAATGATTTGTGAATAAGTTCCACGGGCAGATGGCATGGCTTGCTGTATACTAAGCGATAGGTAGACATTCGTAACGGTGACTTGTCCGATAGGCCCAAAGTACTGAATCCTGCAATTGCGACCAATTCTTCCTATCGATGCATACAAGATTTTGCAAAATTGTTTTCATCTCCCTGTTTGAACACTCGGTCATGCCATTGGACTGTGGGTGATACAGAGAGGTGACACAATTTTCTATGCAGAATTCATGTGTCAGCTTCTTTACCTTTCTGTTGATGAAGTGGCTACCCCCAATAGATACTAATATTTTAGGGATCCCGAACCTTACAATAATGTGATCTTTTAGAAACCGACAGACAATACGACTGTCAGTTATTCAGGTTGGGATAGCCTCCACCCAACAACTTACATAATCGACAGCAAGCAAATACTCAAACTCTGGCTGTTAGGGAATGGGCCCATGAAATCAATGCCCCAAGCGTCAAACACGTCAGAAATTTGAATGTACTTAAGAGGCATTATGTCTCTTATTCCAATGGTACCGCCCAGTCTCTGACAGTCACTACAATACTTGACAAAGTCTTCTGCATCCTTGAATAGAGTCGACCACCAAAGGCCGCATTGTAGAACTTTCACCGTTGTTCTTCTTCCAAAGTGGTGCCCTCCTGATTCTCTAGAGTGGCAATGCTCAAGGACACTGTGGACTTCCTCCTGAGGAATGCATCTTCTCCAGATGCAGTCAGCTCCCTCACGAAAGAGATATGGATCCTCCCACTGGTAGAAATGGATTTCTCACAAAAAAACTTCTCTTTTTAGCTTTGGTCAATCTTGTGTAGTTTTCTTGGATATAAGATAGTTCACAATATCGGTGAACCAGGGGAGCGAGGTGACTGATAGGATGGCTTCATCTGGAAAAGTCTCTGTGATCAGTAACAAGCTCAGCTCAGGAGTATCTGGATATGATAATCTTGAGAAGTGATCGGCTACCACATTTTTGACTCCAGGTTTATCATGAATTTTAAGGTTAAATTCCTGGAGCAGAAGGATCCATCTGATTAATCGTGGTTTGGCATCCTTCTTGGCTTGTAAGTACTTGATGGCTGAGTGGTCTGTAAACACTATGACATTGGATCCAAGTAAATGGGATCTAAATTTTTCCAGGGTAAATACTACTGCCAACATCTCTTTTTCAGTGACAATTAAGTTTCTTTGTGCTTTGTTGAGAGTTCTGCTGGCATAGTGAATAGAAAATAGAATATGATCTCTCCTCTGTCCTAGAACTGCCCTAATGGCATAATAAGAAGCATTAGTCATGATCTCAAATGGTATAGAACAGTCTGGCAGTTGAAGGACAGGGACCTGAGTGATTATTTCTTTCAACTACGTAAAGGCCTGGAGGACTCTGTCATCTACAATAAAGTCTGCCTCCTTGCCCAGGAGCTCGGTCAGGGGTCGAGTTATTTTGCTGAAATCCTTAATGAATCGTCGGTATAAACCGACGTTCCCTAAGAATGATTTAACCTTCTTCAAATTTGTAGGTAGCTCTAGCTTTAAAATCACTTCCACCTTTGTATGGTTGACCTCCATGCCACGCTTTGAGATGACATGGCCAAGCACAATACCCTCGATCACAATAAAATGGTTCTTCTCCCATGAGAGCACAAGGTTCAATTCACATCATTTTTTTAGGACTCGGTCTAGATAAGAAAAACACTGCTCAAAGCTGTCTCTGTAGATCGAGAAATCATCCATGAAGACCTTGAGAAAACTTCCAACCATATATGTAAATACAACTAACATACACTACTGGAACGTCACCGGAGCGTTGCATAATCCGAACGGCATTTTGCGGAAGGCATATGTCCCAAACAGACAGGTGAATGTTGTCTTCTCTTGATCTTTAGGAGTAATGGCGACTTGATTGTAACCAAAGTATCCATCCAATAAACATAAATATTCTTTCGCAACCAGTATTTTGACTATCTGGTCAATGAAGGGAAGTGGGAAATGTTCTTTCTTGGTCGTTAAATTCAGACATCGGTAATCCACACAGATGTGCCATGATGTTGGAACTCTGGTTGCAATCTCCTCTCCTTTGTCATTCTTGATCATGGTGATCCCTAACTTCTTAGGTACAACATGCAGGGGACACACCCATTTTGATTCAGAGATGAGATATATGAACCATGCATCACACCATTTCATTATCTCGTTCATCACGATCTCCCGTAGGTTTGGATTTAGTCTACGCTGAAATTCGCGAGAAGGTTTGTTGTATTCTTCAAGATATATGTGATGCAAGCATCGGGAGGGATTTATCCCATGGAGATCTGAAATTTTCCAGCTTATGACCTTATAGTTCCTTTCTAGAACCTCAAGTAGACGCGATTCTTGTTCCTCGGTTAGCTGTGAATTGATGATTACAGGGAACATATTCAGCGTACCCGCAAGGAAGGCATACTTCATGTTTGCTGGAAGAGGTTTGAGCTCAGGTGGGGATTGGTTCAACTCAGTGGTAACTTCTGCTATGGTGCAGGGCGGCGATGTTGGGTCTTTCATCTGTTGCATGTCCACCATTGGCATTGTAGGCTCTGTCTATAGTGCTGCACAGAATTCTTCGATGACCAAATCTTGTTCACAAAAATCTACAATGATGGTCTGTTGCTCTACCAAGGACAGATGGTCATAAATACATTCATCAGGCAACTCAGCAAATATCTCGTCGTCCAGGATAAATGGTAATTCGACTTTGCTGTCTAAGCCTTCCTCTGTGGAGAGGAAAACTTGGGTTTCAATGTCATCCATAAAAAGGTTTGTATCACAGATTTCGGCCAAGAAATCACAGTCTTTTGTCTGCTATTCTACATACTCACTTTCGTCCGATGTAGATGTTGAAGGTTTATGCACTTGAATCGTCTCTATTGACACTTTATCACTGTTTGAGCGGTAGGTTAGCTACCCGGTGTCATAGTTCACTTCTGCTTCGGTTGTTCAAAGGAACGTCCGTCCAAGAATTATCAGGGTATGCAGAAGAGGAGCTGAAGTGTCCATGTCCAGAACTATGAAGTCTGCAGGGAACTACACTCCCTGAATGGTGACCATGACATCTTCGAAATTCCTTGGGGCCGCTTGATGGACGTGTTTACGAACTGTAGAATCATTCTAGTAGATTTAAGAGGTCCTAATCCAAATTATTTGAGCAGTGAAGTGGGCATTATGTTGATTGAGGATCCACTGTCAAGTGGAGTTCGGTCAAACTTTTGATCAAACATTTGACATCTGACTAGAGGAGCTCCCATGTCCTTTTTTTAGTTGGGAGATTGCTGATTGCATTTACTGTAGCCGCAGTAAGGATATGCTTCACATTTCTTTCACGAGCTTTGCATGGCTGTCTCTTCGAGGTACATGCCTCCTTCAGTCCTTTCTTAGTATTAGGCATGTACTTGATGGCTTTGAGAAGAGGCATTTCAAGAACAAGATTCTGAATTATTTCCACCACATCAGGGTAAGACAAGGCAGTTTTCAAATTTTTATTTTTATTTGGATTTTCTCATTGCAATAGTAAACAAAATATATACAGAATCAAAAGTAGCAGTAGGAATAGTGTTCTTATTTACAACGAAACTTTGTGCCCACATCATATTGTACACGTGAATGACTAAAATGAGAAGGGTCATACAGGAAAGGCGTGCATCCAAAATCTTAAGCGAGGCTCCATCAGCTGGCGTCAGATCAACTGCAGGTACGGTCTCCTCCATGGCTGGCTGGCTGGATGGTGCTTCAGCTGCTGGTGCTGGTGCTATTTTTTTGGTATTTTTTATTTTGTTGATTTTTTTGGATATTTGGTGGTGCTTCTCCTTCTTCTTCCTCACCCGACCCATCTGCTGGTACGACTGATGCATAAGAAGACGACGACTCCCCCATGGTTGCTTTATTCTTCCCCTTGCACGTGGTTGATGGATGCAAGGTCCTACCGCTCCCGAGACTGACAACATTAGATAAAAATATCTGACTCCGTAAGATCGGTGGGAACTTCACAGATACCTGTTCTTTCTTCTTAAAATTATTAGGGCATGCCTCCACTTGTACGGGAATGAGGGTCTTGGTGACGGTGAAATCGTCCAACTTCTGACTGAGATCTGCAAGCCCCTTGGCAAGCTGGGCCAGGCAGTCCAAGGTAGGGTTCACATGAGATGCATCCTCAGATACCCCTGCATACTAGCTACGCTGGTATTGCTGATAGTACCGAGACTGCTGGTTGGGAAACTGATAATGATACTGAGGAGAAGGGTGATGTTGTTGATACTGCTGAGGAGGGTGCTACTGATAGGGCACAACCGCATACTACTGGTTTTGCTGGTACTGTCGGTACTGCAAATGTCGGTATTGGTTCTGTCTCCAATAGCCATGGAATTGTAGAGACTACTAGTATTGTTGGTGTTGAGTTTGGCTGTTCTGGACAAACCTCCCTCCTTGTTGTTGACGGAACTAGCGGGGGTTATCAACCTGACTTTACTGAGGTCCACCTGGACGGGTTGGTTGCGCATCATTCGACCATACACCATTCACCTCCTGAATGAGAGGTGGTGGAGGGGAGAACTAATCTGGAATTTATCGGAGTTCCGGATGGTAGACAACCGGTTGCTGTTGTGACTGCTGAGGACTTGATGGCTCTGGGGTTGCATGTAGTAAATGTGTTGAACCGCTGACTGGGGCTGACTCGGCTGAGGAGGCTGTGACGATGCATGTTCCTTCATCTCAGCTGAAGTGGGGGTCGATGCAGACACAGAGTTGTAGGAGCTGATTGTACTCACCAACAACTCCAGCTGCTTGGTGATTTGATCTAGTTTGTCCAGGTTCTACATTCTCTGTTCAATCACATCAAGTTTCTCTAAATCCCGTGATCGCTTCTCAATTATGTCTACCTTGGACAGGTGGTTCCCAATAATGCTCAGATTGGAGCTCTCATCCCTGCTTGGCTCGTGGGATGCTGCCATATGCACATGCTTTTGAACATTTTGTGGCTGGCACTAATAGTCACGAGACGACGATAGAGTGGCCTCTCCTTCAGCCATTTCTTCAAAGATCTTCCATACGACGTCCTCATCTTTGTTGAAATGTGAGCCACCACATGCAGCATCCACAAGATTCTGTCTCTCGATTGTCAGTCCCCCAAAGAAATGTTGGACTAGGCGGGTCCTTGGAGTCTTATGATGGGGACACTTTTCTTGCAACTCAGCCCAAACCTCATGGACGGATTCCTGAGTGGCTTGGGTGAAGTTTGCTATGCGGGTACACATATTATTAAGTTGCCCTAGAGGATAATACTTATGTAAAAAGGCTGACTTCAATTCTTCCCAAGGAGTGATGACCTTCCCCAAGTGGTTGATCCAATAAAGGGACTTATCCTAAAGGCTGAAGGGAAATGCCGTCATCTTGACTACCTCGAGAGGTATACCGGGGTAGTGAGTTGTGCCAAAGATACGCCCGAACTGTTGTAGATGAATGTAAGGGTTTTCGTTAGCATTTCCTCGGAAGGTGGGTAGGAGCGCCAGTAGCTGAGGCTTCAATTCAAAATGGGCATGAATTGCGGAAATCTGGGCCCATTCAGTAACTTGTACCACCCTTGTATTGTATGTTTCTTTGAGAGTTAGCTTGGGTCTCTCTGCCCTAGGCTCATCTGCTGGGCCTCCACGGCCCCCGCCTTCAGGATTTTCTTCAAATCCTCACCGATTTTCTCCTCTTCTCTTCATTAAGCATGTCTTGGAAAGCGGCCTGTGCTAAAGCATGATATGTAAGATGCTGCTGGATTGCTTGAATAGAAGCAAGGATCTGAGCGTTCACTATGTTATGATCTAGCTGCAAACCCTGATCTGGCTGAGGTTGCGGCTGCGATCCTTTCCCCTTTCCTCCAGGAGCCATCTCTTTTTCTGATCCTGAATCTGATTCTATCACACTTTCTGGCTCCAGATTGGGCTCTTGATCTGCAAATGAAGTAATGCCTTGATTAGTCAGTAGGGAGACACCATAAGTAACAAATCAATCTTTGTTAAGGTCAACACAAAATTTCATTAAGGATGGCAATGTGTATGGAGTGAAATCAATTGCCATCCAAACTGGGCAGGTTTTGGGACAAGAGTGATCCTCGTTTATTGGAGAAGATAGTGAGTCTGGAGATCAGTTGACGGAGTATGAACCGGGTTCTTGGGAATTGCCCCGAATTGTTGGAGGTGACGAGCATATGGAATCGATGTTGGTGTCGGCAGGATCCCGACTAAGCCATCCATGTGTTGCCATCTCGAATGTCAAGAGAAGATCGATATTGGAAGAATGATACAGAGGTCAACCAAGAAATAAAGGGAGTGTAAAACAGTAGAAGGCTCTCAATGAGCATGGGGTCAAATAGGGAATCAAAATAAAGTGAAAAAAATGCACACAATGTACATGACTGATCTTTGACCCTTAATCTAATTCAAACAAACACGAAACAAGGATAGGTTCACCCACTCAATACATGTGAAGCCGTAAGAGTTCGTCTATTTTTTTCTTTTCAATTTTACTGTTACTTTCAAGCGATCTTATAACAAGTCCTTAAGTACACTAACCCTATAGGAGCATGTGTACTGCCAAGCAAGTGCCTCGTACTTGTTCCATCTCCTTCGTAACATGTGATCTGTGCACTAAAAGGTCCTTAATTTCGTGCCTGGGCAGCTACTCAGCCAAAGAAACAGAGAAAGGAAACCAATATGTGAAACCAATACTTCGGACCTCACTCGTAACATAATCACCAGTGAGCGTACAAGGACCTACTTGGATGCAAATCGATGAGACAGACACACATGTGAGGGTGTGGCCTAAGTTCAGTACTTTAGACCAAGTTGGATGCTCCACGCAAGGTGGGAACACCATGTTCGACAAGTCCTTACTCGATCATGTACTATAGAAGCGCTAATACTTCGTCAACCCATGTGATAATCAAGGCGCCACAGATCAGGATTTGGGCTCTTATTCTTAGCGGGTCGTGCATCACTCAGTCTGGAGTGTACCTTAAAATATTGTGGGCTTTATGAACCCCAACCAATGAATGATTCGTCACGAATTTTAATCAAGGTCAAATTTATTTAGTAGTTCTTTTTTTAATTTTTGGGTTTTCATTTTTTTGAGTATTTTTCATAGCAAGCCTCCTAACGATTTTTTTATATTTTCCTTTATGTCCTAAGTGATATAAATACAAGGGAGAGAGGACAGAAAAGCCATGCAAGTCATCACTAAGATGGAAATCTCGCCTTAGTAACTCATGATGCATACAAAGATAAAGTTACTTACAGTGCTTCTCAGTTCTCTCCATGCATGATGCAAGGCAGAATTGAAATAATTACACTATACAGCGATATGCAAAAGGTAGAAAGCATACTAGACAATAGCTGCTATTATCGGGAAGAACCAAATGCCACTTACTTAGAAATGAGATCCAAAAGTCCAGTCTCTGAAGTACATCAATGTTCGCTACAGCGGATCCTGAAAGCGTTGTATAGCACTTTTCTTGGCACTTGATCTCAAGTACAAATAACCGACAATTAATTTTGACTAAGTCCAAGCGCGTATCACTATAGGTACATGCAATGTTATTAGGAATTTGGACCTAGCTACCAAGTCAAGGAACCTATTATCTATGGGTTCACTCAAGAAAATAAATATAAACAAAGGCAGAAAGCTCAAATCACGGAAAACAAATAAAACAAAGGTGATAAACCACGAAAAATCTGGTACGAGATCCCCATGTGATCAGACACCCGGGCACTGGACCTCGTGCGGTGGAGAGAATAGTGTCCAAATTAATTACACGTTATTTTGCCAAAATTAAATCTCTCTCTCTCTAAAAATAGAAAATGCTATGCTAAGCCTTCTCTTCTCCTCCTTCCATGTTCTTCTCTCCTGCTCTGGTCGGCTCAAAAAGAGAAAGCCGACCTCCGCTCGCCTCGGGTGCACTGACCTCCTAAGAGATAGCCCTCGTCAAGCGGTCCCTCGCAAGGAAGATTTACAATAAAAATGGATTAGAACAATCAAATAATTATAAAAGAACAAAAAGTAGGAAAATGCAAGTAAATAATGAACAACTATACAAAAAATGTACACAATCCGTTGCTCCCCGGCAACGACGCCATTTGATAACAGGGGATTCGATGATGGGCGTGGATCTAGGACGACCTGGCTACAAGAATGTGGTAGTCTCAAGAGGAATGGGTAAAGAAGGAGGCATGGAGAATTTGGCGAACTGGTGCCCTCGTGAAGCTCTTACAGAAGTCAGAAGAGAGGACGGACAGTTGACTGAGGTCAACAAAAGGAAGCGCCTGGTTGGTCCACGTGGACCAACCAGGAAATTCCAAGGTAAAATGCCTTAGAAAGTAAATACATAATAGTAATTGATTTTATTATTTTTAGGTTATAAAATAAAAAATATTTCTAAATTTCTATAATATTTTATACATATTTTTATTTATTTTTTAGAAGTAATTAATTACAAGTTCAATTTTAGGGTTTTGTCTATATGCATATTTACCTATGTTTTGAGTATTTTATTTTGTCTTTTTAATTTTATTATTTTATGTATTTAATTTTTTTATATACTTAAATATATTTTTATTAAATTTTTATGGTATAATATGCATACTTAAATTAATATAAGTGTATTTTATATAGGTATACTATAAATATAAGTGTTTCATCTATGTGTTTTATATAAGTATTTTATTTTAATATCTTATTTATGGTTTTATTTTAGTTTATTATGTTCATATACTATAACTAATATTTACAAGATTATAAAAATATAAAATTATAAAAATACTAAAGAATAAATAAAATGAACATTTTATTCGGATATATTGTACAATTGGAGTCCAAAACCTAACTTTCACATCTTGCCTCCAAAAAATATGAAACCACCTTCATTAAATAGCTTATTAATAGTTATATACAATTAAAGATGATTTTGTTATATTTTGATTTTTTATTCGGGACATAGGGGTCTGTGAATTTTAGATTTTAGGATTTTATTCTGTGTATAAAATGTACACTGCATGTTATTTTTGCATGAAATAAATCACATATTTTTCTATACATTATTATCTACAATTTTCATGTACAGAGTTTCTTTATTCAAGATGTAAATAATAAAGAATAAAATAGGTCCCAAAAAATAATTATTGGCCTATTTTGTAGAGTGATTTGTCTGTGTTTTCTGTACACTTAGCCGTCCTATCTCCCCCTACTTTAATCCTTGTCGACTAAGTCATCATTGTAACGCCCCGCCTCTCTAGCTACCGAAACCGGCCGGACGAGAGCGTCAGACCTACGGTCTAAATATAACCATGATCTATGATACTCAACAAACCATCTTATGCACATTAGATCAACATTTGAAATATAAAAAACAACTGGAGAATGACATGAAATGGAAAGAAAATGTAATATCCATTCTCATTGATAACAATAATCATCAAGTCCATGTCCATAAAATGAGATATATCATACAAATATAATTTTTAGGAGAAGCTATCCAAATATCTCACTACAATGTCTCTCAAATAGAACGTAAAATAATGTGGAAATAAATAAGTTACTCTAAGTAGAACACACCATGTCTAGTGAAGTACGATGTAAGAAATCTGATCTCCTCAAAGGCCGCTATTGTTGCGACTGCTGTTCAGGTACATCTGTAGGGTTGACACGAGGGTAACGTTCTGAGAAATTGCCCAGTAATGAGACAAACACTATAATAATTAATGCAGAGGTAAAAGGGCATGTATACTTGATTCTATCTAGTGACTTTGCATATATTGTAAAACTAGAATCTACCATATTATTCTAACTTATAAGGGGTTACATGATCGCCAATTTCATTTATTAATATAAATATTGTGTGAGGACAACCACGTTGGTCTCGATATTTCTATCCATCAATTAGAGTTCACAACGGTATATAATTTCAATTACCAGCATCCGATCATTAATCATTTCTCGTATTATTTTAGCACACGCAAGTACGTGACTCGCAGGCCTCCGCCACGCGGGAACTTGATATTCATCTTGAGTAAACCCTCAAGAACCTCTTTCAATCAGAAAAGAAAGAGATCATAACCCCATTCTCCAACTTCAACCCATATCCCGGAACACCTCTCACAATAATAATACTCGAAGTAAAATTCAATGCGACCACCTCAAATTTTAAATCCGACTCTTAATATCGTGCATGAGTGTGAAACCAAGAACGCCAACCACGCCACCTGTCAACTCCTTCGAGCGACTCCAGGTGCTACCGGGCTGCTAGGTGCAACGCATCACCCAACTCGTCCGTTGGGGTCGTGACCTTCAAGGTATCTACCCGGGGTCCAAGAGTGCATGTCCAATCCCTTGCAACGCCTACCTCCATCTACCCGATCATGAAGTCATAACTATATGATTCTAATCTTCATTTACACGGATGAAACCGATTTTGAAACCGCTGTAGAAATTGAAAAACATGGCTCGTGGTATATATTAACTATGATGCAACAACAACTTTGCCTCACAAATCATACTAATGTTATTTAAAAATTTTGAAATGTGGGCATGTGTTTACACATATTAAAATCCCCATGAAACCATTCGCAAAACATTCTTAGATTATGTGACACAATGCTTATTAGTGAATATCCCAAAGTATGTGTTTTCCAATGCCGTTAAGTAATCATCATATTAATGGAATCTGGTACCCCAATTGTTAAACTAATTGAACATTGGTATAAATCCTTGCACATCTATTAGTCATTATTATTCTGAGAAGTCCATCGACCGAAATTACGAAATTACAATTTATGCTAAGTTAACAAAACTTATCCATAGATTCTAGGATATAAGGGGACAAACTTACCAAGATAATTATATAGGTAACATTAACTATATGTGATCAATGGAGTGGAATATACGAGGGGATTCTATGTCCATATTCTATTTATGTAGACGGGTTAGGACAATTAGGTGAAAGATGGCTAATCATGTAACTTGGTAATAGTTGTCAATGCCTTAACAATCTGGAACCAATAAGAATAGTGGCATGTTGTTCATATTAACAATAAAGAAGGCAAATACATCTATAGCTCCTCATCTAAATGCAAAAAAAAAATCAATGATATCCATTTTACTTGTAACGAAGGCATTAAGTCCCATGGAAATAATGGTAATATTCTATTAAATGTCATGTTGGCTTTATTATGGTTGATTCTCAAAGGTATTGTAATCAAATCTATAGTGATAAGATTAATTAATAAAATTAATACTAGGTAGACTTATAGCTTTACATTAGTCCTTGCTTTTGGAAGCTAAAAAGTCATTGGCGATCTGATGTAAGTCAAGAATTTGACGAATTTCCATAATCACACATGGTATAAATCTCAACATGGCTAAAAAAACCTTTAGAGCGTAAATCAAAACTATAATCTCCAGTATGCGAATAGAGATTTTGTGTACTCAAGGATTTAATCCGCAGCAATATAATAGTAACCATAATAGGTGTAGAGACACAAACTCCTTCAGTAATAATAGAATGAGTACTACTCTATCATCAAACAATCCCCAACTCGATATACGAGAGGAAAAAAAGATTGAAAGAAAACTCAATATTCATAAGCTTGAGACTTGAACAACTAATATTTTGTGAATCCAACAATAAGCAGGGAAGGAGATATTGTTACAATTTAAGATTCATATATAAACATATCCAAAACTCTAAAAATATTTAAGCACTTGAGAATTGCGTGACACCATCAGCAAGGAGGTAAGGGGATATCATTACAAAAATATTGTTCTATTTGTATGTATATTTAGGCACTAAAAAGAGCCGAGATAATATTATTGACGAAAAATGCTTCATGAAATGTGGAGCCACAACATTGTATTATTCATGTTTTAAGAACACATGAGGCTCTAGGATTGTTCAAGAATATAGGATAAAAATATGTGGAACCCCACAACAAGAGTAAGGTATTTATCGTTACCTCCAAGGATGTTCCCTCGGGATCTCCTCTCGCACGAAAATGGTATTTTCGTCGCTTGATTGCAATGCAGAGGCGTGCACCACGATGACCTCAAGCTCTCCTACACGATGGTGGTCGTGGATTTTCGATCGAAGCACCTTCTCCGACGTCGACTGCGGTCCTCCGACGACTAAACTAGCCAAGGTGGTGGTGCTCCAATGAGAGGGAATGATGGTGGTGACTAGGGCTTTGAGAGAATGACCTATCATCTCCTGTTTATAGAAGGAGAGGTGAAATTGGATAAAAAATTGGATCCGGTTCGGATCCATATATGGGTCCCAACTATGATACTTAAAACAACGATAACTTGAGCTAGGAATGTCAGAATTGGATATTCTTGGGCTCGTTGGAAAGATCTCGACGAGATCTACGAAATAGCTTGATTATTTTAATTTTTAGATGTCAACAACACTCTAGATTTTAGAAAAAAATATGGGTTTCACATCACAAGAATCTTAAAGGAAGTCTCATCCTCGAGAACAGGATTTAATGTATATGTTTTGAACACGACACAGATTTAAGCATAAACATCTTAAAGAGGACCAAACCCATAAAAATCTTAAAGAGAATCGAAATAAGGTTTCGTTATCATACCATCAAAAAGATTGGGGTATTTCTGTCGCATATCTACCTCAGGCTCCCATGTGGCCTCCTCACATTCTGATTTTGCCACAATACCTTGACCTAGGGATGTCTTTCCATCGCAACTTCTTGACTGCTCAGTATAAAATCTGCACGGGTTACTCAGGAAAAGACAAATTCGGTTTTACCATGAGGTCCTAATAGCTAATCATATGCTGAGGGACTCAAATATATTTTCGAAGGTTTGACACATGGAATACATCATGCACACTTTCCAAGTGAGAGGGAAGTGTTAGTCGGTATGCTACCTTCCCAATACGAGCCAAAATCTCGAAAGGGCCAACAAACCGTGGTGCTAGCTTGCCCTTAACATCAAATCTTTGAATACCCTTCATTGGAGAGACTCTCAATTAGATAAAATCTCAGACTTCAAACTCGAGATCATGACGCCTCTGATCAACATAACTTTTTTGACGACTCTACACAGTTAATAATTTCTTTCTAGCAATTTCTACAACTATTGTTATATCTTCTATTATCTGAGTGGAATAAATGTCTTTGTCGCCCACTTCCTGCTAACACAAAAGAGTGGTACATCTTTGCCCATACAATGCCTCGAAAGGTGCCATGTCAATACTAACATGATAGCTGTTATTATAAGTGAACTCCACAAAGGAAGATGATTCTTCCAAGAACCTTGCTATTCAATGACACATGCTTGGAGTAGGTCCTCAAGGGTCTGAATTGTCCTCTCGGTTGCCCATCCATCTGTGGATGATCGGCTGAGCTAAAACATAATTCGGTTTTCAAAGCGCTCATGAATTTTCCCCAATAATGTGACGTAAAACGAGCATCTCTATTAGATACAACCTCCTTGGGAATCCCATGCAAGCGAAAAACATGTTGAATGTATAGCTTGACCAAATCCACCGGAGTGCATGTCATGTTCATGAGAATGAAATGTGCAGACTTGGTCAAACGATCTACAATAACCCAAATAGCATCATACGCACCTACTGTACAATGTAAGGATGTCATAAAATCCATAGAGATACTCTCTCATTTCCACAACGGGATAGGAAGTGATTATAACAAGCCAGGAGGACACTTATGTTCTGCTTTCACCAATTGACAAGTATAACGGCTAACATGTCCCACAACATCTCTCTTCCATCCCCTCCCACCAGAAGTGCTGACGGAGGTCTCTATACATCTTGATGCTTCTTGGGTGGATAGATAATCTAGAACAGTGAGCCTCATCTAGGATGTTTCTCCTCGAATCATCATCATCAGGGACATAGACATAGTCTCCCTTCCATATGATGGACTCACAAACTTGGAATCCATCAAACTCCTCCTTCAGGCATCGATGGAACAAGTCTTGTAATTTTTGATCTGTCCATTGACCATGAACAATACTGTCCCATAATTCATTGTACTTTGTAGGTACAGTTACAACATCTGTAGTACTATCAAATGGGTGCCACTCGCTGAGTGATGTGAGCATATCCCAAGTCTGTAGCCATGCGACAGTTCCCTCGGTATGCACTCTCCTAGTCAAAGCATCTGTTACTACATTTCTCTTACCCTGATGATAAGAGATCGTGAAATCGTAATATTTTCAACAGTTCCATCCATCGTCTTTGCCTTATATTCAACTCCCGCTGGTCAAAGATATGTTTAAGACTCTTGTGGTCTGTAAAAATCTCAAATGTGACCCCGTATAAATAGTGACACCATATCTTCAATGTGAAGACTATAGCTGCCAACACCAAGTCATGAGTAGGGTAGTTCCATTCATGGTTCTTTAGTTGTCATGATGCATATGCCACGACATGATCACATTGCATCAACACTGCTCCTAAACCCTCCTTTGATGCATCAGTATACACCGTAAAATCTAAGGTGCCTGAAGGAAGGGTGAGAATCGGAGCACTGGTCAGTCTCTCCTTCAACGTACGAAAGCTCGGTTCGCACTTGTTGCTCCAAACGAAGGAGACATCTTTTTGTGTCAGATGAGTAAGTGGAAGGGCTAGCTGTGAGAAGCCCCTAACAAAATACATGTAGTAGCCGGCGAGACCTAAGAAACTGTGTATTTCGGTAACTATTTTGGGCTTCTCCCGAGACATTACTACATCTATCTTGGATGGATCAATTGCCACGCCTGCTCCTGAAATTACATGACCGAGGAAAGCTGCCTCGGTATGCCAAAACTCACACTTGTTGTATTTCGCATAAAGCTTGTGTTCTCTGAGTGTCTCTAGAATAGTATGAAGATGTTGCTCATGCTCATGCTCATCACAAGAGTAGATCAAGATATCATCAATGAACATCATCACAAAACGATCCAAGTACGGGCAAAAAATTCTGTTCATCATGTCCATAAATGCGGCAGGTGCATTCGTGAGCCCAAAAGGCATGACCACAATCTCATAGTGGTTGTATCTTGTACCAAAAGCGGATTTGAGCACATCTGTGTCCTTAATCCTCAATTGATGATAACCCGATCGTAGGTCAATTTTTGAGAATACCGCTACGCCCTGCAATTGATCGAAAAGATCATCTATTCGTGGAAGTGGATAACGATTCTTTACCGTCCTCTTATTCAATTGTTTGTAATCGATGCACAATCGCATAGACTCGTCTTTCTTCTTTACGAATAGGACCGGTGCTCCCCAAGGTGATGAATTGGGATGGATAAATCCCTTTTCCAACACCTCCTGCAGTTGTAACTTGAGCTCCCTGAGTTCGGCTGATGCCAGTCGATATGGAGGTATGGAGACAGGTTGTGTGTCGGGTATTAAAGTAATCTCAAACTCGATCTCCCTATCTGACAGTAGTCCAGGTAATTCATCTAGAAATACATCAGGAAAATCCCGTACAATTTTGACATCTTCAATCGTACGATCTTTGGTAGGTAACTCCACAACATAGGCGAGAAAATCTATGCAACCCTGATTAAGAAACTGTTGGGCCTTCAACGCGGACACATACAAGATTTCACCATATTTGGTACGCCCATCGAACTGAAAGACATGTATGCCCGGGAGACGGAAAACTACCATCTTCTCAAAACAATCAAGGCACGCTTGATGCTGCTCAAGCCAATCCATCCCCAAGATAACATCAAAATCTTCCAACTGAATAAGTAAAAGATATGGGGGCATCAGGTGCCCGCCAATATGCACTGCAACATTCTCCACTTCTTGTCGCACTATGAATAATTGGCCCCTCGTGCCCTTGATGTAGTAAGGAGATGAAACAAAGTCTGGTTCTTTATCTATTTTAGATACTAAAAGATTTTTAATAGATTTGCAAGAAAGGAGTGCATGGCTCCTGAATCAAATAAGGCATGTAAGGATGTACCATGCATTGAAATCATACCTCGCACTACAACTCCTGAGGCGTGGGCCTGCTCCTGCGTGATTGCATTTAATTATCCATGAGACTGTGGTGGGGCACTGGAACCTGCTACACTAAAGGTTGGTCATGGTGGAGGACGCTGAAAACCTCGACCTCCATGACGGGAAGCTATTTCATGTGACTGTCCAGATGAGAAAGTTGGTTGCACACTTCGTTGATGGCCATCTGAGATGCTGGTAAGTAAGGGACACTTGGCCTTGAAATGGCTTGGTTGATGGCAATGGAAACATCGACGATCTCCTGATTGAGCAAAGGAGCCTCCTGAGACAAGGCTAGTACCTCCTATCTTGCAGCTTTGGAAATGTGTAGAAGAGCGGAGAGAGGTACTACCACAACTCACCAGTCACAACCCTAAAGTAGGTGTAGGAGCAAACCTACTAGCAGTAGGAATGGTCTCCATTGGGTGGAAGCGACACACTCTACGAGTTCTGTAGAAATCTCGACGAGTGGATCTTCCCGACTGCTGTGGTAGTAACTGTGACTGGCCTCCCTGAAGCCGATTCTGAGTTGCCTCCATCTTGGTAGCCTTAGCAGCTACCTTCTTGATGGAAGTAAAATCCAATGTATATAGCTGGTGTTGCACATCATCACACAAACCACGAATAAACTTCTGTAAGTTCTCCTCAAGAAAAGCAGTAGTTGTGGGTGACTGGCGGGAGAGTTCAGTGTAGCGAATGAGATATTCCTCGGTCATCATGGACCCCTGCTTCGATTCAGCAAATAACCTCCTTTGAGCTTCAACCCAATGATCAGAGTAGAATTGGATACGTAACTCGTAAATAAATATCTTCCATGTTATGTCCTCCAGATGTTCCTTGATGGCGTACCATCAACGTTCAACATAGCCTGCTAGTGAAAATTCCACGAATGTAAGCCAAGACTCTTTAGGAGTATGGATCATCCGCAAAAGCTTGGATACGTGATCCATCCACAGTTCAGCCTCATCTGGTGTGTCGGTGCCAAAGAATTGTGGCATCTTAGACCTCTGATATGCTGTGTAGGTTGTCTGATGTTTTTGCAACGTCTCTAGGTCATATGATCCTTCCGGGTCCAGAGACACTGAAGGGTGAACACTATCCTCCTCCTCGCGAGAGGGCTGGTACGAGAAGTCATCCCGCTAAAGGAGCCATTGCTCTAATACCTCCTGACAATGTTGTAAACCCTGTACGACATGAACTAGTAAGGCCAACTATTGTGCAACATCAGGGTTAACACGAGGCAACATGATTCCCCTGTGGAATCATTATATTAGAAATTATTTTCATACTTAGAGGGACAATGGATATATTAAACATGACTTGAATTATTCTCCTTAAAAAATGCCAAAGTCGGAAGACTTTATCGATATATTTATATTTCAAATCCCGTTGGTATTCTAATATGCAAAAGAGAGAATGGAGTATCGGGCTGTGATACCATCTGTAACGTCATGCCCCTCTGATTATCGAAACCGACCGGACAAGAGCGTCGGACCTACGGTCTAAATATACCCATGATCTATGATACACAGCAAACCATCTTATGCACATTAGATCAATATTTGAAATATAAATAGCAACTGGAGAATAATATGAAATGGAAAGAAAATGTAATATCCATTCTCATTGATAACTATAATCATCAAGTCCATGTCCATAAAATGAAATACATCATACAGTTATAAATTTGTAGGAGAAGCTCTCCAAATATCTCACTACAATATCCCTCAAATAGAACGTAAAATTATGCAGAAATATACTATAAGTAGAACACACCCTGTCTAGTGCAAGTACGACGTAAGAAATCTGATCTCCTCAAAGGCCACTATTGTTGCGACTACTGTTCAGGTACACCTGTTGGGTTCACACAAGGGCAACGTTATGAGCAATTGCCCAGTAACGAGACAAACACTATAATAATTAATGCAGAGGTAAAAGGACATGTATACTTGATTCTATCTAGTGACTTTTGCATATATTGTAGAACTATAATCTACCATATTAGTCTATAGAACTATAATCTACCATATTATTCTAACTTACAAGGGGTTACATGATCGCTAATTTCATTTATTAATATAAATATTGTGTGAGGACTACCACATTGGTCTCGATATTTCTATCCATTAATTAGAGTTCACAACGGTATATAATTTCAATTACCAGCATCCGATCATTAATCATTTCTCGTATTATTTTAGCAGATGCAAGTACGTGACTCGCAGGCCTCCACCGCACAGGAACTTGATATTCATCTTGAATAAACCCTCAAGAACATCATCGAAGATCCACGACCACCATCACATAGGAGAGCTTGAGGTCATCGTGGCACACGCCTTCACACTGCAATCAAGCGACAGAAATACCGTTTTCGTGCGAGAGGAGATCCCGAGGGAACATCCTCAGAGGTAACGATAATTACCTTACTCTTGTTGTGGGGTTCCACATATTTTTATCCTATATTCTTGAACAATCTTAGAGCCTCATGTGTTCTTGAAGCATGAAAAATACAATGTTGTGGCACCACAATTCACGAAGCGTTTTTCATCAATAATATTATCTCGACTCTTTTTAGTGCCTTAATATACATACAAATAGAACAACGTTTTTGTAATGATATTCCCTTACCTCATTGCTGATGGTTTCACACGATTCTCAAGTGCTTAAATATTTTTAGTGCTTGGGTATATTTTTATATGAATCTTAAATTAACACTATCTCCTTCCCTGCTTGTTGTTGGATTCGCAAAATATTAGTTGTTCAAGTCTCAAGCTTATGAATATCGAGTTTTCTTTCAATCTTTTTTCCCTCTCGTATATCGAGTTGGGGATTGTTTGATGATAGAATATTACTCATCCTAATATTACTGAAGGAGTTTGTATCTCTACACCTATTATGGTTACTATTATATTGCTGCAGTTCTATTCACATACTGGAGATTATAGTTTTGATTTACGCTCTAAGGGTGCGTTTGGTTGGAGGGTTACCCCCCACTTTTGGTAGGTAACCCTCCAAAACCCCCACTTTTAACCCATTAGTGGAGCCCACTCCCTTCCCATCAAAAAAATTATATATTATACCATCATATCATCTAAAAATTATAAAATACTCAACTTCTACTCACTATTCCAAACTTCAATACAATCACATCACAACAACCACCCACTTTTTCAAATTTCAATACAATCATATCATAATAACTATCAACTTTTTCAAATTCCAATACAATCACATCACAAAACCCTCACAACCCTTAACCCACCAACCAAACACACAAACACAAAACAGGGTTATCCACCCCTGGATAACCCACGAACCAAACACACCCTAAAGGTTTTTTTAACCGTGTTGAGATTTATACCATGTGTGATTTGGAAATTTGTCAAATTCTTGACTTACATCAGATCGTCAATGACTTTTGAGCTTCCAAAAGAAAGGACTAACGTAAAGCTATAAGTCTTCCTAGTATTAATATTATTAATTAATCTTATCTCTATATAGATTTGATTACAATGCCTTTGAGAATCAACAATAATAAAGCCAACGTGACATTTAATAGAATGTCACCATTATTTCCATGGGACTTAATGCCTTCGTTACAAGTAAAATGGATATCATTGATTTTTTTTGCATTTACGTGAGGAGCTATAGATGTATTTGCTTCTTTATTATTAATATGAACAACATGGCATTATTCTTACTGGTTCCAGATTGTTAAGGCATTGACAACTATTACCAAGTTACATGAGCAACCTTCTTTCACCTAATTGTCCTAATCCGTCTACATAAATAGAATATGGACATATAAGCCCCTCATATATTCCACTCCATTGACTACATATAGTTAATGTCATCTATATTATTATCTTGGTAAGTTTGTCCCCTTATATCCTAGAAGCTATGGATAAGTTTTGTTAACTTAGCATAAATTGTAATTTCGTAATTTCGGCCGATGGACTTCTCAGAATAACAATGACTAATAGCTATGCTAGGATTTATACCAATGGTCAATTAGTTTAACAATTGGGGTACCAGATTCCATTCATATGATGATTAGTTAATGGCACTGGAAAACATATACTTTGGGATATTCACCAATACGCAGTCATATAATCTAAGAATGTTCTGCGAATGGTTTCATGGGAATTTTAGTGCGTGTAAACATACGCTCACATTTCAAAATTTTTAAATAAACATTAGTATGATTTGTGAGGCAAATTTGTTGTTGCATCACAGTTAATATATACCATGAGCCAAGTTTTGCAAATTTCTACAGCGGTTTCAAATCCGGTTTCATCCGTGCAAATGAAGATTAGAATCATATGGTTATAACTTCATGATCGGGTAGATGGAGGTAGGCGTTGCAAGGGATTGAACATGCACCCTTGGGCCCCGTCATGACCCCAACGGACGAGTTGGGTGATGCGTTGCGCCTAACAGCCCGGTAGCATCCGAAGTCGCTCGAAGGAGTTGGCAGGTGGTGCGGTTGGCGTTCTTGGTTTCGCACTCATGCACGATATTAAGACTCGGAATTAAAATTTGAGGTGGCCATGTCGAATTTTACTTCGAGTATTATTATTGTGAGAGGTATTCCGGGATGTGGGTTGAAGTTGGAGAATGGGGTTATGATCTCCTTCTTTTCTGATTGAAATAGATTTTTGAGGGTTTACTCAAGATGAATATCAGGTTCCCGCATGGTGGAGGCCTGCGAGTCACGTACTTGCGTGTGCTAAAATAATACGAGAAGTGATTAATGATCGGATGCTGGTAATTGAAATTATATACCGTTGTGAACTCTAATTAATGGATAGAAATATCAAGACCAACGTGGTAGTCCTCATACAATGTTTATATTAATAAATGAAATTGACGATCATGTAACCCCTTGTAAGTTAGAATAATATGGTAGATTCTAGTTCTACAATATATGCAAAAGTCACTAGATAGAATCAAGTATATATGCCCTTTTACCTCTGCATTAATTATTATAGTGTTTGTCTCGTTACTGGGTAATTGCCCATAACCTTACCCTCGTGTGAACCCAACAGGTGTACCTGAACAACAGTTGCAACAATAGCAGCCTTTGAGGAGATCAGATTTCTTACGTCGTACTTGCACTAGACAGGGTGTGTTCTACTTAGAGTAACTTATTTATTTCCGCATTATTTTACGTTCTATTTGAGAGACATTGTAGTGAGATATTTGGAGAGCTTCTCCTACAAATTTATAATTGTATGATGTATCTCGTTTTATGGACTTGGACTTGATGATTATTGTTATCAATGAGAATGGATATTACATTTTCTTTCCATTTCATATTATTCTCCAGTTGTTATTTATACTTCAAATATTGATCTAATGTGCATAAGATGGTTTGCTGAGTATCGTAGATCATGGCTATATTTAGACCGTAGGTCCGACGCTCTTGTCCGGTCAGTTTAGGTAGTCGGAGGGGCGAGACGTTACAATCATGATCACTAAGTCTTGGGGGCTAGGGTCACTTCAGTTTCCTTGACACCAAGGTTGCAAAAGTCGGTAGTCGGTACTCGGTCGGTTGGGTCACTGACTAAGGATTAATCAACATTCGGACGACTAATCGGATTTAGTCGAACTTTAATCGGCTTTGAATTTTATGATTATTTTAAATATATAACTCATTTTTATACATATATTTACATAGATTTTGTATATTTTTATGCTATCATAATAAAATAAAAAGTAATTGAATTTAAATAAAACACTGAGCATATTATAATAAGTTTGCTTATAAAAAAAAAAACATATAAGAATATGGCATCTCTAAGCAAAAAATTGATCGACTAGTGTACATAGTCAGAATTAGTCGGTAATCGGTCGGCCACCCCACTGACTAGACTAGTCGGACCTACTAGTCGGGCCAGTCGGGTGACTTCTATAACCATGCTTGACACTTTGTTCTTTTTCTTTTCTTTATTATTTTATTTTGGCAATAAATACTATACACATACATTATTTTATACAGTATTTAGTTTAAAATAATGAACGTTTATTTTGAGAAATTAATGAGATATTTATGCATTCTACTAGGGTTCAAATGCTAAAATGAAAGAATAAATGTGATGAAATGGAGATTCATCAATCACCTAACTTTAAAATTGAAAAGATTATTGGCCGAACTCTTACGGTCATCACGGTGTGAGTATATGAATTTGGGGTTTTGCTTTGTGTTTGATTGACGTTGAGTATGACAACTTTTTCTTTTCTTTTTGCATCTCTCCCACTCTTATCTGAGTCTCTTTTAGCTTTCTTCTTTCATCATTCCTTCTCTTTTCTTGAGTCGTGATGATGGGTTGGTATTCGTTTCCATCGGATCTTGTGGCTCCTTTACAACCCCATCATCCTCATTTATCGTGTCTTGAGGTTGGAACCCTGACCGACCTCTCATCTCTTTCTTTGTCTCTTCTTTCTCTTCACCCATTCCCACCCTCTATTCCCTTCCATTCTATTTCAGAGTCTTACCGGGCATATTAAGCTAGGAGTTGAGACCCTTAGAGATGATATTGAGTAGATGCGAGACACGGGCAGAATATATGCTGGAATAACGATGCATTCTTTTGGAGACAACGATGAGAAACGAGACTCATGAGCACAATCAGTTTTTACTTGGAGTCCGTTGACTACAGAACCACATACATTAGACGATGAGATAAACACCATGACTCTACCTCTTCAGACCCTGACCGAGTTTCATGGGATTTTCAGCCGAAGTTTGAGTCAGTACCACATTTCACAGTTCAGGATTCTTGGATACAACTGTTCTGGTATTCCAAGAAATAGAGGAGGAGCTCACGATGTCTCAGTCATCCTTTCAGCTTTCTCAGTTTCCACATTAGGACCAGCCCGAGCTAGATGAGGGACAATATTTTAACATGCCAGAAACTGATAATCCCATTTTTGAGAAGCTTGTCCTCCTTTTTGATGAGATTGATACATTTTTTGAGGACCAGACAATTTCCAGTGATACCACAGCTCGAGGATCGATTTCAGATACTTATTCAACAGCCACAGTGGGCTAGTACCATTTCTTATTTCCCGATTGTTCAGAGGCGGTCTTCAACCAATGTAATAATTTGGTGCGAGGAGTGGGTGATCGACTGCGATATAGACCCCCAGTTAGACTCTGATTATTCTGTCTTATCTGATGAGTTTGATTTCTTCCTGAGGGTTATTTTCAGGAGGAAATACCATGTTCTATGTACTCGGGTTCATTCCCTGAGTGTATATCCAATCTATCTGATCACGAGACCGAGTCTTCTGATTATGAGTCTGAGTTATCTCTCCTTGATGACCCTCGCAAGGATGAGCCACCTTTTGAGATATTCGACGTGTTCTCTAATTTCTCTATACTAGGTGCATCAGAATCCGTTTTCTTAGGGGGTCTCTTGATCTTGACTTTCTATACTTGTTTGAGACGGTTATTGATGTAGAGGAATCCTTGATCGATCCTTCTTTCTTCACATTCAACTTTCTCAGCTTCATTATTTCACTCCATTCCGATCTTAATCCGATGATACCTTTTGTACTATCAGTTCCTGACATTATTTTTTCTTCTATTTATCCGATAGTAGACACCCACCAGATTGTTTATTCAGGTGTCCTCGTTTTCATTATTGACCTCGTTGTTGTTCTCACACCGAGACGACAACGAAAGTACGACATTTGCCTTACAAATGCTGTCCTGAACCTTGATATTGCTTTGTTCTAGCCTTTGTGCCTAGCTAGGGGCGTAAACTCCAACGCTTGTTGAGAGGCACCTCAACATTTTCCACTTTGTACATTCGTGTTTCTCTTGTTTTCTTTTTCATCTTAGTTTCTTCTATTCTTTTGCTTGTCCCTCATCTGTTGATATTCTCTTCCATACTTAGGGATACTTTACCCTAAGTATAGGGGGACGAGTTAATTTGTTGATTACTCTTGTATATTCTTAGTAGTCCACAATCGTCTCTAATTTTTGCTCATCTTATATGCTTAGGATACCTGATCCAAAGTATAGGGGGGATCGATTACCCACTGGTTTGTGTTTTTTGATTTTGTTCTTTTTACTTTTCTCTAGTTTCCTTTCTTTTATACTAATCAGTTGTCCCTAATTTTTGGCCACATTATTTTCCATACTTAGGATGCCTTATCCTAAGTATAGGGGGACCGAGTGATTTCATTGATTTCCTTTTCCTTTCTTTCTTTTGTTCCTTCGTTTATATATTCCTTTTTCTTAGTCACCTCATTTTTATCTTCCACTATACTTACGATGACATGATCGTAAGTATAGGGGGGTCGACTAACTTCTACTCTTTTATTTTTTTCACCCACTTTTACTTAGCATGAGTTATATCCTCCTTTTTCTCTTTTGACGCTATGAGGACATAGCACAAGCTAAGTACAGGGAGTGTATATATATTGTATATATACTTGCATCCATAACTTGTACTTTTATGTATTTTCTATATCTATAAAATCCATAAAAGTAGGTAAGGGTTAATTTAAAATCTATTTATTTTTTATTTATAAAATCCTTGTAAATAAATAAAAATATGTCTAAAATTCTTATTTAAAAATCTCAATTAAATGTGTATTTAAAATATGTATTTAATATGTATAATACTTATTTAAAATCCTATTGAGTAAAATATGTATAAAAATCATTTAATCCTTGTAAAACTCTTTGTATATAAAATTTGTAAAATACATTAATTATTTAATCCAAATAAAATATGGATAATTTATTTTTGTGAAATTCTTGCACATAAGCTTATTTATAAAAATTGAAAAATCCATAAAAAATATAAAGTCCCAAAATTCATAAAAATTACAAAATCCTTAAAATCTATAAAAATGAGTAAAATTCAGAAAACATACTTTACAAAAATATGGTTGCATTTGCATTAGCATTTTTCGGAATAAAGTTTGATTTCTAGAACTAAAGATTGGGAATAGTCTAAAGGATGGAGCTTGATTATGGCCTTTAACTTTCATTGTAAGGAGCCTAGTTAGGAACTGGAATTTAGTCTCTTCAGGTCAATGACTTAAATCTTTGGGTTCCATGAGACCATGTTTGGGAAGTTAACTTAAACTTGCCTAAGTTGAACACTTGGTGTCATTCGTTTAACTCTTCATTAGTGAACCAATTTTGGACACATGCACTTTGCACTTAGCTCGACTTGCATGGGGGAGGCGAAGGGCAACCCATTTTAGTGATGCATTTTCATCCTTGACTAGTGGCGTGGACGTCTAAAGACGGGAGTTAAGGGGTTGAAATAATGCTTCGGATGAGGGAATGATCTGCTGGCATAATTTTTCCAATACCTTAAAAATTGGACAGAATGAAAATATTCTATAACCGTCGAGGCACAAAAAGATTGATGCAACGCAAGAAACATTACAAAGCCAATTCAAAAAGAAGCCACCAAATACAAATATGATCACAATGGTCCAAGCTTCCACCAAAAAACCTGTACATCTTAGTGGAGACTTAGCTACACTGGCTGGGCTTCAAAAGGAGATGCAACTATACTGGTCACACTCCAATTCTTTTCTCATTCTTCTGCATTCTCTCTCTATTCGATTGTGGACTCAACACGACCTGACCTTAGAATGGAATACCCCCTCCTCAAGGAAAGAGTAGCTGGACGAGGAACCAAGGGGAGTGTATTATTGGGATAGGCAGTTTCTTCGCTTCTTTAAGCAGGAAGAGCTAACACAATTCATACACAATACAAATTGAATGCAAGGATTGATAGAGCTAGTGATATGGAAAAGTGGATCTAAGTTGGCAGTTGAGATGAACCTAAATAAGGATTTGTGGAACTTGAGTACTGTTGAGACTAAAATCCTAGTCCTAATTAAGGCTCCAACAAAATACTTGTTTTCGGCCCGACCAAGCTCTATCCTTTGTCTGTTCTCATGAATTTGTTTAGGAAAATAAATCCATTCTAACTTTCTTTCTTTTTCCCTTATTTTTTAACTAAGTGTTTGCTAAGGGACTAGCAAAGTTTAAGTATAGGGGGTTGATGAATCCATGATTTATTAACATTTAATCTACGTTTTGTCTTAAAACCCTTAACAAATACAAGCAAATATGCATTAAATCTCATCTTTTATCAATAAAAAAGCAATTTTATGCATCAAAAATATGTAAATAAATAAAAAAATAAACATTTAAAAAAAACAAAAAGAAGGCAGATTGTAGATATGCATATATGTATAATATGACTTATACAATATAAATATGGCTGCAAGATATATTTATATAACTTAACCCTCGAGTCCAAGTCAACATGGATTGATTGACAAACAAACAAGTAGGGGAGATAAGGAAAGAAAACCATAAAAATAATTAATCATTCACTTCACATATTCTTCATTATTTATCAAATACTTATTAAATATTCATTGATTTTAATCAATTCATATGTGCATATTTTTCTACAAACTCTTTTTCTAATTATTTCTAAAAGTGTATAGAAACATAAAAAAATAAGTTAAAAATATTATCTTGTATATATGCCAAGAAATTTAACTTTTAAATAGTCAAATCCTCAACTTCCGAACATCATAACTTCCTCATAAGAATCAAAATTTCATTTTACTCACTTTAAAATTGATAAAATAATATTCTCTAATTAATAAAAGCGATTTCGCTGAAATCAGAGTCTGTTTGTAAAAAGTCTGTTTTAGGACCTAATGGCAATGGGATTTCTGGACTATTTATTTTTCATAGAACACATTAATTATAGTTTTAATGATTTTATAATTTTTGATTATTTTTTAAATCTTTTATTTTAACAATGATTTATTTTAGAATTCTCTAACACTATTTACTATTTTAAACAAATCAAAAACACTAATTTATATATGAATTTGAACTGTGTAATTTATACCCGTATTTATTTATAAATTTAAATTAATTTATTAAAATCCATAAAAATTAGTAAATACATTATTTATTATCCTAATAATTAATAAAATATAAAAATAACATGTTACTTATTAATTTATTAAATTAAAAATCAAAATCTTGCTTACTAAGTATACTATATAGATATTTATTAATATAATACTTATATTTCATTAAATATTTATTATTTATAAAAATAAATTATTCTATAAATTAGGTAATTTAATATCTATATTTTTTCTTTTTATACCTATTTAAAATAACACTATTTATTATTTATTATCTAATTATTAATGTAATTTTAACTTCTGGCCAACTAGGTGCTGACACGTGTCAGCTCCTGGTTCTTCTTCTTCCAAGAAGTTGTTGCAGTTTCTGTTGCAATCAACCCAACTTCCCTTATTTCTTCCCACACCATTCTCCGTCCTAAACTCCATCTTAACCCTCCATTACATCCACCTAACTACCTACTTCCACGCCCGCCATCAGATCTAACCTAACCACCTCTCAATTGTCTTATAAATCGACCCAAAGTTGGCTCGAGCCAACTAACTAATCCTGCTACCAGAACAAACTAAACGTTTAGCCATCTTCTCCGCCTTGCTCCGCCTTGTCCCGGTGGTGACAACATCCGAGGGTGGCCTAGCGTGAAGGAGGGTTCATCGGAGGAGAGTTCCAGGGCCTCCCTGGACCTTGAATCACCGCCTCACATGCGTTCCGCTCCGACAAAGACTGACCGTCGAGCAACCATATGAGGTAATATACCTCTTATTCACAGGCCATTCTCCACTTGTACCATCTCTTCTCATTGTTTTTCGAGCATGATTAGTGCACTTAATACCATCATTAGGTCATTCAATCCATGCTATTTGATTCATTTTTGACGTGTCTATACAATTCGACTCAAATTCAATTCATTACCCATATGCAAAACCTCTTACTGGAATTCTTTTTGAACTTCCAACTATTTCATATACGCGGCCGATTCCTTGAGAATCGAGCAATACATCTTGATTGCAGATTTGCAAGAGTGTCTGGAGTGCAACCTTCATCGATTTGGAGCTATCTTCATAGCCACTTAGTCAACTAGAGCAACAGTTCATCATTCTTTCTAGGAGTTCAAACCCTAGCCACCGAGTTTCGTCCTTCATCACCGTCGTTTTCAACCACCTCACCATAGGAGAGCTCGAAGGGGGAGGAGCCCCCTTATAGCCTACAAGAGATCGGCTTCATTGCCTCCTTAACAGGAGATTCAAGGGAATCAAGGATCTGCCCATCTTCGAACTGGGGAAGAACTTCCTCTAGAACTTGCGCTATAGGTAGATGACATGTGGCGTACACGGACGATCGCGATCACACGAGACGATCTAATCCCAGCTGATCAGCTCCAAATGGTAGACAAATTGCAATGGAGCCCAAAAGAGTTTTCAGAATTCATCTGCGACTCCAAAGTTCCCAGATATTACATTTAGGTCCTCGAGTGGGGACCTAAATGTAAGCAAACTTATTTTCATTACTTTTTAGTCCCTATCAGGGACCAAACTGCAACTCTTTTCCTTTATTTTCTTTATAGTTCTACCCCTGCATTGTGTAGATCATTTGGACACCTTTTCATATTATTTTTTAATCTATTTTTATAGGGTAGTTACACAACTACCCTAGCGAGGTTATTACGTTTTCGAGATTTTTCATCTCGTTTCTTATTTTGATTTTTCGAACTTGACATCCATTTTGTGTTTGTTGAGTTTTTTCTCTTCGAGCTCGTTGCTCAAGTTTTCCGTGGATCTGGTATATAGTATCAATCTACATATCTCTACCATATTATACTATATTGTAGAATACTTTTATTTAGAAAAATATCCCTTTGATAATCAAATAAAAATTTGGAAATTTAAAATCAAATAAAAATCACAAAATCAAATCCTATAAAAATATTTTCTCACTTTCCTCGAGAAGAAAGTAAAACTCACGAAAATAACCCACCGTCTCAAGAATCAAAGTATTGCTATCATGTTTCCTCGAGTTTGACCCAGGGACACTTACCTGGTTAATAATCAGTGTAGATAAAACATGAGAGAGTCACTTCATTCACTTCTCTCTCTTCCTATTTTATTGATTATTGTTTGATTAACTGAGTCTCCCTTCGCGGTTCACTACAACTGACATTCTTCATTTCTTAACCGCAAGCCATGCTCAGTTATCAGCATAGTGGGTGGTTAAAAGACAACGCATATGACACCATCTTAAATTAACACAGGTAGTCGTCTAACGGTCTGTACTTACACCCATACCAGTTGAAAGCGGATGCAACTATTCACATGAGCTTGGGCCCGTCATTGTTTCTTGAAAGATTAATAAAACAAAAAAGTAAAAAAAACAAATGATCTCACAACAACCCGACGAGTGACGAACCCCCTCCATCTGCCCCAGTTGCAACACCCTCTGCAAACCTTGCCTGAACCGAACCTTATCTCCTCACATGAAACCCAACGGCTCTTCCTAATCCTCCTCTCCTATCAAACCCCCCTTCGAGATTTCTCTCTTATCCTTTCTTCTCCTATTTAATCCTGTCGACGACAACCTCCAGAGACCATCCACCGTAATCTCCAGCAATCAAAGACAGAGGGAGAGAGAGAGAGTCAGGCGATTGGGTGGTGACATCATCCAAAAGCTCTAGCAAGGAGTCCTCTATGGTGTGATCCATAGAAGTCCCTCTCTTGTGTTGCTTCTTCCCCATCACGAATTGCAACAGAGCCTCTCAGTGCGAGCCACCATCACTAATCAAAGCGATTATCAGAAGAAGGGCATCTGTAGCCATCTCCAATTCCAGACGAACTCACCTCTTCAATGTTCACCAGAGCTCATGCTCCTCCGCTCTTACCCTCTCCTTCATCGACCTTCACGCCATGGTGCCTCTCCTTCAACTCCACCGTCCGACACCTTTGTGCCACCGCCTATCAGAGCTTCCATCAAGCAGAACCGAGCAAAGAAGCGAGCCGAAGAATTCGATCTCCAATTATCGTCAGATTAAGAATGCGGCAGATCTAGACCATCCAGAAAAGCCCAAAAGAGGACCGTTGATCTAAGCATATCGGACACACCAGATCTTTTCAAGGCCTACCATCCGAGCGTCGAGCTTCGGTTCGACCCGAAGCACCAGTCACGGCCACGTGGAGAGGACCACTGAACCTCCACCCAAGCTGGCAGCCCTCATGTGCACCTCACATACACGTTAAGCAAATTGCACCCAAGTCCCTGCATTTCAAAATAATTGTGTTAAAGCCCCCACACCAACTAGCTTAGGTGTCACGCACCCTCTTGGAAAAATTGCACCCCAGCCCTGAAGCTTTCCAGAATTCCAGATTTACTCCCGCTAGGGGTAAATTGTGAAGAAATCCAGACGAATCTACAAAATTGTAAGAAAGTCCTCCATAAGGATATAACTGAATTTATTTATTTATTTATATTACAACTATACCCCTGAACTTCATTTGATCATAACTTAAGCATTATTTATCGGATTTTCACGTTCTTAGTGTCATTTTGATCCCTATCTGGCTGTCTTTCATTTAGAACTATTAATGCCATTATTGGAGACATTTATCAGCATTAATAAATTAAGGGTTCATTTTATTCAATTTGAGCATCTTTATTCTCATTCATTGATTTTATTGCTCATCAATTTGTGTATTAATTTGGGGAAATTTATTGGAGAAATTAATCTGATATTAATTGTCATAGTAATTCTAAGATAAATTAAGGGTGAGGTTCACCTGATTTGATTAGTTGTTGCTTGGTTCATCTTGCTCCATATTCATCATCACTTTGCATAACCATTTTGCATCATATTGTTGCATCATTTAAAAATCACAAAAATATTGCATTTCTCACCACATAGCATAGCATTATTTACATGCATAGAAATTATTTTTCCAAAATCCATGCATCATTTTTGCTTCGATTATTAATTACACTTTTAATTAATAATCTATAAAAAAGCAGAAAAAGGAAAAAAAACACAAACAATATTTGTTCATCTCTCTGAAAACCTAAATTCTTAATCTTAGACCCTCTTATTACCTCTCTGAATTCGACCTTGGGACTTACCCAAGTAAAATAAATAAATTCGATCACATTGAGACTTGATTCTTTGTATCATTTCTCGATGTGATCATCTTTGACAAATCGCTAGATTTCTCAACTACAACTTCGACAACATTATCCATTAATTTCTTAAAATTAACATAGGGATTTCTGCGGCCCGTCAATGAGGAGGGGAGTTCACGAGGAAGAAGTACAATAGCCGTTAGATTCTCCTATTTTGGGCATAATCCAATGCTCCAAGTCATGCCATATCACTGTCCGAGCTTCCAAGTCAAACTAGAGGCTAGTATTGACCAAGCCTGCTACGAATCTCCAGGAGGCGCCACGTGATTCGGGACAGACTCGTTGAGCCTAGCAGAGGCACGTGCTGCGTGCGCATCACAAGGATAATTTGCAGTGGAGTCCCTCTAGAGAGCAGAAATTGCATATAGGTCCCCATCCTTGGAAAATTTGCAAACATATCCGAGTGGTTTTATTTATTTACATTCCAATCCCTATAAGGATTTATTTGTGATAAAACTTTGTATTTTTCTTGCATCTGTACCCCCAGATTGAAACATCAATAGCTTTTAATCTATAGATCCATTTTGCATGAAAAAAGTGTATTATGAAAAGAAAACCTCATTACATTGCAAAGGTACATTATCATGGGTTTGTATCAAAGGTGATTCCTCCCAATCTTTTAAGTGTCCACTTGGACCAAGTCTTAGGCTTTTATGAGTTGGGCTAGTACTTCAAAAAGGGCTCTACATAGTTAGTGCTACAAGTCTTGGTGCAAGTATATTAGATACTTTAAAAAGACGCATCCCGGTGTACTCTCAAGAAAAAAAGTACATACGGCTCAATCTCTTTTGACGGACATACTTGTTGACATTAAAATATACAATTGTGTTGAGTATTGGCACTTGAGAGATACCTTGTTCCAATGAGAGGGAGAAAAGAAATGACACAATCCTATTACCTCCATTATCTGGCTTGTCATCCACACTTTGAAGTTTGACAAACCAAAGAGATGGTGGATTGAAGTAAGAATATATTTATTCCCTAGTATTTAGGGTTGGGTCTTTATGAGAATCTATGGTATTAGAACTTTAGGTGACATTTTCACCCTACTCTTGTGAAAGCAGTCAACATATTAAGTCATACCTCTTACTATATATTTATACATTGAGATTCTGATAATTAGAGGAGTTGAAGTCCTTTTGATTTGGGCAAGTTAAGCTTAACGAAGACTTAACGAGAATGGGTTTCCATAAATCATAGGATGAAGATTAGCGAGCGCTAAGTAACGAAGAAGAGAAAATTAACCAAGTAGTGTAGTTTATCAAAACTTGCTATCACAAAAAGTTTCATTCTTTTCATGAGTTTAAGAACCATTCCTTTTATTCCATATTAGGGATTAGTCCTGGAGAACCCCACCATTAATGGACTCCGAAGCTGTGGACACTTCGGGATTGGAGATTGCTTTGATCTGATGATCTTATGCCACCGCATGTCACCACAACCAATCCTTCGATACTACCTTGACAAATTCCATTTTCTTTATTATCCAGGGTTTCAAACCCTCGGCCTGGAAAACAAAGGAGCACACCATCCTCGAGGATCCGATTGCTTAAAACCTTAACCTATCATCTCTAAAAACATGTTATCGTGACCCAGTCACTATTGAACCAACCATGCATCCACCTGGCACGACCACATCTTCCACCGTTCAACTCGAATATATTGGCACCCGGTACTATGCGTTGTAAATCATTCATTTCATGCACACTTATCATAACAGGGCAACCATGTACCACTTAGGTAGGGTAACACCAATACATATTCCTTCCAACAAACCTACAGGTTGCATGCCTGACCTGTAGTTCTATTCCCAGTCATTCTTAACGTAAGAAACGATCCTTTTCAGGATCCAACTCAAGACACATCAATTCCCATGATGTAATTCTTTCGTCAAGTCTTCGATATACATAATCATCAACATTGAGTATAGCCTCACATTTATATTAATTCATATATTTATATACTCATATTTATGCTCATTTTAACTTCCAAACCCTAACTTTACAAGCCACTGCATCAATTCGATGCTTAGACCTTATTTTAGTTGAAATCACAAAGCAATTTTTCATATTTTCTCAAAAATAGCCAAATTAGGGTTCTTCGTAGCAAGGAGCATAAAATCAGAAATCTCAACGATATCATATGAAAATCCAACAGCAAAAGGAATGGTTTCGTTACCTAATTGAGCTCTCTCTCGCGTATGCAGTGCTTTATCGTGATTATTTTTCAAAAAGGATGATTTATGGCTCCTGAAATGATCGAATTTCATTTTCGTATAGAAAACACTAAGAACGTGCCAAGAACGTGAGGAACGAATGAAGAATGCGAAGAACACGAAGAATACACGAAGAACACGAAGAAAATATTTTCTCTTGAAATTTCAGCAGAGCACCCCCATATACAGGGTGATATTTCTAAGAAAATTTCGGCAGAGTTTCCCCTTATATTAGGACATATTTCTATGAAACTTTCGATAGAGTTTTCCCTTTTATGGGCACATATTTTTATAAAAATTTCAGCAGAGTTTCCCCTTATATCAGAACATATTTTAAAATAAAAACAAAAAGAGTTTCCTCTATAAAATCATCGAGAGGGAAACAAGAACGATTTTGAAAGAATATAATCAAACTGGAAGAGATGGAGAATCGGTAGACACCACGCATCTTAGGTGAGTGAAGGTGTGATGAATCACGGGGTTCATTGACGTGCATAGCCGCCTGCACCTAAGTAGGGTATTACACATATTTCTCCATCAAAATAACTATAAAAGCGGAATCAAAAGAATATAACCACAAGCGATGGAGAATCAGTAGACACCACGCATCTTAGGTGAGAGAAAGTGTGACGAATCGCAAGGTTTGCTGACGTGCATAGCTGCCCGCACCTAAGTAGGGTGTTACACAGATTTCTCCTCGAACCACACCAGAAAATGAATCGGAAAGAAAGATGAATCGAAAACAAAGATGAAAAAAGAAGATGAATCGAAAACCTAGCTTACGAAACAAACTAAGAGAGGATTGTACCTTCCTCCTCCGCGTTCTCCACAACTCTTCGCTAGCGTTCCTTCCCCGCCTCCCTCTCCTCCTCCCGACCTCTCGACCCTAGCCCTTGGGGTAGTGGTGGTAGTGGGAATTGTAGAGAATGAATGGGTAGGGGGTATTTATAGGCTCTAGAAAACCACTAACCATGATTAGTAAAGCATGGTTTAGACCTTAACTGCGGTTAGTGGTCTATGATTTTGGCCCATGGTTTTCGTCAAGTCTTATCTAAAACTTAAGGCTTAAGTTAGAACTTTCCAGAGGATTCTAGATTCATTAGTGATGATTAATTAACGCTAATTATGATTAACTTTCACTAATCGTGATCTATCTTTTGCAGCTCATGCTTAACTTTTGCTAACCATTGATTAGTGTTAGCTAATAGTCATTAGCAGTCCTAAATCTATCATTAGTTTCTTTAATCATATTTAATTAGTTTTAATGACAGTCATTACGGGTTAATGACATCTTAAGCCTCCTTACTTCTCTTTCTTCTAAAAATCATAACAAATCGAAACGAAGTCTGATTCATGTGAAACAAATTTCATTGATTTCCTCTTGACGAGCCGAATCTTATTATATAGTATCCAAGAGATGCCCAATTAAAGGCTTTACAATTATAACAACCTTAAAGGAAGTATCGTCATAGAGACTAGAAATGCAAGCATAACAACCTTAAATATGATTGAAACCATTACAACCTTAAAGAGAATGAATATCATTTCATTTATAATAAAGATATACACAATACATAGTGTTATCATCCAAACAAGTATGTATATTTTTCTCTCTACCTCAGGTTCCCATATGGCTTCTTCAATTGGTTGCACCACAACACTTTAACTAGAGGTACCTCTTTGTTCCTCAACTTCTTGATATTCCTGTCAAGTATTTGCACAGGTATTTATAGGTATGTCAAATATGGATCAACATGCAGATCATCATAGCTTATCTTATGCTCAGGATCCTTAATATACTTTCTCAAATTTTATACATGAGAAACATCATGTATTGCAAAAAGATGTGGAGGAAGTGCACGTCTTGGTCTGCCATGATCTTGGGATGAGTCAAGGCCAAAGGTTATGTCCTATACGTTTTAGCATGATGTATAAAAGGGACAATGACTTGTGAATGGTACTGCAGTCACTTATTAAGATCAAAGGATCTTAAGACAACCTTAGTTTCTGAATACTGCTCATAGTTGTCAATTACTGAGTAAATTACTAGAGTAACCGAGCTCTGATAACAATTTGTCACGACCCCAATTTTGGGCCGTCAGATCCTCCCATATATGGTTACTCAACAATAATTTATTCAACAACCACAACTATCATTCAGAAATAGACTGCAATTAAAATTACTCTGAAGGAAGTATTTAAACACTTCTCCATTCACAAAATAAAGTCCACATGATACATTGTCCACTATAACCATTTACATGTATATCAGTTGGAAAGTAAATACACCAAAAGATTACTAACTACCTTACAGAGTGGTTGGATGGATGACTATGTTAGCTGGCTGGATTATTAAAGTCCTTGTGATAGCTCACTGACACCTGTTGGGTTTCCATAAATCATAGGATGAAGATTAGCAAGTGCTAAGTAACGAAGAAGAGAAAAGTAAACAAGTAATGCAGTTTATCAAAACTTATTATCACAAAAAGTTTCATTCTTCTCAGTACTTTAAGACCTATTCCTTTTATTCCATGCCAAGGATTAGTCCTGGGAAACCCCACCATTAATGTACTCCGAAGCTGTGGACACTTCAGGATTGGAGATTGCGTTGATCTGATGAGCTTATGCCGCTGCACGTCACCTCAACCAATCCTCTGATACTACACTGACAAATTCCATTTTCGTTTATTATCCAGGGTTTCAAACCCTCAGCCTAGCAAACAAAGGAGCACACCGTCCTCAAGGATCCAGTTGCTTAAAACCTCAGGCTAACATTTAATCACATATCCTAGCGGTTCTAAAAACATGTTATCATGACCCAACTGATATTAAACCACCCATGCCTCCACATGGCACGACCACATCTTCCGTTGTTCAATCTGAATATATTGGCACCTGGTACCACGCGTTGTAAATCATTCATTTCTTACGCACTTATCATAATAGGACAATTGTGTATCACCTAGGTAGGGCAACACCAATACGGATTCCTTTCGACAAACCTACAGGCTGAATGCCCGACCTGTAGGTTTACTCCCAGTCATTCTTAACATAAGGCAAGATCCTTTTCAGGATCCAACTCAAGATACATCAATTCCTATGATGTAATTCTTTCGTTAAGTCTTCGATTTGCATAATCATCAACATTGACTATACCTTCACATATATATTAATTCATATATTTATATACTCATATTTTTTGCTCATTTTAACTTCTAAACCCTAACTTTACAAGCCGCTGCATCAATTTGATGCTTAGACCTTATTTTAGTTGAAATCACAAAGCAACATTTCATATTTTCTCAAAAAGCCAAATTAGGATTCTCCGTAGCAAGGAGCATAAAATCAGAAATCTCAACTATCTCATATAAAATCCCAACAGCAAAAGGAGGGATTTTATTACCTAATCGAGCTCTCTCTCGCGTATGCAATGCTTTATCGTGATTCTTTTTCAAAAAGGATGATTCATGGCTCCTGAAACGATCGAATTTCATTTTCGTATAAAAAACAATTAGAACGTACCAAGAATATGAAGAACACAAAGAATACATGAAGAACGTAAAGAATGCGGAGAACATATTTTCTCTTGAAATTTCAACAGAGCTTCCCCTTATATGGGGTGACATTTCTAGGAAAATTTCGGCAGAGTTTACCATTATATTGGGACATATTTCTATGAAATTTCAACAGAGTTTCCTCTTTTATCAGGACATTTTTTATAAAAATTTCGGTAGAGTTTCCTCTTATATTGGGACATTTTAAAAGAAAAACATAAAGAGTTTCCTCTATAAAATCACCAAGAGGGAAACAACATTGAATCTGAAAGAATACAATCAAACTGCAAGAGATGGAGAATCGGTAGACACTATGCGCCTTAGGTGAGTGAAGGTGTGACGAATCACAGGGTTCACTGATGTGCATAGCCGCCCGCACCTAAGTAGGTATTACACAGATTTCTCCATCAAAACAACTATAAAAGCGGAATCGAAAGAATAGAACCATCATTCACGCATACATCCCTAGTAAACACATCGCTTCTCCATCATTGCATCAACCACGATCTTCTTCTTCTCCTTCACGAAGAGGAAGACCCATTAGGGATTAGTCCTTCTTGTCAGAATAGGCCTCCCTTTCACTCCATTCTTATCTAGAAAGATTTGCACTTGCTTGGTCTTCTATGCTAGTAACCCATGTAGGAATGCGAATGGTTCATCGATCAGAGTATCCAAATGTTCTATGATATCAAGTTCTACTTCCGACGAGCATCCATCTATTCATATATTTGGCCATCTCCAACACTGCCTGTGAGTACGAGCTTCTTTACGAGGCTATCGTGAAGCTTCAGAGGCCTTCAGACCGCAAGGGGGAGCACAGATGAGGGACTATGGGTTTGTTGGAGCATAGGCCCTGCATCACCGCATGAGGAGGAGAGTCGGTGAGGAAGAAGTACAATAACCATTCGATTCGCCTATTTTGGGCGTCATCTGACGCTCCACGACGTGTCAAATCACTGTCTAAGCCTCCAAGTCAGATCAGAGGCTAGGATTGACCAAGCCTACTACGAACCTCCAGGAGGCGCCATGTGATCTAGGACAGACTCGTCGAGCCTAGCAGAGGCACGTGCTGCGTGACGTAACCATGATAATTTGCATCGGAGTCCCTCTAGAGAGCAGAAATTACAAATAAGTCCTCAACCTTGGAAATTTTACAAACATCCGAGCAATTTTATTTATTTACATTTCAATCCCTATAAGGACTTATTTATGATAAAACGTTGTATTTTTCTTGCATCTGTTCCCCTAGATTGAAACATCAATAACTTTTTATCTATAGATCCATTTTGAGTGAATTTGGTCTCATTAGAAAAGTTGTTTGACGCTCTACAAATTAGCATGCAATTATTATTATTTATTTATTAATCAAGCTAGATTTGGCATGGCCATTTATTGATCTTGTAAACCCATGAATTGAATAAAAAATTGAAACTTGATGCTTTAATTGAATGACTTATGATCGGGCTTGATAGTTTGATTGTTAAGTACATTAAGTTATTGTTAAACTAATTACTTTCTAATTAATTGATCATTAAGAAACAAATCAAGTTTTATTCATCTTTTACTTGTTAATTCATTAAAATCATTTTACAACTTAGTTGTCTTGAGATGTAGGTCATTATTTAATTGATTTATAGGCTCAAAACAATTGCTTAATCCATGATTTTAGTTGTGTTTGTCATTCTTCTGTGTTTGTGCATTATTTGTGTAAATTAAAAGCATAAAAAATGTTTGGAAAAAATACAATTGTCTGAGTTTATATGTGCATTGATCTTGACTAAGGAACTTTAAGATCACTAAAATAATTAATTAACACTTAGATTTAACTAAATAATAGTTCACAACCTTGTGTTCGACCCTAGACTTGACCAGATATAAATTTAAGCTACATTATCCTCATAGAGATTATTTAAATGTGGTTCTGTATGATTGCGAATCAGCCATACTACTACCACATGGGCCAATCAGAGAATAGGAAAATAATAAATGCTTCGAAAATAAAAAAGAATTAGATAGAAAAAGAAGGAAAAGTGATAAACATGAAAGTTGTAGATCTTGATGAGATCCACAACTTTCATGTAGAACTCAAAGAGAAAATAAGTCATTTGTACATAGATAAGTATTACATAAGTAATTAAACCAATAAAATATTTTTTCTTTTATTTTTATTTTCTCATTTTTGGATTTTTATTTTACATTTTATATTCAATTATTTATGCATAATTTTAATCTAATTTTATTCGATTTTCCATAGTGAAGAAATACCTAAAATAATACACAATAATAGGTTATATATATCATAGTATAATTAGGATTAGTTATTTACAACACATAATATAATGATTAGTATTAGTCGTTAATGAATCTTAATGATATTCTTAAGCAAGAGAGATAGTATTACTAAATAATGAAGATAAATACGAGATTTATCAGCATCGTGCACACACTTGTCTCCAGCGATGCATCCCTCGACGAGGTCAGAAAGATGATGGCATAGATGGACACTGATGGAGACAGCTTTGTGTACCTCACGGAGTTTGCGACTTTCTTCTCGCATCACGATGATGACAGATGTGGCATGCAGCTAATGGACGCGTTTCGGATGTACAACCTGGACGGGAACGGGAAGATCTCGATGAAGGAGCTCCACTGTGTGATGTAGAGGATTCAACGAGCTTCATTGATTAAAGCTTCTGATCCATTCCCTCATGCAGTGGATGAGCTCAAAGGAGGAGAAGATCTCCTTCTAGATCTACCTCCTTTCCAGAAGCTTCACAGTTCTAGGGTCGAAGGGATTGAAGCCCCAGTTTGGTTCAACCAAAATTCTCCATACTTCCAATTCCAGATATGTTAATAGGCCTAATCAGAGTACGAGTTCACCCTTCTTCGATGTGGATCTACATCAGCAAAAATTTGGGATAGGTCCGACGATGATTTGATTAATATACCACACAGGAGACTCGATCGAAGTCCATCCACGATGTCCTTCATAGTTGTACATCCAGCACAACTCCGAGTTGTTGGATCGAGATTGAGTTGACAATTGAGATTCAATCTGGAAAAAAAGGAAATGATTAGAGACAAGTATTGTTTGATTGCTTCATTGATATCCATTGTCATCTAAGGTCCGATAGAAAGAGAGCCCGATCCAATGGGAGTGGTTAGCATTATTTTGTTTGATCCGCACAATGGCCTCATTTTATAAATATGATGTGTTTCGCAGGGCAAAATTCTCAACATTTAACTCTTTATGTCAAAGTTAACGAAGAATCGAGATGGAACTTGACACAGGATTATGTCATGTAAGGGTTAAGCATTATTCAGGATTTTGAGTGTAATTATGAAATTACTTGAGATTGTGGGTGTAAACTTCCCTAATAATAACCAATATAATCATAATCAGTTGAGGAAAATCTCTTGATTCCACTATATGTAAAATAAAGTCGTAGTTTAAGGTAGACAAATTTTTCTATTGCAACTGCGCTTGAGGTGGCTTTTATGTTGAATTATGCTTAGAAATTACTAGTAGAAGATGTTTGTTCTAGAAATAGCTTTGATTTTCAAGTTACCATTTTGAAGAGACATCTTACGAATTGTAAGTCGTCTCAAAGACGACTCTTTTTATTTCAAAATCTAGTTGACTTTTGAAAAGACTACTTTGATTAAAAATGAAAGTACTTCTTCAGGAGACAACATATCTACTATATAATGCTTAAAAAGAGGTACATTAAATAACACATTTATTTTACCCCTAAGGCTGTCAGATAATTTTCATTATATTCATTTCTAATGAATATGGTGAATGGGGTCATGGGGTGGCAGCAAGGCGAAAGCTTGTACGGAGGTGTTGGACAAACGACAGAGGTCACCATGCCGAGGAAGATGACAGAGGGTGTAGATGATTGTAGATGGTGATTGGAGTAGATGGTAAGGAAGCTCTTAGGCTTGAATGCCCAATTATGCAATTCATAAGCATAAATGCCTCAATAATTAGAAGTACATTTTGCTTATTTTTTTAAATAGAAGCTTGTTTGGATAAGAGATAAGGAATAAGGTGGCATAAATGGAGTTTATCTTTCGTTTTTATTTGGTTGATTTGAGAGATGAAAAACTGATAACCACCATAAACAGAGATATAAAGGATGACATGATCACAATGTGACCCCTGATCCTCAGATAAAGCCTCTTTATCTTGAGATAAGAGAATAGTAAATGGCATACAAACAAGGTTGTATAATCCTGATGCATTGACAGAAAAACGAAGTATATTTTAGATTCCATGCATCATTATAGGAAAAAAGTAAAGAACTAGCACAAGTGAAAGAAAGCGGAGGATCATTTCTTAGATTGGAAAGAGAATCTGATCTCGAAACAAGTAGATCTAAACCCGACCAGTTAACATCCTTTCATAAAACAGATAAATCAGAGGAACTGAAAAAAAATCAAGTCACCTCTCAAACAAAGGTTCAATGACCGAAATACCTTTTTTACTTCCCTAAAAAGCCTTCGCTATTTAACCGCAAGATAATTTCCAAAATAACCAACCCATATAATAATACTACCCATGTCTTCCAAGTACAAATCCATATAGATCAGCTACCAAAGACAAAAAGAATGAGTCCAAGATGGAAGCATACCAGACAAAATCCCACCAAAAGCATAGATCAGGACATCCATCACGTAAGATATCAACTTTACATCAAAAGATACTGCATCAATTATTATGTAACAGCAAAAAAAATGCTCCTTGTTTACCTTCTCCACTACCAAAAGATGATACCCAGCAAGAACATTAGTGAACGGTTCAAATAGAGAACACACAAACTGTTCCAAGATATTGCAGAACTGAAAACTGATACTGAGACCTTTTCATGATCTCAGACAGCAAAAATGGGCCAAAAAAAACATGAAATACGCACATAACATAAGAGCGTCTTTAAGCATTTGATGCCATCCACAGTCCACCATCAAATTAATGGCTTATTCTCCACTAAATAATTTCACAGAATAATGTTACAAATACATGAGCTTCTATCACTGTTTCCTAATCCATGCCCTCTGCTTGAAGTCATAGGACCCAGCTCCTATATTGCTCCACATTTTCATAGGTGTTCAAGGGAGGATATCTACTATTCATATACATACACATTACATGTAAGATGGCTTCCCTCTTCACGACTGTTACAGGGTTCTACTACATGTATCAACTACACCACAAGTAAAAATTGAATCTTACAGTCAGTAAACTTTACAGAAATCAGCCAAGGAGAAGATCAGAGCGGGAGCCTCATCGGACCAAGATCTTGGAGCGAGGAATGACCTGATGCCCTCCTCTCTCTGTTAAATTGGCTCTGCACAACGCCAATTCCGTACAACAAATTTTACAGGTATTTGAATCAAGGAGCTTCTCCATAGATGGTTAAAAAAACAACCCACACGAAAAGAGACACCCTGCGTATTTCCGTTATTTTAAAGATCAAGTCCCGCGTACTCGAATTCTGACTCTGTGATGGCGCTTGTGCATCAGCTTAACATGACACCTTTTTCATATGAAATGTGGTCATGATGGCTTACGACCATCTAAACTGGTGACTGTTGAAAGATGCCGGTGGACCGCAGCCTGGGATGGAGACCTACCCACTGCTTCTAAAATCCTACTGAATGCAACCTTTACAGGGACACAAGTGGCCATGGGCATGGTGTCACCCGCTTTCATTAAAATACTGAGAGGACTGGCCTTGCTAGAAGGCTTCCCGCTTGCATTCTTCTGGCCCTTGGATAAAGAGGAAAGCGTTCTGGTTTTCAAGTTAGATAAGCCCGCTTTCTTTGAAGACTTCTTGTGTGATTTCTTTGTCAGTCTTTGACTGTCGGACTTCTTTTTTGCTAAACTGGTCTCGTCATAATGAACAGGCAACGACCTTTTAGCGGTATTTCTGCTATCAAAGTCAGCATAGTGAAGGATTCCCTCTCTACCCTCCATTGCTGATGTTGCATGTGGGCGAGGGATACGCGGCAGGGAAGTCCTCCGACCTGTTCGCCAAACAGGTTGGGTTGCAGTTCCAAATGATTGAGAAGGGTTGCCTCCAGAATCGTTTTCAGGAAGCAACATATCGGTGAATCCATCACTCAAAGTCTCGACTTGAAGTGGATGACCAATTATAGCTTTGCCATTTAATCTACTCATAAGAGAAACTAGAGGAACACGCTCTCCTTGGTAACTTGCCTGAACCTCTAAATTGACATCCACCAGCCCCGACTCTATTCTGTCACAGAATCGACCGCTGTAAGCATGGCCAAACTGCCGATGTGGATCATCCCACTGTCTCCTCCGAGGTGCATGATGCAATCTGTCACTATCCCAAGTCGAAACAGACATCCCGCCTGAGTCCTTGTCAGAGTCATCCATGCTGTGGTCTACATCCTCCATGGAACGTTGGAAATTTGGTTGGAATCCAACCTTGTCAGCTGGACCCAAATCAAGCTCTAGATCTTTCTCAACAGAATCACTATCATCAGAATCACCAGTATACAAGCCTTGGTGGAGAGACCTCACGCCGCCTTCATGATAAATACTTCTCTCTGCATCCAAGTTCAGTGACCTTTTGGATAATTTGCGTGTATTTCGTTTTCCTTTCAAGTTCCATCTTGATACCCCATCGACAGTATCATCAAATGGTCGACCATATAATGAAGTTGTGTTTCTGTTTGCACATCCGTCTTGATCATTCAGAAGAACCGCCCCATGTCTGTATTCTTCATTTCTTCCCATATCTATCAACTCGTGAACAAAAGGACTCGTACCTGAAAGATCATTGACCTTTAGAAACCTCAGTATGCCTTCTGTTTAAACAGGAATTAGAGAAACAGCACAGGATGGTAATGGAAAGGAAAAAATGCGAGAGATAACTTAACAATCATTCATGGATATAACTAACACATATAACATGCATACTCCTAAGAAGTACAAACTCTCGATGGATATCAAGTAGGCAGCTGAGGAAAAGGAAAATAAAAAAAAGATTTGGAGACTAAACAAAGAATCAGCCAGGCTGTTCCTACTCGGCGCTCTGATAATCTAATACTGCATATCACAGTATTTTGAACTGTGATACTCTGCACCCCAAAGTATATGGAGAACAAATTAATGGTGAAACATAATATATGCAGCAATCAATGATTCTGAAAACGTGTCGTTATAATTCACCAAAAATAAAATGCATGTGTTACATGTTCGTGTACTAAGTTACTAACCAGAATACAGACATCTTTATCATAGAGGAAATTTATCGAAACATCTAATAAACAAATGAATAAGGTCAGAAAACTCTCTTTTTTCAATTGTTGTGAGTCAGTATGTGACTATGTGTGGCTCAATTACACTGCAGATGTCGGTAACTAAGCCCAGGTCACTATTCCCACTGATGACTTGGACAGATTGGAATCAGGCAACTATTCGAAACTAAGTTAAGAAAGAATCTGACTCATCTAAACTACGTTAAAAATGGGAAGAGCAAGGTGGTAGCTTGACTTCATAATCTATCACATCTACTCTATCCACATATACATAGGTTAGGTTTTTCCTTCCCTCCCGGCTGACTACTAACTTATCGGCAAACAAGTCTTCAGATTCATGTCACTGTTTCCTTTTGACGCAATATGAAATTATGAATTAGAGTTTTTGCTTATTTTTAATAAATTGAGATTTTATTAATAAATTGAGATTGCATGTGAACTCCAACTAGTTGATAAGTTATGTAATTTTAGGGATAAAAATTTTCTTGTTTATTTTGTAATTCCACCCCTCCCTATATAAAGAGTCGGTACTTTGTTTGGGGATGGTTCAAGTGAGAAAAAATTGGAGAAGAATCCATTACAAAATGCAGAAAAATTTGTTCTGAAATGCTTTATACTTTGGTTTAAGCTATAAAGGAAACGAAGGTCCAACAACAATCACAGAAAGTGTAGTGTATAAAAGGCACATCGAATCTTGTTGAGATATTTCATCTTTCTTTATGTTTTCTTATTATCTATTTATTTTGTCTTCTTCGTGTAATTAACCCAATAGATTCCTCTCTTATATAAGAGAACCTGAGGGCCTCTCATTAATGTAATAAAGTCTTTTTCATGTACATGGTATCAGAGCGACAATCCTAAACCGGAGTTCTCGTATCCCACCAAACCCTAAACCCCACCCACCCCCTTCGGTCGCCGCCCCCAGGCCGCCGCCCCTCCATCCGGTCGTCGCCCCGGCCACCCGTTCGTCACCCCGGCCTCGATCTGACCGCCACCCTGGCCTCCAGGTCGCGGCATAGCCTCCCCGGTTGTCGCCTAGACTGCCCAGGCCACCGTCAGCCATCCTATGCGCTTATGTGCACCTCTGCAAGTCTTTCTACGGTCTGAACCGGTCTGATTTTGACCAGAAAATATGATTTCAGACCTATAAATCATGTTTTCTGGTCCCACAAGCAACAAAGATTGATGAGGATGGTTGTATGAGTCTACACGTACAACCAATCCTCCGATGATCGTGTAGACTCGTTTACAGTGTTCACGAAATCGGCCACACGGGCCGCATATGCAGCCGCATATGCCCGTGCGGCATGCAGACCGCACCGATTTCATGAATCAGTGCATTATGCGCCCTTCCCGCATATGCGGCCCGCATATGCCCCGCATATCCCGCATATGCCCCGCATACTGCTCCAGGAGCTCCAACTTTTCAATCTTCTCTTTCATGTCATTAATTCTGTAGCTCTGCCTCTTCCTTCATTCAATTGTAAGAATATGACATGCATTTCTATACAATTGCAATGCATTATACCATTATGTATATGCAAAGGTTTATGTTTTTCTCACGTATTATTTTCACATGTATATGCAATGTATCGTCGAATATATTTTTATATGCCGATTGAGGTTTTGCTCATGTAGTGCATGTATGTGTATTGTAGTTTTGTTATTATGAATCATCTAATGTGTGATGTTTTTATGGTAAATGTTTTTTGTGATTAAATATGAGGCAATTAAAAGCATATATACACACACATCTAACATGAATCGTTTTTCTTAGATATTCTTTAATTACACTTAGATACATAAATTCAGTGGTAATGTTATTCATAGATATTTATTTATTTTTAAATTAAAAATTAGAAAACCGCGAGGAACCACATATACCCTGCATATGCCCCCGCATACCGCTTATTCAGTATTCGGTGACCAGTCCAAACGCATACGCATACCGCTTTCCTGAACCTTGCTCGTTTATATCAGTTTACTCCCCAGATGAGTTCCGTTATTCAATCGTTTTATCATCATGTCAGAGAACAAGGGTGTGATATTTTTCCATCCGAAACCTTCAAGGGCCCGGCTCCCATCGCTAAGATGGATGGGACAAACTATGAATTGTGATTCATGTAGTTTCTCACCCTTATGTAGTGCGACAACAAGGAGCACATCCTGACAGATCCAGAGCCAACGGATAAAACTGGGGCAAATGCTTCTTGGAAGCAAGATGATGCGTATGCGCGTGTTTGGCTATGTGGGACCCTCACCACAGAGATAGCCAATGATATTCTGAACCGGCCCACCGCCAAGGCGATGTGGGACATTTTGGCTTCTACTTATGCTCAAGCGAAGAATGAGGCCAAGATTCTTCAGCTACAGTTTGACATCTACAAGGCCAAGCAGAATGATCATCCTCTATACGTGTACTATAGTTCACTCCGTGGCATGTTTGAGAAACTTCATAACTCTATGCCTATTACGACATCTCTTGAGCAGCAAAAGGCTTATAGGAACTCCACAATGGTTGGAGTTTTCATGGCTGGCCTTGATACAAAGTATGATGCAACACATACTCAACTTCTCACTGGAGCTACCATACCTCCCATGGAGGAGGCCTATAATCGTCTCAGCCGGATTATCATGCCTCCTATGACCACTCCTCAGCTCGCGTCTGCTATGGCCGTTTCTCGTGGCCGAGGAGTGACGGCCCAACCTAGAGGACCCCCCCCCCCCCCGTGGCAGAGGCAGTGGACGTCCATGTGGACCTTGCACCGTTTGTCGTCGACCAGTACATGCAAAGGATACATGCTACCAGAAGCATGGATATCCTATTTCTGGTCGCGTGGCAGAATAGATTGAGCTTTCAGATACACTTGCTCCCTAGGCCGATCCTTGCATGGATGATATCGTCTCTCGTATTCGAGAGATCATGTCTCCTGTTGTAGGAACCACCACCAGCACAGATACCGCAGCCGCAGCCAGAGCCTCTTCGAGCTCCTCAGGTATTGTTTATGCTTTCACTGGTAGTAATGGTGCAAATATGACAGAGTGGATTACAGATTCTGGTGCTTTCCATCATCTTTATGGAGACAGAGCACGGCTAAGATCCTACAAGACCATACCACCTGCTAGATGGGTTGTCATTGCCAATGACGACCACTTACCCATTACAAAACACGGGGTGGTGCATTTGACACCGTCCATGCATCTTCAGAATGTTTCATATGCTCCTAACTTTCAGATGAACTTACTTTCCATTAGTCAGATTACTAAGGATCTGAATTGTCGTGCCATATTTGACCATTCGTCTCTTGTGTTTCAGGACATACTCACGGGCAAGATGATCGAATGTGGCCGTGAGCAGCGGCGACTCTACAGACTGGTCCAACCTCCTCATGTTGACATTTCTACTATACCTATTGGACCAGTCTCACCATATATGTGGCAACGTCATTTTGGTCACCTTCCTCTGCAGAAGCTATGTCATGTTCTCCATCAGATTTCCACGAGATCCTCCTTCCACAGTAAGACATGCCAGCTTGGGAAGCATCACCGTTCTTCCCTTCCATCCCGTCAGAGTCAAAGCAGTTCTCAGTTGTTTGAGCTCCTTCATTTAGATATTTGGGGTCCAAGTCGTGATCCTGATCACTAGGGACACCGTTTTTATATTGTTGCTGTCGATGATTTTTCTAAACTCTCTTGGTCTTTTAATAAAGAATAAGTTTGAGGCTGGATCTGTGATCAAATTTTTTTATTAATGAGATAAAGAATATTTTTTCTGCCAATGTCAAATATATTCGTTCTGATAATGTTTTGGAGTTATGCACCTTACAACTTTCTGACTTTTGTAGATCTCTTGGGATTGTTCACCAAACCTCATGTGCCTATACATCCCAGCAAAACGATGCCGACGATAACAAACACCGTCACTTGATGTGACCTGGATATCGTTGATACAGAGTCGTGCTCCTCATGCCTACTGAGGAGATGGTGTCCTCATGACTTGCTATCTGGTGAACAACATGCCTTTGTCTGTGTTGGGAGAGAAGATTCCTTTTTCGATTGTGTTTTCCTAGAAGGATCTTTTCTCTCTTACACCTTGTATGTTCGGTTCAGTTGCTTTTGTTCATGATGTCTCTCCAAGTCGTGACAAGCTCTCTCCCAGAGCTATCAAGTGTGGTTTTTGTCGGCTATTCTCGTACTCAGAAGGGGTATCATTGCTTTGATCCGCTCAAGCGAAAATACCTTATTAATGTTGGCGTTACTTTCTTTGAGTCTGTCATGTATTTTTCTCCTACATGCGACAAACTAGCCTACACCTCAACCACCACTGCCGCCACAGCTACCACCTACACCTACTCCAGCCTCTACACCTGCTCCTGTGGCTCTATCGCATACTGTGACTCAATTTTTGCCATATGTTTTTACTCGTAGGTCTCGCTCGGTTCACCCTGCTCACAGGTCTTGCCCATCACCCAGAACGCCTCAGTGGCACTACTGAGTTGTTTGTGCATCAAGATTCCATACAAGATAAGCAGGTGCCCTTGGCAGATGATCTTGATGTGTCGATTGCTTTGCGCAAACAGAAATGTAGATATGCTACTTATCCTCTTGCAACCCAGGTTTCCGTGAGCAGACTGTCAGAGGATTTCAGGAGGTTTGCCTTGGCACTATCAGCCGTGAAGATACCACGGATATATCAAGAGACTCTTCAGGACAATCAGTGGAGATAAACCATAGAGGAGGAGATGGCTGCGTTACAATCAAGTGGTACGTGGAGTCTTGTTTCTGCTCCAGTTGACGCATCCGTTGTGGGATGCAAATGTGTGTTCACTGAGAAACACCGTGCAGATGGCAGTATAGATCGCTATAAGGCAAGACTTGTGGTACGTGGGTTCACCAGACATATGGGATGGACTATCAGGATACTCTCTCCAGTTGGCATACATTCTACTTTGCGCGTTCTACTTTCTGTTGTTGTGACATGAGATTGACTGCTTTACCAGCTTGATGTGAAGAATGCCTTCTCTATAGTGATCTATAGGAGGAAGTCTTCATGCAGCAACCACATGGGTTTGCTACTGAGGGGGAGTGTCAGAAGGTTTACAGGTTTCACAAGGCTATCTATGGCCTTAAGCAGAGTTCAAGAGCATGATTTTAGAAGCTCTCAGACTTGATAGAGCAGCAGGGATTTATGTGATCGACTGCAACTGCAAATCACTCTTTGTTTATACGCAGGACCCATAGAGGTACTATTGCCATCATTGTTTATGTTGATGATATTATTGTTACAAGAGATGACGAGCGGGATATTCAGAGTACCGAGGACTTCCTAGGTCAGCAGTTTATGACCAAGGACCCTGGTAATTTACGTTACTTCCTTAGACTGAAGTTTGTCAGGAGCCAGCGAGGTCTTGTGATGACCCAAAGGAAGTATGCTACATACCTTCTTTCAGAGACAGGTATGTCAGATTGCAGACCTGCCACTACTCCTATTGACCCAAGCATGAAGCTATATGATGATGACACTGAGGAGGTCGATAAGAGGTACAAGGAGCATGTTATCAAGCTACTATATGTGACTATTTCCAAACCCGACATATCCTTTGCCGCAAGCAAAGTGATTCAGTTTATGGAGCAGCTCAGACGGGCACATATGGATGCAGTCCATATGATTTTGAGGTATCTGAAGACTTCACCAGCTACAGAACTTCTGTTCAGCAGAGTTACATCTCTTTCAGTTACAACATGTGCAGATGCAGATTATGATGGGTGTCCCAAGGATAGGAAGTCTACCTCAAGCTTTGTTGTGTTCATAGAGTTCCATGGTCTCTTGGATGATCAAGAAGCAGACCGTCGTTGCCAGATCGAGTGTTAAGTTAGAATACAAGGCCATGGCGCAAGCTAGCACGAAGATGATGTGGATTAGATCTGTTCTTATTGACTTGACTATAGAGGTGTCTCTTCGCATGCACCTCTGATGTGACAATCGGGCTGCTCTTTTCATTGCCAACAACCCTGCCTTTCATGAGAGGACCAAACACGTAGAGGTGGACGGTAACTACACTCGTGACATGATACAAAAGGGTTTTATTGCCACTACTTATGTCAGCTCTGGAGATCAGACAACATATGTTTTTACTAAGGCCCTAGCAAGAGGACCTTATCAGAGATGTTCCAAGCTAAGCCTGATCGATATCTACGCTCCAGCTTGAGGGGGAGTGTTGAGATATTTCATATCTTTCTTCCTATTTTCTTATTATCTATTTATTTTGTCTTCTTCATGTAATTTTCCTGCCCAATATGTTCCTCTCCTATATAAGAGAACTCGAAGGGCTCTCATTAATGTAATCAAGTCTTTTCCCTCTACAAATCTCAATAGATAAAAAGCCATTGAAGCTCTCAAAAAAGAAATAAATACAACAAAGAAGAAGATGTCCATGTCCTGTCAGGTTGTCACTACTGCCAAGTCATAAAGATTTAGTTCCATCGGTCGATATCCATGGTCCAAGAAGTGTTAAAATGAGATTATCTGAAGGGGTCTTGATTATCTGGATTTAAGCATAAGAATGACCCAAAATAGACCTAAATGAAGGCAAAAAAACCCATGTAGCATACCCTACTTGATTTTTTTAATGATTAGGGGGAGGGAGGGGTTGAACCCTGGTCATTGGAGTGGGGGCCCACTGCTTCTACCACCATACCATAAGTGGGTTCTTCGACCCTACTTAATTGTGGGAAAAGGCTTTGCTATTGTTGTCATCGTCGAGACGACGAGATCCATGGTGATGTTACCCCCACTGGACCCTCAAGGAAGCTATCACCAAGCGCCAGCACCATCATCGTCCCTATTGTGACAACGCCAGTGCTATTAGGTGCCAACGTCGCTACAATTGTGATCATGCACCTAAAATTGATACGCAGCCTTAACAACCCTCGTGGTAAAGAAAATCAAACCCACCGCCAACTTGATGTGCTCATTCACACCACGAGGAGGGAGAGACACTATGGGATCATCGAACATGGTCGCACCACATCCCGATCACTACCGTGGCTGCCTTGTCCTCAAAGGCTTCCGTCATCGCAACCTGGACCTCAAGCAGCAAAGCCGACTCCAAGGAAGCCTTGAAAACCAATGTTCACGACATGTATCACCGTAGCCCACGTCCCGTGAAACAACCATGGATGTTGATAGGACTATTACTCCACCATTGTCAATGTTGGGTTGAGGTCTATCATCGAACATTTAGAGATGTCACCTTTCATGGAATGACTTCCCTAAGTTTCAAGTTTCAACATTGTCACCATTGAGTTGGGAGATGAGATCGTAAACCCTACCCAAGATTTACCTCTTATCGGAACCAATCTTCCAAGGAGGGGAAAGGAAATATCTCATGAGATATTTCCAAGGAAGTCCCTCTTCCTAAAAGATTTTATCTTAAGGTTAAAATTATGGAATATTTTCCATGGTTGGAGCATTTTTAAATGAAGGGGCAAAAAGAAATTGTGTTATGCCCCTTAATTTAAAAAATATTAAAGGGATTGCTAACAATGGGCAATGCCCTCTTCCTAAGGTACCGTTTGGATGACAGGTTACCTGCGGGTTAAGGGAATTTACCCCCCTTAACCCACATCCCTCTCTCTCCCCGTGGGCCCCACTTTATTCCTTTTTTAAAAATTAAATAAATCAATTTTACATCATCAATCCTATCAAAAAAGAATATATTATACCATCATATCATATAAAAATTATAAACTACTCCACTTCTACTCACTTTTCCAAACTTCAATACAATCACATCACAATAACTACTCACTTTTTCAAACTTCAATACAATCATATCACCCCAAACCCACTTCTAACCTACCCCCAGTTTAACCCTCTATCCAAACACCAAAATCCAAAAACGGGTTACCTTCTACCAGTTTAACCCACCTTAACCCGCCAACCAAACGCACCCTAATAGAATTAAGAGTGTCAGACCCCTTTATATAAGAACACCATGGCCAAGAACATCCCTCATGTCTCCCCTCACCATTGTATTCCAGGTCACGTGCCCCATGGTCTCCTCGAACTCAATGGCACCTCTGATGAAAATGCTACGATGGTTCTTCAACCACGACTTGACGGATATCGACAACAATTCTTGGATAATACCGACATCAGCATGCTCCACCTTACATACCACATTTAGGAAATAAAATCAAGCAATCACGACACGCGCCCAATGATAAATAACTCGAAATGAGTTTTTCAAAGCGAATGAGGACTAATGCAACATGAAATTGAGAATTAGGGTTGTTGTCCAGTTCGAGTCCATTATTTTCATGTTTTACTTAAATATATTGATATCGCTTGTGATCTCCAATTAATGGATGAAATGAGTAATTTTAGGAAATTTTAGGGATCAAATTAGGGTTTGTTAGGATTTGTTAATTCTTTGTTATTTTGTAATTCCACCCGTTCCTATATAAAGGAGTTGTAGGCGACGATGTTGTTTAGTGAAAGTTCAAGTGAAATTAGAAATTGGACTTTCTCCACCTCTCTCTCGCTCTCTTTTTCTCCTCTATCTATCCTCACCCTCGTGCATTTACATGATTTCACACCCAAAACCCATGTTCCGGATTATTTTTCCTTTCTCTCATCCTCTCAAAATTTCTCTTTACCCTGAATTATTTCCGTATCACTTCTCCCATCCAATTGACATCCAAAATATTTTGTTGTCATTTAGCAAAGCATGTGTAAGGGATCCGCAAATTTTTCAACAATATTAACTTTTGACATACAATACAAGAGCAATGTGAGCATCCCCCATCCTTGATAAAAAAATAGGACAAAAACTAGAGTAGTGTGGTATTAATCCCTTAAACTTACACTATTGGAAGGCTAGTCAACACTACTTATCATCCTTTGGCCTTTAAATTCAAATAAATTTAATTTTCCATATAATTATTTATGAGAGCAATTTGAGCACCATATATGACATGATTTTTAAAATCACGCCTTGAGATGTCGGGGCATAAGCCTTGGGGCATTTTTCCACAAAACTGCCTTGTAGAAATATTTCTAGTATTTATGTACTTATATGTCATGTTTATTTTCGTTGTTCTATCTTATGTAATTTACCCATAGACTTCCTCTATATAAGAGAGTCTAGGGTTCCCTGGAATAAACAAGTTCTCTCTTTCATTTCTTGCAACATGGTATCAGAGCCTCTACCCTAAACCCCAGCTGCCCCTCTCATCCCCCGCCGCCCACCCCCTCCCCGCCGCCTCTCATCCTCGTCGCCAACCACCCCCTCCCCGCCGCCTCTCCTCCTCCCCGCGGGCATCCCCTCTCTCCTACCTACGGGCTCCGTGGCCCCTACCCGCAGCCCCTCCTCCATGCGTGGCCCCTAAGCCCGCCCCCCTTCCGTCACCACTCATCCCGCCACCCCTTTCCCCCAACTCGACGCCGACTACATCTCCTTCTCTTCATGTGTATGAGTGCATAAGTCTACATAAGCACTCATATCCCTACATGTTTATGTAGACGACTCCTCATTGGTCTACAAACTCTAATTCTTTGTCTCCGGCAACTATGTCAGAAAACAAGGTCGATATGCCCTCCATTGGCGCCTTCAAAGGTCCAGCGCCAATAGTCAAGATGGATGGGACGAATTACGAGCTCTGGGCGATGCAGTTCATGAGCCTCATGAAGTCCAATGGTAAGAAGCACATTCTTACCGAAGATGAGCCGGCGGAGAAGTCGGGGATTTACGCCTCATGGGAGGCTGATAATTCGTATGCCAAGGTCTGGCTTTCTGGAACTTTGACAATGGAGATTGCCAATGATGTCCTACATCAGCCCACGGCTAAGGCCATGTGGGATATTCTTGCCGCAACGAACTCGCAGATGAGGAATGAGACCAAGATCCTCCAACTTCAGCATGACATCTTTACGGTCAAGCAGAATGGCCGACCGCTGCATTCATTGTATACATCCCTACGGGGGATGTTGGAGAAGCTTTACAGTATCATTCCCCTGACGGCGACCCCTGAGCAACAGAAGAAATTCCGGAATGTTACAATGGTGGGGGTCTTACTAGCGGCACTAGACCCGGAGTATGATGCGGCTCGCTCGCAGATACCGGAAGATGCTACTATTCCTCCGGTGGAGGAAGTGTATCGACGACTCAGCCGAATCTCGATTCCTTCTCCAGCATCTACGCCACCTCCTTCAGCAATGGCTGCTTCCCGAGGCAGAGGTGTCCCCTCCTCTTTTCGTGGTCGTGGACCTCGTGGTCGAGGTGGCCGCTTCCGTCAGCCATGCACCTTTTGTCATCGCCCAGGTCATTCAGAAGATACATGCTATTCTAAGCATGGTTTTCGTGCATCTGCCCGTGTAGCCGAGCATGTTGTGCCTACATCACCATTGACTTCATACCAACGGTTTGAGGATCTTGTCACCAGACTATGGAATATCATGCCTCCTGCCACTACTGACTCACCAGGAGGACGCTCAGACATCACAGCTTCAATATCTGCCAGCACGTCAGCCACGGCTAGGACATTAGATAGCATTTATGCCTTTACATCATGTCACAGTTCTGATGTTTCGGAATGGATCATGGACTCCGGTGCGACACATCATCTCTGTCGGGATAGAGATAAGTTTACATCCTATAGGGAAGTTTCCCCAGGGAGATCGGTAGTAATAGCAGATGGGACTCATTCCCCCATCATTAGATAGGGGGAGATCAGTTTGACACCCTCCATTCGCCTGCTGGATGTTTTGCATGCTCCAGATTTCTCGATGAACTTACTTTCTATTAGTCAGCTTACAAAGGATTTGCATTGTTGAGCTATCTTTGATCCATCATCTCTTATTTTTCAGGACATTCTAACAGGCAGGGTGATTGGTTGTGGCTGTAAGCATGATGGTTTTTATCGGTTGGTTCGCACCTCCTATGCTGGTGTCTCATCTCAGTCCAGTGGATCTGCTTCTCCCTTTACCTGGCATCTGCGTTTTGGTCATCTTCCTCTTCAGAAGTTGCGTCATATCTTGCCCCAGATTTCACCGAAGTCTTATTTTCAGTGTGAAGCCTGTCAGTTGGGAAAGCATCACAGGTCTACTTTCCCTCGTCGTGAGTTTAGGAGCAATCGCTCCCCTTTTGAGTTATTGCATGTTGACATTTGGGGTCCGAGTCGTGTACCTGATCACCAGGGGCACAGATTTTATCATTTTACCCAGTGGTCGTAGATGATTTCTCTAGATTGTCTTGGGTCTTTTTATTGAAAAATAAATATGAAGCGTTCTAATGTGAAGATTGTGCGCACAGATAATGCATTAGAATTTTGCACTCGTGCTCTATCCCATTTCTTCTTGTCTCGTGGCATTATTCATCAAACAACTTGTGCCTACACGTCTCAATAGAATGGTGTTGCAGAGAGAAAATCGTCATCTCCTTGATGTGGCTCGGACTTTACTCATTCATAGTTGTGCTCCTCTGTCTTTTTGGGGTGATGTTGTTCTTATGGTAGGTTATCCGATCAATTGTATGCCATCTTCTGTGTTGGGTGAGAAAGTTCCTCTTTCTGTTGTTTTTCCTGACAGGGAATTGTTCTCACTAACTCCTCGTGTTTTTGGTTCAGTTGCTTTTGTCCACCTCACTCCAGGGATTGACAAGCTCTCACCTAGGGTTGTCAAGTGTGTGTTTCTGGGGTACTCTCGTACTCAAAAGGGCTACCGATGCTATGATCCTGTGAATAACAGATATTATATCAGTGTTGATGTCACCTTCTTTGAAAATGTCATGTATTTCTCGCCTACAGGTGACAGGATGACTCCTTCCACTACTGATGATGACATTTATGTGCCATCTCCTCATGTATGTCACTCTGATCACATACTTACTCATGTTGTGCCACCACCATCACCACCACCACCACCACCTCCGCAACCACCAGTACCACCTCTACCGAAATTTTATACTCGTCGTCCGAGTCCTGCTCATGGAGGTCGTCATTCATCCACCACGACTCAGATATGTCCAGGTGATATTAGTAATGATGGGAGACTGACAATGCACAAGTGCAGGACAATGATGTACAGGTGGACACTACTGATGATTTGGATGTACCTATTGCCTTGAGAAAATCCAAGCGGACGTGTGCGTCTTATCCACTTGCTTCACAGGTTTCATTCCATCGCCTCACTGGTGATTTCCAGAGATTCGCTATTGCCCTATCTACCGTGGAGATACCACGGAACTATCAGGATGCCTTGAAATACAACAGCTGGTGGTTAGCCATGGAAGAGGAAATGGCTGCATTGCGATCTCGTGGTACATGTAGCTTGGTTGCTGCTCCCCCAAGAGCTTCTGTGGTCAGTTGTAAATGGGTCTTTACTGTCAAATATAATGCGGATGGCAGCCTTGATCGCTACAAAGCAAGATTAGTGGCCCGTGGATTCACTCAGACCTATGGCGTGGATTATATGGATACTTTTTCCTTGGTGGCCAGTCATTCAACTCTACGTGTTCTTCTGTCAGTTGCAGTGGTACGTGATTGGCCCTTGTTCTAGCTTGATGTTAAAAATGTCTTTTTATATGGAGATCTGTAGGAAGAAGTCTACATGCAGCAGCCTCCGGGGTTTGCTGCTGAGGGGGAGTGTCATATGGTGTAGACTTCACAAGGCCATATATGGTCTTAAACAAAGTCTGCGAGCATGGTTTCAGAAGCTTTCAGATCTCATCCAGAAGAAAGGGTTCATAAGATCAAATGCTGACCACTCTTTGTTTGTCCAGAAGACTCCCAAACGTACTATTGTTATTATGGTATATGTTGATGATATACTTGTTACGGGAGATGACATGCAGGGGATAAAGATGGCAAGAGCATTTTAGGCCATCAGTTTGTGACTAAGAATCTTGGTACTCTACGATACTGTCTGGGATTGGAGTTTGCGAGGAATGCGCAGGGTCTTGTGATGACCCAAAGGAAATACATTACAGATATGCTTGTTGAGACAGGTATGATCGGGTGTCGACCCTCCACTACTCCCATGGTTCCTAGTATGAAGCTATATGGAGATGATACAGAGGAAGTTGACAAAAGAAGATATAGAGAAATGGTGGGAAAACTTCTCTATATTACTTCACCAGACCTGACATTGCTTTTGCAGTTAGTCGAGTGAGTCGGTTCATGGAACAACACAGACAGATACACATGGATGATGTATATATGATACTAAGATATCTAAAGTCGTCTCCGGGTGCAGGTTTGTTGTTTAGGAAAGAAAGAAATCTTTCTATCTCTGCATGTGCTGATGCGGATTATGCAGGATGTCCTAGAGATCGGAAATCTACCTCAGGTTTTGCAGTATTTGTTGGCAGTTCCTTAGTTTCTTGGAAAAGCAAGAAACAGACAGTGGTGGCTAGATCTAGTGCTGAATCTGAGTACAGAGCCATGGCACAGGCAAGTACAGAGATGATGTGGGTTCGAGCCGTATTAGCAGATCTGCATATAGATGTACCATTACCCATGGAGTTACAATGTGGCAATCAAGCAGCATTATTTATTGCTAATAATCCTACATTTCATGAAAGGACGAAGCATATTGAGGTAGATTGCCACTATACCAGAGATATGATTCAGAAGGGGTTGATTTCTACTTCACATGTTAGTTCATGAGAGCAGACTGCAGATATTTTTACTAAGTCATCGCTCAGAGGGTCGTTTCAAAAATGTTCTTCCAAGCTGAGCATGATTGACATCTATGCTCCATCTTGAGGGGGAGTGTAGAGATATTTCTAGTATTTATGTACTTATATGTCATGCTTATTTTCGTTGTTCCATCTTATGTAATTTACCCATAGGCTTCCTCTATATAAGAGAGCCTAGGGTTCCCTGGAATAAACAAGCTCTCTTTCATTTCTTGCAACATGCCTCGAGGCTATAGCCTCGATCAGTCTGCCTGAGGCATGAGCCTCGAGGAATCTAAGTGATACCAAGGACTTTGAAGTGGTAAGTTGGTACCGAGGCGATGCCTTGTTTCTGCTATGTATTTTTTTGGAAAAAAATAAATAAAATTATTTTAAGTTATACTTTTACAATATATTAAAATCAATATAGCTTAAGTAACCATAATTGATAACCTTGAAACCTTGGAATAGTCAACTGACCCTTAACACATTATTTCATCAGAGCATAATCATGTATATGCATAATTATCGTTTTAGTAAGTTAAACATTTCATATCAACTAATAATATTCTATTGCTTATATCAATGAACACAGTATATGTTCAAGAGATTGCATGTTTTTGTAAGAATGCAAAAAATTCACAACTTTACAATATGAACATTACACAATCACAAAGCCATAAGTTTTTTTTGAAGGAAAAAGGGTGTTAAAGCCATAAGTTTTTTTTGAAGGAAAAAGGGTGTTACATCGTATAGTAACATATATGCTTGATATGGTATATCATCTGCATGTATTAAACGTGGGACTACATAAATTTAGGATTTACGACATTGTTTGTGGTACTATAGTTATGGTACTATGTTTAAATAATTGTTTTTATAATAATTTTCTCTATAAATCCAGTCTTCGGACTCGCCTCATTGACAGAAAACTGACTTGATCCGCCTCACGTTTTTTAATTGCTTATAACAAGGAAACAAGACAAAAACAATGGTAATGAGATATTAATCATTTGAACATGCATTAATTGAATGGTTGCTAAAATCTAGTTGTCTTCCTTTGGTCTTTAAACTAGTTACCAAAGATGCCCTTAGTTTTGACATTTTATATAGCTTAACTAGGTAAGCCATTTATACTCGCATTGTTCGAAGTCCAATGGACTAGGGGAAGGGGCAAACAACATGCTAAAAGTCCGCACCTTTGACAGAACAAAAGCATATAAATAACACAACTTAAAAAAGCCCATCATGCAGTAACTCCACTAAAAAAACCATTGTGTTGTATACCATTTCCTGAGACTCAGCTTTCACTTGGTCATAAGTATGCAATGATTCGAGTCCAACAAAACTCAGTCGAGTATTAGAATTATGGCCTATTCCATGCATGTGTGCATTGGCAGTTAGCACAAGGTGATCCATAAGGGACTACTGAGAGGCCGGAAGTTTGATGCCACTCTTTCATTCTGAGTTATTCGACCAACGATTTGCTGAGTTTCTACATTTTTTGGAGTTTGAGTGAGTTTTGGTGACACTGTACAGACCATCAATCCTGGGTTGATGGACATTTCATGGTACGGAAGGCTTACAGGGACTTCTACTTGACGATAGTCTTTGATCCGACTCATGCCTCGAACCAGGTTACAAACACCTGGAGGTGAGAGGTCCCTCTATGGGTTTGGATTTTTATTTGGTTGCTGAGAAGGGATCGTATGTTGACTGTCGAGCGAAGAGCGAAGTCTGGAACGGGAGGCACTTGCCAGCGTTGTATTGCAACTGAGGAGGATGTTGAGCACCTTTTCTTCGGGTGCTCGGTTACGACGAAGGTGTAGGCAGCCTCGCTTGTCGAGTTAGTGTCTTGCTCTGACTGGTTGGTTTTTGGGATTTGCTAGATGAATTGGGAAATGGGAGCACCCCTACCAAGGTTTGGGTGGTGACAACTTTATGATCCATGTGACTTGCATGGAATGGATCGCTATTGAGGGGAGAGAGAATGTACACGAAGAATGTTATATAACATGCAAAAGGCCTAATTACGGTTTGTTCTTCGTAATTATTTTTTGATAATGTGAATATCTAGAAGTTTATGGGTGGGCGTCTCCTCAACATCACACCCTCTTTTTCCTTAATAAGTATGGCATGCCCAAACATAATAAGTGTAGCTTACCAAGCCTTCCATTCTATATGTCTCAGAGAAAAACTTCCCCCTATTCACAAACAAGCATGAGAACTATCCGAAATAATCAATAAGAGTTGACAAATTCAAGACACAAACCATCCACGAAGAACATGTCATTTTCATATTGTGTCAAAGGGATGAACTCTCTTGCCCATTCGAACTGCAAACAAATCATGTTGACAATTGGACAACCAATCTTCGAGACCTTAAGTATTCACCTACGATATCCAAACATCCAGAACCCCTCTTCTACACAACATATTACTAGTGAAGTCAACCTTCCATAAGAATCCTTTTTTCGCCGATCATATCCATGAGCTACCAATTTCATTGTCAATGCATGCTCCTATCGAGTGTCTACCAAGTAGAAATATGGGTTGTAGATGATTAATGAGGTCCTCCACATCTTCGAATTTATTCAAAGAAACCTTCCAATGATGAGATAAATCAATTCTAACATAAAAATATGTCTACGATCCTGATGTTGTTGAAGGCCTAGGGTGCTCCAAGATGCGAGAAAATCCAAAATTCATGAGGTGCTAGATACTCGCCTACCCACCTGCCAGAAAATGCACTATAATACGTACATATGTAAGTTTGTACTTGTGTATATACACACATATACCTAAGAAGCAATATAAGATCAATCTGATATTGGATATATATGTATACGTGTATCGATGCGTGTGTGAGAACATGTATGCCTATGTATACATATGTGTGTGTACAAGTACATATGCTCATGTATAAGTATGTTTATATGTAAATACGTGAACTCATATATATGCACAAGTACGTATATATGTATGTATACTTATGTGTATGTGTATATGTGTATGTCTCTGTGTATATATGTGTGCGTTAGCACGCATTTGTGAGAGTATATGTGCATGTGTAGGCATGTGTGCATAATATGTCCATGTAAATATATAAGTAGAACGTAGAACTAATATGTACATACATATGTGTAATTTATGCATGTATTTGTATGCATATATCAATATATGTGTTTTAGATATAATGTATCTCAAAGTTAAAATCTAGCAAACATTAAATAATTTTAAATTGAGCAAAAAGCCTCATTTTTGCTTCAGGTGCTCGTCTTGAACGCTTTGCGCTTCAAATCAAGCACTTGTTATGCAAGTATGAAAGCTAGCGGTGGTATATAAATACAAATATTGCCTATTCTTATCCATTTTTAAATACGAATGTGAATATGGATAGCGACGGATACAAAACTGTTAGTGTATACTTTAAAAACAAATACTGATGTAAAATGAATATGGAGCGAAGCTGAATAGTATCGAATATACTCTAGATTAGCTTCAATATGCATATATTTGATGTCTTACACTTGGTACAAATATATCAAATGTATTTATTTCATAATAATTATATCAATATGGTGAAAGAAGGTATAAAATTATGTTATATACGGTTAGTAATAAATATACAATTATATTTAAATTTGAAAATAGATATATGAATACAGATACATATATTTGTAGATATCAAAGTGATATCCGTATATGCATCCATTTTAAAACGGATACGGGTGCGTATGTCAAAATCTGTATAAAACAGATACGATGGCGAATCAGATATGGATATAATCCATATTCCATATATGTTTACATGCATATAAGCAACCATAGAAGGAAATATCGCGATATATCGATGATATATCGCCGATATATCGATATCAATATGAGACTGATATCGGTATCGATATGCCGATATATCCTCCTTTTCAGGCCATTCCTTCACAAAAGATCGTCGATATGGGCGATATATCGCCGATATATCGTCGAAATATCATAGATACGATACTGAAACGATATCGATATCAATATTGCTTTCCATGTATGCAACGCATCATAGTTTCACCTCACTTTGGTACCTATGTGAGCACCTTTTAACTACACTACGCAATCTCCATATCCTCATCATGTCTTAGTGGGAAGTACAAAAAGGAGAAATTCATTCAGACACTTGATACCATTGTTTTTTGGGGGCTAAAATATGAGCAACCCAACTGGTGCACATCAACTTTATGTATTATAAAATCACGTTAAAAATTAGAAGGTCCAAGTTTCAAAGAAAACATTTACATGCTCGATTACATTCTCCACCTAAAGCATCTCGCTATGGAAAATTACACCATTGCACGCAATGCCATATCATTCAAATCAAGCACACGCCATTTACATGCTTGATTACATTCTCCACCTAAAGCATCTCGCTATGGAAAATCACACCAATGCACGCATGCCATATCACTCAAATCAAGCACTTGCCTAAGACTATGCAAGACGTTATGGCTTTGCTTCACCTTGGAACCTGCACGGTCGCATTTAACAACACTATTCAATCTCCACATATTCAAATCGTGTCTTATTTGGAAGTACAAAAAGGAGAAATTCATTCGGGCACTTAATATCATTGTTTTATTAAAAGACAATCACCCGAACCGATGCACACTAGCTTTTGTATTACAAAATCACAAGGACTAAGTTTCAAATAAAGTTTTTACATGCTTTACTACATTCTTCACATAAAACATCTCACTATGGAAAATCACACCCATTGCATGCATGCCATAACGCCCAAATCAAGCATGTGTCTAAGTCTATGCAAGGCGTTAGGGATTTTCCTCACCTTGGCACCTACGCGAGCGCTTTCAACAACAATATACACTCTCCACACCCTCAGATCATGCCTTATTCGGAAGGACAAAAAGGAGAAATTTATAAAGACAATTGATACCATTGTTATTTTGGCTAAAAAGAAAGGCACCCGAACCGGTTGACACCAGCTTTATGTATTATAAAATCACACTAAATTACAAGGTCCAAGTTTCAAAGAAAGCATTTGCAAGCTTTATTACATTCTTGACATAGAACCTTTTGCCATGGAAAATCACACCATTGGATGCAAGCCACAACGCATAAACCAAAGCCACCGACATGACTCGATCCTTATGAGATCAAGCACTTATGTCACCAAGGAACCCCCAAACCCCATCCTTTCCCATAAAATCAATCCAACTGATGTTGGTGTTATTCTGCATCATGTAAAGAAACGTTGATTTACGTCCTCGAGAACATCACCACAAAACATGCATGCCACATTTGGGTTATTCATAATCCTTGCCCTATGTTTTTTTATCATCATTGACTCACACCTAAGAAACTAATAGAAAACTCACTTCATTGGAATCTTCGGTGCTCAAACGAATCTCTAGTCATACGTTGGATCACATGGATCAAAAATCAGAGGAGCGATCCAGAAGGGCCTTATAAGCCTTCTTCTAGAGAAGTCCCCGTTAGGGTTGCACATAAATCGGATAAAATCCGTAATCCGATCCAATCCGATGTCATTGGATTGGATCGGTTTGGTTTTATAATTCCAATGGATCGGATAGGATTGCACATTTGCAAATTCGTCAATGTACGGATTGGATCAGATCATTATTAACGTTCAGTCCGATCCGATCTGTTAATCCATCAACATGGGATGCATGCATGCATGCATGCACATAGGTATGTGTGTGCGTGAGTACGTGCGTACACACACACATATGTATGCATGTATATATGTATATATATTTATTTGCACTCATTCTAAATTTTTCAAAAAGGTCATAATTAATTCCATTAATAACCTGGTTTCATATCAACGATGCATACAAGTCCTCTTACAACCACCATTTCTTCTCTCTTGAAAGCCAAATGATGTATCCTTAGACTAATAAAATATGAATATAATGTGTAAAGTTGTTGACCTTATTTGACAATTCCTCATTCAGTTCCCTATCCCTCTCATTTCACTCTTGATTGCTAATATTCCAATCCCAAGTTGCCATGACACTCCCTTACAATGTCTCAATCCATTCTCGCAGCGTTGATGTATTTCTTGCTTGTCTTTTGCGAAGTTGATGTCCATTTTGCGCAATGTCATCTCCCTTCAATGCGGTATCATCTGCCATAAGAGCACAACTACTCGTCTAAATTTTGTTAAAAGGATATAGATTTTTTTGTAAGTAGAAAGGGTGGGATCTGAGATGGGACCCACCACATAGTATATTAATAAGAATTAAATGGAAATCGATTTGGGAGGACAATTGTCTCCCATGTTCATTTGTTATTCTTAGCCCTTTCGCTTCTTATCTTTTGTTTTTCTTAGCTTGCGACCTTATCCATGGAATGAAACCGGATCAACTACACATTAAAATGTATTAAACCTATCTAAAAAATAAATAAGCACTGCTTGAATTTTCGTTCCTTCGAATTGATATGCAAATAGGGATTTTCACTCCACGAACTCTAAAATCTTTGTAAATTACCTCCTCGACCATGTAGACATCGCTATTATCCCCTCGACCCCGTAAACTTGCTCCGTCTTACCCCACGGACCCTATCATTAATTTTACTTTTACTAGAGTCGATAGCATGGTTAATCTAATCAGAGGAGAATTGGTTGGTGGATCTTCCACCTCCTCATCTCCTTCTTCCCCTTCTTCTCCCCCCATTCTTCCTCCTCCTTTTTATTTTCTCTCACTTCACCCCATCTCTATCCGTCCACTAAATCACCAAAACTTTCTATTTTCACGGATAAAACCATCCCTTCCAATCACGAAAATGATTTTTTTCCAATTTTGGGGATGATTTCTTGGACCGGTTGATCGAATATTTGAGACTGCTAAACAAATACGCTCCAAATTCTTTGCTTCCGAACCATCCCTTCCAGACCTCTTCTTCTTCTATCTCCCACAAATCACAAGTCGAGCATGACTCGGAGCGACGGGGAGGAGGGTTGAGAGGTCTAGGCAGTGCGAGAAGGCGCGAGCGAAGGGATGGGAGGTCAGGGCAGCACGTGGAGGCGCGGACGGAGGGCCAACAACAATTCCCCTTTGTTTCCTTCTTCTCCAGGCACCTCCCTTCGTTCTTGATCGCTTTCCTTTTTCAATCTAATGTAAACCCCACCACCTCCGGCCACACACAGTGGTCGGAGCCAAGCTCATTCCGCCATTAAAGGAGTTACCAACACCCCCCCTTCTATTTCCCTATTCACATGAGTTGTACCCCATTGGAATAACATCCGATCGAGGTCTGGGACCCTTGAATCAATGCATACAACATGTCTTCACGGAGGAGGGGAGGAGCACCCAATCAAGCCTTAACATTTTGCCGTATGACTCCTATTCTCTGCCCATATTGATTCTCGAAGGAGATGAGGGAGATCTGGACGAGTCGAACCCAACCATCCATATGAAGATCTTTTCACCGAGGTCGTTCAAAGCGCAAGAAGCTGCCATCGGAGGAGGTGGCGTGGGGAGCTACAAGCGGAGGTGCTAGGGGGTGTGGACACATGGGAGGTGCATTCATAGGTGCGGGAAAGGGGGGTGAGGGGGCAAAGTGCAGAAGGGAGGAGTTAGGGGAGGAGGAAGAAGAGGAAGGATATGGGTTGTAATCTAATTTATATAAATATGAAGGGTAAATTAGTCATATTTTTGACGGGTTCTGTTCATCTTTGACAGACAAATGGATGTCTATTAATCACAGGGTATGTGGGGTAAGAATTAGTAAGTGTACGGAGTCGAGTGGAGAATAACGATGTTTACAAGGTCGAAGAGGTAATTTACAAAGATTTTAGGGTTTGTGCGGTAAAAATCCCATACAAATATGATTTATATTTTTCAAAAACTATACATTTTCCCTATAAATATCATCTAAAAAATAAATTCGATTTCAAGTCCATGTCAAATGAGAAACATGTTGTCCAACCAATGGGCTATATTTAAGTTGGTTTTATCTTGGATACACAATCATGTTTGAATGTTTTATGATTATTGTCGGTTGATGATGCAATCAAGTTTGAATGCTTTATGATTATTGGTGGTTGATTCAATCACGTTTGAATGTTTTATTATTATTATCGGTTGATGATATATCATAAGGCCTTAAAGGGTGTTCTTGGAAGTGGTTTGATTTTGGCATAGTTTAATAGTTTAACCCAATCACAAACTTCATCAATATTCGACTATGGAGACCATATTTCACACGTCATGGGCTAGTGTGCTACAAAGTACAAACATGAGAGTAAACTATAAGGCATGAATATTTAAGTATAGAAATTCCGACCCAATCCATAATCTGATAGATTGGATTGGATTGGAAAAGCTTTAAATCCATTACATTGGATTGGACACGGATCAAGCTAAAATTTGATCCATCTAATCCATGTGCATCCCTAGTCCCCATCATGCCAAATCTATTGCATCAAGCGATACATCTACCATAACATGTGAGTATGTCATCCTCAAGAAGTTGTGCAACCTTTGTTCATAGAAAGCAAAGGGGAAAGCAAGAAGCCACGTACCAACGAATCACTCCACTTCAGATAAATCATGCTTGTCAGCTAAAGCTAAAATGCCTCTAGAACTAGTAAACAAGGGACCCATCCTCCAACAGATTATCTTTTCAGAACCTCAATGAGCTAACGTCCCTATTCACCAGCCTTAGGAGGGGACCACCCCATGCAAGACACTGCAATTCTATCTTCAGATATTCGACAACAAACAAATTGGTATAGTATTAACCAACAAACCCTGGGTAATGTCATAAATCTTACGCACTAACTGACGCATCATGTCATTAGTCTTTAAGAATACCCCAGATTAGCAAACTACTTATCTCCAAAGGCCTTGGTTCATTTCATTTAGCCTAAGCACCCCAAGACCCTTATCATCGACATGGTGTGTCATTGAATCCCACTTAACCAAAGGAATAATGCAACACTCCCGATCGAAACGAGATCAAATGAATCCGCATCAAGGACTCTAATTACGACGTACACCAAACGGCAGCATGCGAGCATAGACAGAAAATAAGGACATTCAATTAGGTACACCTTGAAAATAAGCATACACGGCCAACCCCACATCCAACACCCTATGCAAACTTCCATCTAAGGCCAATAGAAGTAATCCTCCAACTGATCGTTCATCAAAATTGAATATGATGTAATGCATCATCGCCTCATCCATGTTATCTAGATGGTCGGGAAAACCTGCTTTCGAATAAATACCTAGACAAATTTCAATTGACAAAGTCATAAACCCGGGAGAAGTCCGCCTTCCAATGCATGCCCTTAACCTTCCATCCAACAATGCTCGTCCAATAAATTTTAAAACCTATCACCCAAATTCACAAGATTTATCTCTTGCAAAGAACACTACGTCCACCATCCACTCACCTAGCAACACTCCAATGACTATCTACCTCTCAAATTGTATCGGTCCTTTAACATACAGCGAGACAACTTTCATTAGGAAACCATTACATTCCCTCTCAAATGAACCACTCACATGAACTCGTTCACTCTCTCATGGTGGTTATCCTCACCCTAAACACCTAAATGCTCAGTGTAGTCTCTCACCTCTAGAAGCCTAATTCTCATGCCCCCTCCCGTGCATGCAAATACCAATCAAAATCAAGTACTCTCCTTTAAAAGATTAAAAACCTTCATGACTAGGTTCTCCCTTTTAATCTACACATTTGCCCTCTTTGAGAAGCCGATGTTACCTCTGAATAGCCATAGGCCTCTTCGTTTCCATAAGCCCCAACAGCTAAAAGTTCATAATTAAAAAATCCCCAAACTCCCTACTTCCAAACTTATTGAACGGCCCAAAGCAAGGCAAAGGTTAGGTCTTCCAACCCATTGCCATGTCAAGAGGCATGTGTCCATCCACATCTATCCTCGCTCCATCCAATTGTTTCAACATGAGCATTGGGTCACCCTTGAATGTCAAAGGTAATATAAATCCAGTGGAGTCGAGATGCCTCGTGAAGACAAAAGGTTTTGCAAAATCATAAATGGGTCATCTCCCATTAACCCCAGAATTGGTTGTGCAAACCCTACCTAGATATGGGACTTATAGAGGCATGTGGGTTCCATTGGCTTGGTGTAGCCAACAAACGACAAGATTCATCAAGTGGGAGCCATCTTTAAAAAGCAACATGGTAAGATAGAAAGACGAGGGGGCAAGATTCCCCCAATAAGGACCCCAACACTTTCTCCCTTTCCAAGAGCCTCAACTTCTGCCATTGATTGATTGTGGCATTTTCTATCCCATCCATTGCTACATGGATCCCATCTCGACATCATTCCTCAACCTAGACTCTAACGGTTGCATCATCTTCTTTACAACCACAATCCAGCTCTTCGCTTGTCTAGCCTCCATTGTCGACAAACAAAGGTAAAGCTCTACCCTACACACATTGGCATTTAAAGTAGCGGTGGGGCAGGATGCACCCCCATGACCTCCACCACCACATTAATCGAAGACCCCTTAGTGACGTCACCCTCCAAAAAAGCCCTGACCTTCCCCAACAAAGCCATCATTAGTCGAAGGAATGATAGCTATCGACACTGAAGGGGAAACCCCCCACCCCAGAGTGTCAAATTTTAACATATCAGGCCAGCCCCATGTCTCAACAAAGCTCTCCTCCACTGCACCCCAGGGTTTCCGACCCCCTTAAGTGTCTCCATAAACTTAAGGATCTCCAATAGCCATAAAACATGTATATAAAAATACATGTCTGGCATTTAAACAGCATTAGTGAGGAAAGAGTTGCCAAGAACCACTCCAAAAACTAAAGAGACAATCCACATGGAACCCTCCACTGACAAGCAAATTCCCGCCAAAATCATGTCGATTAACTTCATATGTGCATCCACAACCAAAGTATCACAGCAATGCAAGACATGCTTTTGTTCGCAATTCAGTGTGCCATGCCTTATTACAACAGGAAACATATGGGCATGCTTGCCTGCTCGACAAAATATATGTTATGTTCCCTCCCCTTATGTCGGAAGCACCTTGGCATAGTTGAAGAGTCTACTCTGATATCCCTTGATTCAATCACCATTTGGTACGATTGTTATCAACCTTAACCTCAAGTAAAATGCTTATAACAGCTTCCCCTACCACTAACTATATTCCTCAAAAAATGGGAAATTATCCAATCGACCAGAAAGTGTTGCATGCGCCTCTATCTCTAAAAATGGAGCAACCAAAAAAACCCTATAATGTCGTCTAATAGGGATAAATCCTTATTAGCACACCACATTCACATTTTCTATCTCCTCATAGATGTCATCTTAGACCAAAGGCATAGAATCCTCTAATTCGTACAACCGTTACATCCCTTCTAAGACCTTGCATTTCATGTTGTCCCTCTCCACTCTCAAGTTCTTCCTATAATTCATCAACAAACGTCTCTATCCCACTACAGGAATGATCTTCGTAGTCAATGTCAATTCCCAGTTGAAGACTTGTTCTCGAAGCGAAGATCTTTCAACTAATGTTTACATCCACATCAAAGGAGTATTATCAAAGAAAACCCATAAACAAAACCCATGACCAACCCCCTCCAAGCTAGCAGCAATGCTTACCAACCTTCACAAATCACTGCTAGCCACAAATAAAAAAAAGGCCCTCCACTAGCCCACAATGGATGCCTCGTATGTCTCCAACTTTGGTTTATGCAACAAAAAAGCATCCACTCTACAGGTTAAAAAAAACTGCCATGTATCCTATGTCGATCCAGTTCCAACAACCATCTGAAATTCAACGTTAGGAACTTCTTAAATCCCCAAACCATGCATATATTACACGTACATATTCTTTGCCACATAGGTCGATCATGTTGTCCCCTTGAGCACCTCATCATTCTCAGTTCCCTAACTTCATTCCCTGGCATGGCATATCCTTAGATAAACAAGAACCAGATTAAGCCAACAGAATATCATGTTTCAGCATGTGTGTTTAATTATATCTCCTCTATCTTACACCGTATAACTGCTACTGATTATCAACATTCAGCATAAAAAATAAATTCACACATTAAATGAAGTCTGAAATGATATGAATTTCTCTTTTCGTACTTGAAATTAAAGGCTCCATGTGTTCCATTTCAGGATCCAAACCAAGCTTCTCTGGCAACTCAGGATCATATGGATCAATTATTCCTGAGAATTCATTATCTTCTTCCAAATAGTTATTATACCCAAAGTGGTTTGGCCATACCTTCATGCTGTCATATCCTGAATAAGAGAAAAATAACCATCACGATAGTCACACTTTTAGGGCAAAACACGAGAAGCAGATTTTTTATGGTAGAAATAAAATTATTAAGAACTAACCATTATATATCATCGGAGGAGAACCTTGTAATTTTGCACTACTCTGCAAAACTTGAAGAAGTGGTCGTCGCCTATCCCTCCTTTTAGTTTCTTCATTCAACCCACCCATGAATTTCCTATTTTTTAATGGTGAGCTACTTTTCTTGTTTCCGAAATTATACCATCCATCACCATCCCCCGTTGATCTGGGATGAGAATCTTCATGATTATCCATAAGAAATGATTTTTTGCAACTCTCATAAGAACCAGATGAGGTCATCTTCCTTTTTGATGAAGCAGCTTGAAGACCAAAGTCTTGCAACCCTCTCATTCGAGGAGCCATATCAGATGCACCGTAATCATTGACATACAAGGAACCAACCACGCCCGCATTCGTGGACAATGGTTTTCCCTTGGCAGCAACAGGCAAACCAACCTTTCTACATTTACTGTGTTTACCAGAACCAGAGGTACCATCAGTCGTGATGTGCAATTCAGAAGGGAAATCAATCAACTCCTTCTTAAGAGCACCACTATGCTGATTGGTGAGACAACCACCCAACTTCAATGATCTTCCCTCAAGCATCTGCCTTTCAAGCTCTAGAGCATGGATAATGGCATCCTCACGACGCGCATATTTCTCTCTTTTCTTTATAGGAACGCCTTGTGCAGCTTCGGCTTTTTCAATACAAGCATCAAATTCTCCACATCGAAATGCCTTCACTCGCTTTGACTTCTCCAAATTGTACCAATCCCTGTGATCAAAAACCACCCATTAAGCAAAAAATCTAAGTCAAAAGTCACAGGGCATGCAACCTGGTCTACTTGTGTTATAATTACAAAGACAAAGAATCTGGAAAGAAAAACTCAGACTGCAGGAAAGGATAATGAGAAGAACCATTCATGATTTAGAAGAAAGAGCATAATGACATTGAAGGAAACATAATTCCTTGCAACAGAAACTCCATTTAACTCAAAATAAAACTGAATATCAATCGCTTATTACATATTTGAACAGCATCCAAATTCAAACCCTATCCATATTCAGTGCTTGAACGGTTGTTTATTCCCGCTTTGTATATTTTAAGATGTGAAGTCAAACCCTGTTGCTTTCTCAAAATGACACATTTCATGTAACCATCTTCCGGGATCAAAAAAATTACAAGCACAGAGGTCCTAGCTTAATAATAGACCAGTAAGTCAATGATAGCATGTGAGAACATCCGATTAAAAACCAATCAGCAAACCATTTACCTCACAAATGACATGTACTTGTATGTACTGATCTCGCTTTTAACATTGCTTGCGTCAACCTTCTCAACTTTGGAAGTGGAAGTATTTAATAAAATCATTTCAATGAGAAATGATTACTTCTGTCATAACAAGGTTTCAAACTATACATAACCTAATAATGTCATTTTAGAAGTATAAATGACACTGTTCATTTTGAGCAATATTGAGCTTTAAAAAATCTTCCTTGTTTAAGTCACTCCTCTCCCAACTGTACAACTAAAAGACTGCTGCAATCAGGGAAGAGCATAGGACCAGGCCGGGCTGGAAATCCGGCGCTCTTAATCCAGCCCGGCGCAAGCCCAAAGTTGAGATGGGTCAGTATGAGCTAAAATATAGGCCCGTATAATTTTTCGGGAAGTCTCGGGCTGAGGATGGCCCAAGTCCAGCCCGGCCCGCTAGCCCAATATAATATAAGATTCTAAAAAAGGGATATATAAGATACATTGAATGATATCGGTTTTATCATTCTCTTAGCAAAATCTTGTAGGTAATGTGTCTCTTCATCTATTCCAAAGTGTTTGATTTGATTAATGTGAACATACTATACTATGTGGCATTTCCTATAGCATATTGAATGTGTAATGTATATCCAATCAACAACAACAAAGCTTTTTCCCATAATTAAGTAGGGTCGGCTACATGGACCTTTTTTGGATCATTCTCGGTCTTAAATCCAAATAACTAAGATCCCTTCGAATAGTCTTATTCCAACACTTCTTGGGCTTCCTCGCCCTCTCTTAACCGGCTCAATGTCTGAAATCTCGCATCTTCTAGTTGGTGCATCAACCGGCCTCCTTTGCAAATGGTCAAACCATCTTAAATGATTTTCTTTCATCTTATCCTCTATCGGAGCTACGCAAACTTTCCTTCTGATTGCATCAATCTGAATTTGATCTTTTCGTGTCTGAACACATGCCACCTTAGCATTTCCATTTCTGTTGATGTCATTCTCTGCACATGTCTATGGTTCACAGGCCAACATTCTGAACAGTAGAGTATAGCAGGCCTCAATGTTGCTTTGTAATACTTTCCTTTGACTTTCAAAGGGGATTTTTTATCACAAAGAACAATAGAGGTTCTCCATTTTAGCCAACTTGTATTTATTCTATGAGTAACATCTCCATCAATTTCCCCATCCAGTTGCAAAATAGATCCCAAGTATCTAAAAGAATCTTTCTTCTGAATGGTATCATCTCCAATCTTTACTTCGCATCCTTCACCGTTGTTTCCATCAAATGTTCACTCCATATATTATGTCTTAGCCCTACTTATACGAAATCCTTTAGTCTCTAAGGCATGTCTCCAAACCTCCAGGCTCTCATTTATTCCTCTCTTGTCTCATCAATCAACACAACATCGACAACGAACAACATACACTAAGGTAGCGTTCGGCTACCGGGTTACCGGTGGGTTTGGGGAGTTTACCCCCCTTAACCCACATCCCCCTCTCTCCCCGTGGGCCCCACTTTATTCCTTATTTAAAAAATTAAATAAATCAATTTTACATCATCAATCTTATCAAAAATAATATATTATACCATCATATCATATAAAAATTATAAACCACTCCACTTCTACTCACTTTTCCAAACTTCAATGCAATCACATCACAACAACTACTCACTTTTTCAAACTTCAATACAATCATATCACCCCAAACCCACTTCTAACCCACCCCCAGTTTAACCCTCTATCCAAACACCAAAATCCAAAAACGGGTTACCCTCTACCGGTTTAACCTGCCTTAACCCACCAACCAAACGCACCCTAAAGGTATCTCATCATGACTAGGACTAGTCAACTCGTCTATAATCTAAGTAAAAATGAATGGGCTCAAAGCTGAACATTGATGCAGACCAATGCTAATGTAATGTATATCCAATAACATATTAAAAATGTAATGTATAGCACCTAAAACTCTTAATAAGAGATTATACAAGCATATTGAAGCTTGACTATTTCCAATAACAAATTAAAAGAGTAGTGGCAAATGGTATTGTCATTGAATGAGGAACTAGAGAGATCGTCGAACTTGTTATTAAATGTTCAAGTAATTTGGGTTAGTCTGGTCCGAACCCGGTTCATTAATTTCACGTTAGGCTTAGGCTTGAGACTGACGTTAATAGATTTTCTGAGACTCGGCCCAATCCAAATCTTGCTATGTTATATGGGCTTGGACCCGGGCCATGCTCGAATGCAATGGCTCGGTCGAATATTCATCCCTAGCTGTAATGCAACTTACTTCTATCCAACTGAATAACATTTTGTGCAATATAAAAGTCACCTTCCATGTAGCTCAATAATAGTCTAGACAATACATGTCGTGATAATCTACTTACTATTTCCTTATATTAAAGAGCATTTGCACTTCTCTAGACATTGACGAAGAAAGCCATAGGTCTAGTCGACTGATGCTTGGATCTTAAAGGGGAGAAATCTACTCATAGTTGAGACGACAATGTAGAAGAAACAACTCTAGAAATGCATTCACCATTGAAATTAAATGTGCTCTAAAGAAGCTCACCCCACCATCTCAAATGGAAATACACCTAAACAAAAAATTGTTGATTATTCAACTTAACACAAGGACACTCATATCCATACCATATTAAAGAAAGGAACTTTTAAGAGCGAATCATTGTCTTCGCACATCGCTTTTTCTAATCATGTTGAGACATCTCGGTAACTAATAACAAGTTAAACAGGTGGCAACCAACTCCTCGTGATAATGATCCTATCAGTGTTGTAAAAGTCGCCCGATTGGCCCAACTAATAGGTCCGACTAGTCTAGCCAGTAGGGTAGTCGACCGAGTACTGACTAATTCTGACTAGACACACTAGTCGACCGACTTTTGCTTGGAGATAACATATTTTTTATTTTTTTGTTTTTTTAAAGCAAACTTATTATAATACGCTTAATGTTTTGTTTAAATTCAATTGCTTCTTTTATTTCATTATGATAATATAAACAAGTACAAGATCTATGTAAATATATGTACAAAAAAAGATTTATATCTTTAAAATAATAAAAAATTCAAAGCCGATTAAAGTCCGACTAAATCCGATTAGTCACTCGACTGCCGATTAATCCTTAGTCAGTGACCTACCGTTCGTGTATCGACTACCAACTTTTGCAACCTTGGATCTTATAAATCCACCTTGTTCTTCAAGATAATGGCTCATACTTGCCCTTTAGATGAATTATTTTCTTGCCATTATTTCGGAGAACTCTTTCCTTGCCATTATTGTTCCTAGTTATATAGTTGTTCCTTGGTTTAATGGAAATTTTGTGATCAAACATGTGATTGAGAGCTATAAATGCTGATTCAACACATACCAGGTTCAACAACAACAAAGCCTTTTCCCACAATTAAGTAGGGTCGGCTAAAAGTTCCAAGCCTTCTCCAACTATGGACATGGTCGGCTACATGGATTCTTGCTCAAATCCATGTTGAAAGATCCGACTATTTTTTACACCGACTGTCGATTACCTAACGCAACCCCTGCAAGAGGGGGATTTGAACCCTGGTCTTTTGGGTGGCAGACACACTGCATTACCACCAGACAATTTAAGTGGGTACCAACACATACCAGGTTCAAACAAACAATTTCTATGATGTAAAAGCACTCTGATATAGCTTCTGGCGTTCTCTCGAGTTTCAGACAAGGGGTGTGTGCCTAGAATTCTAGTTTCAATTATATGCGGTAGGAAAAAACGGTCTTAAGACGAACCACAGGCACCTTCAAATATGAAAGTGCACACCATGGTAAGCATCTTTACTAAGACCTATTCAATGCAAACTTTGAAAACCAATAATATCATTTTTGGTATAGAGGAACCAACAACACATCTAAAAAGGTAATAAATTATAGAAACTTCAGCAATATTTGTTACACCATGGTGTTGTTGTTTTACTAGTAAAGCCATATATACGGGTATAGGCCACCCTTTGTGTTCAGAAAATTGGTCCAGGCAGTCGCATATGTAGACTCGAACCCCCTAATGCACTGAATACACCATACGCGCTAAAAGGGTATATGCGGCTCGAGTAATCTGCATATGCGGTCGCATTTGTAATAGCCCCCCCCTAATGCAGCTGCCCTAATTTCTTTAAAAAAATCGACAACCCAATTTTTAGCCCCACAAGCGACTCCCCCACTCCACTCCATCGCTTCTCAAGAACTCGCTGCTCCTGAAATTTTCTTACTCCAAGCCCTACCATCCGTATATCTTCTCCTCCACCTTCCTGCGTCGATGCTTGTTGCTTCTCCGAGCCCTAGCCCTCCGCCGGGTCTTCTCCTCCACCTTCCAACGTCGACGTGTGTTGTTGCTCCTCCGTCAAGGCCTCTACGGAGGTCTTCCAATGTGAGGTTGCTCCTCTGCCAAGGTTTCTTCTTTTGCTAGGTATGCTCCTCCACCCATATTTTGTATCATTCATTCATTTTTTAGAAGCTTCGAGCCTTTGATATGCGATTTTGATTAATTCATTTTGGTCTTCCTCCTTCATTTTAAGATTTACCCTATGTTTTTTTAACTCGTTTAAACTACGGGGCATAATTGATACTAGGCATAGCATTTTTCTTCTTTTTTTGAAAGAAGACATATCATTTTTCAAGGTCATATTTGTGCTAATTTCTCTATTGGGTAGTGTAAATATATTTGTGTCTTAAGTAATGTTTCTCTATTTATCTTTTCTTATGTATGTCTTATGTAATTTACCTATAGGTCTCTCCCCTATATAAGAGAGCCTAGGGTTCACAGGAACAAACAACTCCTTCATTTTTCCCAACATGGTATCAGAGCGGCAATCCTAGGCCAGAGTTCTTGTACCCTAACCCCCTTCCATCAAGCCCTCCTCCTGTCGTTGACCGCATGCGTACCTCCCTCCCCCCTCTCGACGGCCCCTCCCCTCCTGGCGACGGCTTGAACAACTCTCCTCTCAACCGTCAATCCCCTTAAAGGAGGGTGTTGGAGTATATGTGTTGTGCGTCACTTATGTGCATATCCAGTGTTTTAGTACTCCATGTACATGTCCATGCGTGAGATGCTTGAGAAGCTACATAGTTTCATGCCCATCACATCTATTCCTGAGCAGCAGAAGACATATAAGAATGTTACTATGGTTGGTGTCTTCCTTGCAGTGCTAGACCCTGAATATGAGGCGGCCCGTTCACAGATCCTAGCAGATGCTACTATTCCTCCTATGAAGGAGGCTTTCATACGACTCAATAGGATCATTGTCCCATCTACTACCTCGAATCAGACTTCTTCTGCGATGGCAGCTTCCCGCGGTAGAAGGGGCTCTTTACATTTCCGTAGATGTGGACCTCGTGGTAGAGGAGGTTGTGTTTGCCTGCTATGGACTTATTGTCATCGTTCTGGCCGCACAAAGGATACATGCTACTCCAAGAATGGTTTTCCTGCATCATCTCATGTAGCGAAGCAAGCAGATTCTCGTGTTATTGCTTCTTCGGATCAGAGGTATGATGACGTCATTGCTCGACTGAGGGACATTATGCCTTCGGGGAGTTCCCTTGACTCTTTTTTTTATTGTAACACGGGTGAACCCCCACTGAGGGGGTCACCGCCAAAATATTTTATTAAAAGTAAGAATTAAGAGTATATTACCGTGAGTTCCAGAAATCACATATGGTGTTACAATGAGAAACTACATTTTCAAAATAAAACCTCTGGTTCTTGAAAATCAACTCATTCCTTGCCATCCAGATGGCCCATAGAGTGGCAAAGATCTTCGAGCTATCTCCCGTGGAATTCGCATGAGCCGCCCGAACAGATCTCCAAAATTCCGCCATCCCTTCAACTCTGACCCCCTGCACGCCAACCGCCGCCCAAATGCGTTCGGACTCCCGGTAGTTGAAGAATATGTGTTCGGAATCCTCCTCCGACTCCCTGCACCTATCGCAGCTCGTGTCCTCGAGGAGGCCCCGCAGCCGTCCCCTCCTTACTTTATCCCAAAGATGGCCCTTTCTCAAACACCACAGAAAAAACTTGACTCTGCCCGGAATCCTTGATGACCAAAAAATTTTTACGTCCAGGCACAGTTCGGTATCACGCTCATCTGCAGTTCCTCGTATACTTTCTTGACGGAGAATTTCCTAGTTATGTCCTCCGAGGTCACCCTTGGCTCCGGCAACTCAGACAGAAGCCGTATATATTCATCAGTCTGTTGATCAGAGAGCTCCACAAGAAACTTCGGTGCCCACACTCCAGTGTCAGCCATCTGCACCAACGTATCCTCCTTCGTTGCTGCTAAAGAAAAGAGACATGGGTATCTTCCCTCTAATGCTCCGTCCCCAGACCAGTCATCTCGTCAGAACCTGAAGAGATGGCCATCCCCCACCTTAGGCCGAAGCTTATGTACCACCCGAGGCAAAACCTGGCGAATCCCAGCCCAAAACGGGGACTCAAAGCGGCATCTCGCAGCCACCAGTTCACCCTTAACGCCGTATATATTCCTTATCAGTCTGACAACCAACAAGGTAGAGGGACCCCAGATGCGTGCCACCCACTTTGTGATGAGCACCATATTCATTGTCTCCACATCCCGTACGCCAAGACCTCCCTCATCTCGGTCTTTAGTAATGTCTTCCCACCGGACCAGGTGCACCCAGCCCTCTGTTGCTTCCCATCAGACCATAGGAATCTCCTCATCATAGCCTCGACCTTCTTACGAACTCCAACTGGCATCAGCCGCGTGGAGTAGAAGAAAATCGGAATTGCTGAGAGTACGTGTTTTAACAGCACTAGCTTTCCTCCCCTGGAGAGAGTAACAGCCTTCCAGTCTGCCAATCTCTACTCTATCTTCCGAACCAGCTCATCCCAGTCCGAGTTCCTTAGCTTCCCCGCCACCAAAGGTAGCCCCAGATACGAAATAGGAAGGTCCCCCAACGGGCACTCGATCCGTCCTGCTAGGACAGTGCGCTCAGCGTCAGACAACCCGAAGGTAATAACCGCAGACTTGTGCTTATTAATCACGAGGCCAGAGAGGGCGCCAAAGATCCCAACTAGTTGTATCACATTCGCATTCTAGTCCTTCGTACCTCCCAACAAAAGGATCGTGTCGTCTACATATTGCAAAATAGGGACCGAGATGTCCTCCTTCCTGTACCTCTCGCACCATCCAGCATCAACAGTCTGCCTAAGGAGCACGCCCAGAGCGTCAGCCACAAGAACAAACAGCATGAATGCCAATGGGCACCCCTGTCTTACCCCCGTTGCGGTTGGAAGAAACCCCCCTCGGGCTTGCCATTCACCAATATGGAGTAGGAAGAGGTGGTTACACATTTCTTCATCCAGCTCACCCACACCTCCGGGAATCCTCTTCTCCTCAGAGACACCCAGATGAATCTCCAGTCGACATTGTCATAGGCCTTTGCATAGTCTATCTTCCACGTCGCCCATTTCTCCTTCGTCTGCTTCCAGTCCATGCATATTTTCGAGGCCATAACTAGGCCGTCTGCCATCTGTCTCCCTGGAATGAAAGCGGACTGCCCCTGTAATACCACCAAATCCAGAATCCCCCTGAGCCTGTTCGCCAGCACCTTAGTCACCACCAGATAGATCGCATTGGAAAGCACGATGGGCCTATAGTCCTCGACCCTCACAAGAGTATCCCTTTTTTGGGAGCAGGAACAACAATGCCCTGTTGATCTTCTCGAAACCGTCATTCCCTTCCCTAAATTCGTTCAATACCTCCAGCACTTCTCCTTCAGAAGCTCCCAGAACTCACGATAGAACAGCACCGGAAAGCCGTCGGGGCCCGGGGCCCCGTCCGCATTCAAGTCCCAAACCGCCCTCTTCACCTCTTCCATCGAGAAGGGAAGTACTATTCCACCCGCCTGCTCTGCCACCAAGGTCGTCGCACCTCTTCCTGTCCAGCCCCAGCCGTCCCCTCTTCTCCTCCGCATCTCCTGCACGAAGTGGCCCCTTAACGCCCCCCCCCCCCTAGCGTTGCCGCTCCAGCCACCCGAACGCCATCAATCTCCATCTCGTGAACGTAGTTCCTTCTTCTTCGGTCGGAGGCAACAGAGTGGAAAAATCTCGCGTTAACATCCCCCTCTTTCAACCACTTCTGCCTGGACCTCTGCTGCCATTCCACCTCCTCTTTCCTGTCCTCCAACAATAGGTCCTGCAGCAGACCTTTTCTCCTGTCGAATTCGTCGAGGGCCAACCCTCTCTCATCGTCTAGTCCATCTAGCCTTGTGACCTCTGCCTGAACCTCCACTCTTTTGCTTCTTTGTCTTTCCCTTAAATCTCTGCCAAGAGTGATAAGGAACGCCCGCAAGGATCGAAGCTTAGCCGCCAATTTTGTCACCGCCATGCCCTCCGGCGCGTACCCTCTCCACTCCGTCTCCACCGCCTCTTTGAAACCTTCTTCCATCAACCAGCTCCGCTCAAAGTGGAAGAAGAACCGGCTACCCCCCTCCTCTTCCGAGCACCACAAGATTAGCGTGTGATCCAAGTGTGATCTTGGGAGCGCCCACGACCTCGAAAGAGGAAACGACTCCGCCGCCCCCATAGAGAGAAGAAACCTGTCAAGCCTCGAAACACGATATGACATTGCGCCACGTGTAAGCGCAACCGGCTGCATCAATAATAGACAGACCCAAGGTGTGCAGAACCCTCCACAACTCTGCCGAGCCAGGATCTCTCCCGCCAGCTCCCCGTGGGCGATCATCAGGAAGCAGCGTAACATTGAGGTCCCCTCCAATGAACCAATCCCCTTCCGCGTCGAGGCTACCCAGTTGCTCCAGATCAGTCGCCAGGAAACCCCTCTCGCTGCCAGTCGGGCCATACACATTGGTATAGCGCATGGTGAAGCCATCAGAACACCGTTTCAGCCGCACGGTCAAACAGAACTGTGACCTCGTCACTTCCATCAGCTCAAAAGCATCTTTTTTCCATCCGGTCATCAGGCCACCTGAAGCCCCTTGGGCGTTTAGCTCAACCAGCTCAAATATGTCGCCTCCCTCCAGCGCCCTTCACCCCTCTATCACCGTGCACGATAACTTCGTTTCTTGGAGGAGGAACACCGTTGCATTCGACTCCGCAATAAGCTCACCCACTCTCAGCCGCTTCTCTGCCCGGCCTAAGCCCCGAACATTCCAAGAAAGAATCTTCATTGACATACTACGTGCACCGTCTTCTTAGGTGGGATTAGGCCGAGGCGTTCCGCCACCGATCTATCCATAGTCTGAAAACGATTCGACAGAATCTGAGGAGCGCATGACGGCCTCTGAGTGTCACCCTCACTCTCCACCGATTCTAGTAAAAGCGCTCGCCGATGTTTCCGCATCTCCTTGTTGGCAACCTTTCTCTCATAGCACGTCTCGAACCTATACGAACCTTCCTCCAGAAGCGTGGGTCGTCGTGCCTCCCTGCCCAGCACGCGTTCACCGAGACTGGCCTCCACACTGGTCTCCATTTGAGGGTCGGTTTCATCGGATATCTGGTTCCCGACTTCCGGAGTCTCGCCCTCCCCCTCAGTCTTTCTTCCATCGCCAACGTTGAGCCCCACTTCATCTGCTTTTCCTTCCGCCGCCCCTCCACTGACTCCCATCTCCACCAAGAAGACCCCCTCTCCCGCCTCAATCTGAGCCGTAGCCGAAAGGTTCTCCAATGTGGGCCCATGCGCATGTTTTGTGGGCTCCCTGTCGCAGCACTCCCTCGCACCTTCTTGGCAGGCGGAATCGATGATCGGGTACTGTAAATCAGCCACAGCAAAGCCCGCAGATGTGCACGGGTCCGGTTGACCTGAGTTGTCAGTGTAATTCGAACTCCTTCCTGACCGGGTTATAGGATCCACTCCCACGATCATCTCAGGAGTCGTAGGAAGTCGACTTATCCATATGTACCAGTCATTGAAGACCCTATCAATGCTTATATTCCCGAAGCAGATTCATGGGAAACGAGGAGTCGCCTCCGCTGGAGGCGCCTTTCCAACTTCCGTGGTCGATCGCGACCCACTCTGAGGATTGCCAACTGCCTCCGCCGTTTCTGCCGCTGTCGATACCGCCCCTTGGCCTCCGGCATCTCCTATTGCTTGACTCAATCGTCATCGCCTTTCTGCCCTGTTGTCTTCTGCTCCACCGAGGCGATCTCAACGTGAACCACCTTTCCATCAACCCAGAGCTTCCTCAGCCCCAGACTCGGTGACGAGAAGTTCCGTACCCTGAGGACAGGATCGGGCGGCTCCCCCGGACGACATCCTGAGCTTTCAACCTCGACGATCTCCACCGCGCCTTGCAGCAGGTTTTGGATGCTGTGCAGACTTTGTGCCCCCAACGTTACACCTCCGACGTGAACGTAGGGCATCGGTTCAGCCTGACCATCTCCATCCAAAGCGATCGGCCTGTGCCATCGCAACTGCGACCAACCCTCCTTTGACCATCGTAGCAACTCTTTCGCCTCTATCTCCTCCATGCCCCTAGCGAGTACTCGACTAGGGGATAGCAGCATAACATCTCCCCCGAACTGAGCCACCGAGAGCAATCCTACATCCAACGCTCCTAGAACAACGCTTCCGATCCGCCACCCTCCCCCACCAACACCACCGCACTCCCATCCAACATGTGACCCGAGTTCTGCCGCGACTGGGGGCAGTTACCGCTCCTGTGGGAGAAACGATGACAACGGAAGCATCGAATAGGTTCGCGGCATTAACGAGTCCAATGACTTAAGGCCCCGCAGCGGTAGCAGCCCCTCCCGAACGGATTCGAGAATCGACGTTGAACCTCCCCGATCGACCTTCTTCCACCACGCCGCACAGCACCATCAACTCCCACAGTAAAGCCCCCAACTCACGCAGCCCCTCCCCCTCTGGGACTCCTTCCGCACACCTCAACCCAGCCTCCCCCCGCTGCGACATAACGCCAGCGTCGCATCCCCCTCCTCTCAGAGCTTTGTAGCCCCTCCCCCTCGAGCTTTGCACAGAACTATATTCAAGCGACAAAATAATTATGTCCACCCGTTCCCTTAACTCTTCGCCTACTCAAAGAGGCCACTCAGATGTTGCAGCCTCTGCCTCCTCCAGTACCTCAGGTAGCACCTATGCTCTTACTAGTTGTCATGGTTCTGATATTACAGAATGGATTATGGATTCTGCATTCTGGACCGACACATCACATATGTAGCAATAGAGATCAACTTACAGCTTACAGACAGGTACCTCCAGGGAGAACTGTTGTCATAGCAGATGTGACTCATTCCTCGATTACATGATAGGGGGAGATCAGTCTCACACCGTTAATGCATTTGCAGAATGTCTTACATGCACATGATTTTTCTCTGAATTTATTATCTATCAATCATATTATAAAGGATTTACATTGTCGGGCTATTTTTGATCCACCTTCTCTTATTTTTTCAGGACATACTTAGAGGCAGGATTATTGGTTGTGGTCATAAGCAGGGCGGCCTCTATCAACTAGTCCAAACCCTCTATTGATGGCATATCTTCTCAGTCTTCTGGATCAGTCTCTCCTTTCACATAGCACCTGCGCTTTGGTCATCTCCCTCTCCAAAAGATGCGTCATGTCATGCCTTACATCTCCCGTCGCACTTCCTTCCAGTGTGAGTCTTGTCAGTTGGGAAAGCATCATCGATCTGTTTTTCCTAATCATCAGAGTCGAAGCAGTCACTCTCTTTTTGAGCTATTTCATATTGATATTTGGGGTCCAAGTCGTGTTCTTGATCACCAGGGGCATAGGTTTTACCTTGCCGCAGTTGATGATTTCTCTCGTTTGTCATGGGTGTTTCTTTTGAAGAATAAATCTGAAGCAGTGGATGTTATCAAAACTTTTATTAACAAAGTACAGAATATTTTCTCTTTGTCTGTGAAATTTGTGAGAATTGATAGTGCTTTGGAATTCTGTCTGCATTCTCTCTCAAAATTCTTTTCATTACGTGGTATCATTCATCAAACATCGTGTGCATATACTTCTCAACAGAATGGTGTTGCAGAGAGAAAGCATCGCCACTTACTCGATGTCACACGCACTCTTCTCATTCAGAGTCGTACCCCACATTCATTCTGGGGTGATGCAGTTCTTACGGCATGTTATCTTGTAAATAGCATGCCCTCCTCTGTTCTAGGAGAAAAAATTCCTCTCTCTGGCATTTCCAAAGAAGGAATTGTTCTCTCTTACTCATCGTGTGTTTGATTCGGTCGCTTTTGTCCACCAGTTGTCTCCAGGTCTAGACAAGCTCTCACCTAGAGCTGTCAAGTGTGTGTTCGTTGGGTACTCCAGGACACAGAAGGGATATCATTGCTATGATCCATTGAGGAGGAAATATTATGTGAGTGCTGATGTTACATTTTTTGAGCCAGTTATGTACTTTTCTCCTACATGTGATAGGTTGACTTCATCATTTTCGAATGATGAGATCTACATGCCACCTCCTCCTATGAGTACACCACCAATCCAGCACGTGCTGGTTGTTCCAACCCAACCGCCATCGCCTCCACCTACATCACCTTCTCCTATACCACCACAAGCGCATGTTGTTCCAACATTCCCACATTTCTATACTCGTCGGCCATCGTCTGCTCATGGTCAACGTCCGTCATCCAGCACGCCTCGGGTATGTACCGACTACAAGGTTTCTAACAATGGTTTTGGAGATGTGTCTGAGCAGGATCCTTTACAAGAGACTAGTACTCATTCTGAGGAGATACCTGTTGACCTGGATGTTCCAATCGCCATTAGAAAACATAAGCGTACATGTACCTCATATCCACTTGCTTCCCAGGTTTCCTTTGATCACTTAACAGGGGATTTCAAGGAATTTACTGCTGCACTATATGTCGTGGCTATACCATGAACTTATCAGGAGGCATTGAAAGACGGTCAGTGGCGTCTAGCTATGGAAGAGGAGATGGTTGCCCTACAGTTACGTGGTACGTGGAGCCTGATCCCTGCTCCCACTGGGGCTTCTATTGTCAGTTGCAAGCATGGTATGAAAAGGCTAGCCTCGAGGCGATCGAGGCGGAACGGGGCAGGGCTTTTTAGTCTCAGGGCGTACGCCTCAGATGGTATTGATGAGGCGTACGCCTCAGAAGGTCGAGACGGTCCGAGGCAGTCAGTGAGACGTTTTCTGAATTTTAAAGCATTTTCTAAATATTTAAATTGTATTGTTGGTAGTTTTAGATGTTTATGAGTGTATAGTTGTCTATGATATATATTTACAAGATGAATGTTTGGAATTTTAAGTTTGCTCATATTCATATTGCGCATTAAACTTGTCTAATGTTTTCAAGAAATTCTTAATATTGCACTTTTAAATATAGTCCCAAATTTCACGAAATTTCGGCAAAATTTCGATTTCGACCTTGCCGAAATCGAAATCGAAATATCGATATATACCCATCCTTCACAAATCTAGGCTGATTTTGGCCGAAATTGGCGAAATTTCGTCGAAATTTCGAAATTATTTCGTTTTCTCATTGTCTCGAAATGAAATCAAAATCGAGATTTAAAACCTTGCTTTTAAATACACAATCCATAAAGCTTAAAGAAAAACTAGTATTAAGAGATGTGACATAATGAACGATGTAATATACCAACTAGAAAAAATAAGATTAGATTTAAGGCATGTCAATGTCGTCGTATTTTATATATTAGTCATATAACAAGTACATCTAATCATGATTTTTTTATGCACCACAATATTTTTAGCGAAAAATATGTTATCTTTGATACTTTAATGACAATTATAGCCAATGAATCTATTTTTGAATGGGTAGAAATTTAGTAGATAGGTTTATGAAATTTACATATCCTTTCTTTCACGTTCTTATCTTCATAATTTCATCATATATTACAATGTTATATATTATATATATGTCAATTTAGATAATTTCATCAGTGAATATATTTATTATACTTTTTATAAGTATTTTCCTATACAAACTGAGGCTTACGCCTCGACCGCCTCGAGGCTACGCATCGTCTCGCCTCTAGAGAAAATGCTTTGTTCCACCTTTTGTTTTTTCAAACCTTGGTTGCAAGTGGGTGTTTACGGTGAAACATAATACAGATGAAAGCATTGATCGTTACAAGACTAGACTGGTTGCATGGGGTTTTACTCAGACATATGGCGTGGATTATATGGACACCTTTTCACATGTCGCTCGACATTCTACTCTACAGGTTCTTCTCTCAATTGCACTGGTACGTGATTGGCCTTTATTTCAGCTTGATGTTAAGAATGCATTCTTGTATGGTGATCTTCAAGAAGAAGTCTACATGCAGCAGCCTCTGGGATTTGCTGTTGAGGGGGGTGCTAACAGGTTTGTAGACTTCACAAGGCAAAATACGACATGAAACACTGAGGGCATGGTTTCATAAGCTCTCGGATTTATTTGAGAAGCAGGGATTTAGAAGGTCAAATGCAGACCATTCACTGTTTGTGTTAGAAAAATCGGAAGCGGAAGCGGAAACGATAATCAGAGCATAGAAATAAAGATAAACATGAAAAACACAAGATTTTTTACGTGGAACCCTACTCCGTGAGGAGCGGGATGAAACCACGGGAGAAGCCCTCAAAGGGGCATATGCTTCATTGCTTTTTCTCAATGAGTACAGGAGGTCTGGGGCTCCTTATATAGCCTCTCCAGAGCCTCCAAGTCCCACCGTTGGACGATGTGGGACTAAACACTGGATGGGGTAAATGGATCTCCTCCAGGATCCATTTACCCTGCTACAACACAATAGGCGCATACAACTTATACTCCAACACTCCCCCTCAAGCTGGAGCATGCAATGCTCAGCTTGGACAAACAGACAGAAACTCAACTCAACGCTACACGACACTACGGACAATATCAACCCAACACGCACATGCTGCAGTCGAGGACGTTGCTTCTCATGCCGTGCAGGTGAGGAGGACGAACGGGCTGGAGTGTGAGTCAACTGTAGACTCGGAATTCGACCGTCGAGTCTGAAACTGCGCCTGAAGTCTCCTCGTCGGAGAACTGGGTCTCTCCCATCTGGCTCAGAGAATGGTGCACTGCTCTGGTGTTCCTATGATACCACATGAAAACCCTTGCCCTTTAGGGAATGGTCCTCTGCTCTGGAGTCCCTATGGCTCACATGAAAACTCTGGCCTGACAACTAGAAGAATGATGGGGACCTCTGACAACTGATGGCAACATATGCTCATCTGACAATGACCGCACACTCGTGCGTGTCTGAAACTGGAGACTCGGAAACAATGATCATCGAGTCTGAACAACTGTAGAGTCTGATCAACTAGCTGGTCTGGAAACTGGCATCTGAATCTGGAATATGGATCATGAACATACCTGTGACTCTACATATACTCCCCCTTCTCCCATACTTGTCGGAACATGAACATCGACAAAGTTGGGAGAAGACAACATAATGGGGAAAACAAAACATTAAAAGATATTCTTGCGGCTTTTCATCATTTTTTTTAAAGCCGCCAACATTTTTTTTAAGCCGTCTCAACCAATTTTTTTTTACGGTCTTTCTTTCTTTTTTTTTTGCAAAATATTTGCGTACGGCTTTTTTTGAGATGTACGCGTCTTTTTTTTCCTTTTTTTTTAAAATAAAAATTCGGCCCAAATATGGACCCAATACCTCTTTTCTACCTTTTTTTTATAACAACAAAAAAAATCTCCCTTTTTTTCCGGCTGTCATTTGATCCCTTTTTTTTGTCTTCTTTCTCCCCCTTTTTTTCAATCATGGCCCACTTGGGCCCTTCCCCCCCCCCCCCCTTTTTTTTAAAAAAAACAAACCAGCCCCCTGGGCTCTTTAAATAAATAACCCAAAAACATTTTTTTTAAGATGCCACCGGCCTTAGGGTTCCCCATCGTGGGTAACCCTTTTCCCTAGAAGAAGGACCACCGCCGCCCGAGATTTCTCTTACTGGAGTCGAACTGCGGCCTGCGCCGCCTGCTTGGAGCAGCATGCGCCTGGGTGCCGAAGGAGGAGAGAGGAGGAGGCAGGGCGACCACGCGCCTGAAGCTTGGGCTCGATCTTCTGGATCGTCGAGAGTTGCAGCATCACGTTTGCTGCCGAGGGTTGCTGATGGAGGCACGATCGCCTCCGCCTGGAGCATGCGATTGATGAACGAAGGCGGGCTGCGCAGGAGGGGAAGCGACGCGTAAACAACGCTGCTGGGGTTTCGCTGCACTTGGGAAGGAGTGAGGCCGCCGCCTGCGCCACCTGCGCGAGGGCGATGCGCCTGTGGTGCCGCTGATCAGTCGCGGTTGGAGGATGCAGCACCAGCCCGTGCGCGTGATCATGAGGATGCTGAGCAAAAACCCCAGAAGAGGGCTTGCGAAGTACTGAATCTGCAGAATGGCGATATGTTGGCGTTGATAGTGACTGCCGTGATCAAGAACAACTAGGGTTTCAGAAAACCCTAGATGTAGAGAACTGGAACTCTTCGAATAATTTTTTTAGGGTTTTATCTCAACCCTAGAACATGAACTTCATAATCAAATCTCGAAAAACTAAAGCATAATGAAAACCTCGAGAATCGACCTGCTCTGATACCATGTTAGAAAAATCGGAAGCGGAAGCGGAAACGATAATCAGAGCATAGAAATAAAGATAAACATAAAGAACACAAAAGATTTTTTACGTGGAACCCTACTCCGTGAGGAGCGGGATGAAACCACGGGAGAAGCCCTCAAAGGGGCATATGCTTCATTGCTTTTTCTCAATGAGTACAGGAGGTCTGGGGCTCCTTATATAGCCTCTCCAGAGCCTCCAAGTCCCACCGTTGGACGATGTGGGACTAAACACTGGATGGGGTAAATGGATCTCCTCCAGGATCCATTTACCCTGCTACAACACAATAGGCGCATACAACTTATACTCCAACAGTTTGTTCAGAAAACATTTATAGATACTGTCATTATGGTCTATGTTGATGACATACTTGTCAGTATCACAGGAGATGATGTGCAGGGGATAAAAAGAGCAAAGGAGTTTCTGGGACATCAATTTGTCACCAATGATCTTGGCACTCTAAGATATTTCTTGGGAGTAGAGTTTGCCAGGAATCAACAGGGTCTTGTGATGACCCAGAGGAAGTACGTCACAGATATGCTTGTTGATACAGGAATGATAGGGTGTAGACCTACTAGTGCTACTACGTATGGATCTCAGTATAAGACTATATGAGGAGGATACATATAAATTAGACAAGAGAAGATATAGAAATTGGTGGGAAAATTCTATATGTCACTATTACCAGGCATGGTATCTCCTTTGCAGTTAGTCGGGTGAGTTAGTTAATGGAGCAACCCTGACAAGTATATATCGATGTTGCATATATGATATTGAGATACCTAAAGCCATCTCCAGGTACAGGATTGTTATTTAGGAAAGGGTCGGATCTTACCATTTCAGCTTGTACAGATGCAGACTATGCAGGGTACCCAAGGACAGAAAGTCCACTTCAGGTTTTGTTGTATTTGTTGGTGGTTCTCTTGTAACTTGGAAGAGTAAGAAGTAAATTGTGGTTGACAGGACAAGTGTTGAATCTGAATATAGGGCAATGGCTCAAGCAAGCACAAAAATGATGTAGGTTAGAGTTATACTTGCATATTTACATATAGATGTTCCTATGCAGTTACAGTGTGATAACCGGGCTACATTATTCACTGCCAACAATCCTGAGTTTCATGAGAGAACCAAACATATTGAGGTGGACTGCCACTATACACAGAACATGATCCAGAAAGGTTTTATCTCTACCACTCATGTCAGTTCAGGAGATCAAACAGTAGATATCCTTACCAAGGCTTTGCTAAGAGGATCTTGTCAAAAGTGTTCATCCAAGCTGAGCATGATCAACATCTATGCTCCATCTTAAGGGGGAGTGTAGAGATATTTTCGTCTCTTATGTATTGTTTCTCTATTTATCTTTTCGTATGTTTGTCTTATGTAATTTACCCATAGGTCTCTTCCCATATAAGAGAGCCTAGGGTTCACAGGAATAAACAGCTCTTTCATTTTTCCCAAAAGGTAGCATACTGAAGTTGAGTTGTGCATTTTTCACACGATTGAGAACCTAATTTTCTCTAACTCATTTAACCTAATGTTTGAATTTATTATCATAGCATTTTCTCTACTGGGCATAGTTGTGCAGCTTGTGCTAATTTTAAGAACACTATGTAGATTGTGCTAAGTTTTCTATAGATTGTGCAGCTTGTGCTTATGTATTATCATAGCATATGTGTGCAATAGATCGTGCAGTTTATGCTTATTTATTATCATAGCATATATGTGCAACTTGGGCTAAGTTTTACATCAAGGTCTATTAAGTAACTTTAAGTAGCAAAATGCAAAATCATAGGTAGCTTTGGATTTAAGTATCTTTGGATAGTTTAAGGGACTATTTCAAGTTGAGAAAAGAAAAAAAGTAAGCAAAATGCTGATTTTAGTAGCTTTGGAAAGATATCATAAGTAAGTCATGAATACACAATACATTTATAGATATCGTAAGTAGCTTAGATTTGTGTATAAACCTTTGTTTGAGCTGACATTCTTTGATATTTTGTTATGAATTTTATGATCCGCTCTTTTATCAAAATGGATGTTTTTTTTGGAAATGCTTTGGTTGAAATCATGTTGCCAAAAATGTCTTCACTTCATATTTCTTCCATTTATATTTTTTTTTGAAACATAAATATCTAAAGTTTGAATTTATTATTTTTTAATCATTTTATTAAAATAATAGAAACTGCATAATCCACGTATACTTTTGCATGTACTTTTGCATGCTCGCTTACTCGCTTCAAGCCGCTTGACTGAACGAACACCACATAGCGACAATCTGAACCTTGGATATAAAAGATGAAAAATGTATAAAATGAAGGGTCGGATTGTGAGGGGCATATAGACTTACATCAAGAAAAGTAAAGAAACTATTGTATGGTCAACATCGTGTTGAAGAAAGCGAATTATGACTACGTACGAATATGGCCAACATGGCCTGAGAGAAACCTTCAAGCCATGAACCAAAAATAGTTTTCATATTGGGAGGTGGTCGAGCATGTTGCATACCACCTCTCTTTTTCCTTATTCCAAAGTACTCCTTGAGATCTAATTTCTGCAATATCGGTTACACAAGTGGTGGATCTCGTCTTCCCAACCTTTTTTAAATCCATCATTTCTTTGTTAGCCCATCCACCACAAAGTATCCCTTGCTTCTCCATCTCACATTCAAGGAGAAGGCCTCACTTCACTTATTTCCATCATCCAATCATCATTTACCCACACATCAATGATTTTCTTCTTCCCTTCGTGTTCTCTAGTTGTTAAATGTCGATTTCCATCTTCCTCACATTCATCACCTCAATATCGGAGAACATGGTGTTGTCTTTTTAAGGAAGTAGAAACCCCCCTCCCCACCCCCATCTCAAACGCATGAAAAAATTAAGCTCAACTTGCGTCTTGTAAAAAGATTCCTTGAAACTTCAAAAAGAGAGACCAAGCCCAAATTTACAGGTGATCCCCACGAGGGCTCCTCATTGAACTTTTCTAGCCTCTTCATTGAGTTCATTCCATGTACTCAATCTTCCTATGTGGCATACCATTCACCTGACAAATTTAAATCATCACGAAGCAAATTATCATGCAAGCTCGACCTACTCCTTTTCTTCTTATTTTTACTGATTAATGCTCATATTGTCTTTCTTAACAAAATTCTTCTCTTCTTTTTGGTGTTTACCAACAACTTCTTCCTCATCATTCACCGCCCTCTCTGCAATCTCTTCAATGAAATCATTCATCGCAATTTATATCACATTGCCAACCCTAAATTATGCATGTTAGTCCTCCCATTAGGCCCCATTCCCTTTTACTTCTTGATTTCTTCGTCACGAAGTTCTTCAATTGAACACTTCACACAAATCGTCGCCATCTCCTTTTGTGGAAGTTCCACATCCTTCCAGTTTTCACTCAAACGAATTATATTCATCCTAAAGGTTTCTATTCAAAAGTTCCCCAATACTGTATTTGATGGTTACGCCACTTCCAACTTAAAAAGTTTAAGGGCTTTAGCTTCGGACTAAGGGTGAAAAACTAAAGGGGCAACATGGCCTTAAATGTCAGTTTCGGTCACCATTTCGGTATCGACCAAAACAGAATTTCGATGGAATTTCGGTGGAATTTCGACCGAAATTTCGGTCATTTCGGTCATTTTTTGTACTAGCACCCCCATATTTCGGTCATTTCGGTCAAATTTCGATTTCGACTGGATATCGATATTCGACAGAAATTCGACCAAATTTCGCTGAAATTTGAGGCCATGAGGGGCAATAGCACAAGATTGTTGATGTTGCAAGAAGATAGACCCCTAGAGGGCCCCTTTGTGAGATCAATTGTAGTCGCTTCCTTGGATTATCGCCAGGAGCATAACATGTGAGACTTATTGTCACTATTATGTAATAGCCACCAAATGGTTGCCACAATCAATGGCCACATCTCCCTCATCTTGGGTCACCATTGGATGCCACCATCAACAACCATATCTCACTCACATTGGGTAGAAACTACGAGAGCTCTAAATGCCACCTAGACTTTCTCATCAAAATCATTGCTCTAAATGCCACCTAGACTTTCTCATCAAAATCATTGCCTCCCTTTGACTTTCTATGTTTTCCCATTTGGCATTCCTCCACTATATGGCCAATCACACCGCACGATGAGATTAGGAAGCTTCTCGTAAACTATTTTCTGTTAAAAGACATATGATCCATTATAAATCACGATGTGAGGAACTCTTGGCTTCAATAGATATATCTCCGCAAATACCCTCACAGAACTAGGCCTATTGAATTACACCTCATCTCTATATACATAAATGTATTGTCAAGTACTTAAGCAACCGATTAATCACCCTAGGATTACGTAGATGAACATTCAAGCATGGTAAGCCCACCCAAGTAACAAATCCTCGAGTTGGGACAAAGCCGCAAAAGTAAGAAGACCAACGAATCGTCGTGACCCACTCCTGCAAGTACTAGAAATCTCCAAGAGCATTTTTTATGGAATCTCCAAGAGCATGCATGTTGACAAAGTTTTTGTCAACAAAATATCTGATTAAAATATGTTTAGCATCAAGAGCCCCCAAGTAGATTTATCCATTACGCTCAACTTTGCATTATAAATGATTTTTAAACACCAAAACTCAACCCTTGGTGAAGAAAATTTGAGACAAAAAGACTTTGCAATGACCTAACTTCCTCATTGTAAGCCCTTTCTTCAGACTTCTTCCCTAATAGGCTACATTGATATAAGGCATAAGAGGTCGTTTTATCATATTGGTCATCTAAGCCTTTTATTATACTATCCACACCAACAACAACATTTACCATGCCAATAGTGTTTTCCCTCAATTTAGACTTCCTCTTAAAGGTCAGAGGTGAAACATTAGATTTTATAATATGGTCACCATCAAGTCCAAGGTCATTTTGCAGACCTTCCATGTTACTATTTTCCCCTTAAGCATTCTTGCAAACAAAGGTGTGTTCCTCCTAAGTCCTAAATGCCAAGCACATTTGGGCTATCAAGCAACACATTCTCGCAAAACTTCTTGGAACCTCCAGCCAACACTTTTAGATGCATCTTATCAAACATCTTCAAGGCATGAACAACCATACCCCCTAAAGTCCGCTCCAACCACTTCCGTTTTCCACACACCAACAACACAAGGGGCAAAAGGCCATCAACTACCCACGCCACTATTGCTCCCCCAATAGAAAACATGCCTTACAACCTACTCTATGGATCATCGTCTTTTGATTCTCCCATAGCAACCACGACGAACGCCTACAGTATAGACTAGAGAGATTCTCTGACTAACAACATCAACCCACTACAGGTGACATTGCCAGTTGGAACATCTAGGGAAGGAGAACCACTAGATACCTTAGATACCCTTCTCCACATGCAGATCGCCAGAACGAAGAGTCCCCATAAGATGCTCCTATGGGGAGCTTCACCTTCGATGATCAAATACCACCAAAGCACTAACCACCAAAACCTCAAAATCTCGAGTGATCAATGATGACTCCTTACAATCTATGGCTTGCACGAAAGTCCACCAAGAGAGGATTAAGGATCTAATGTATGGTGAAGGATTGCCTCCCATACCAGTCCTAGCGAGCAAACCCAAAGATAAGGCAATGCCTCCCACCCCCCGCAACCCCTGGGAATGAGTCCGCGCTATGAATCCAGTTTAGAAGTTCATTACGCCTATAAAAATCAAAATAAAGTCATTGTCTCAGATAACAGGACAAACATCTATACCTACAAGCAATGGAAACACAACTTTCCTCTTTTAGTTAGCTGAGATCATAAGTTGTTGTGTCTTCTTTTCAATTAATAAAAAATTCAAATATGGCATGTTGCGCAAGGCAAATCATTAAAACAAGATGTCTGAAAGAGCGTCTTATAGTGTGCCAATACAGTCCACTTTAGAAATAAGCCATCTAAATCAAAACACAACCAATATGAATAAAAAATTATGAAAAGGGGATAACGTCCAGAGGAGACACAATCCAAACCTTAGTGACTGTGGATCTTAACAATGAAAAAAGAATATGTTGGACTTTGCCTTTTTTTAAAAGCTCAAAAATGTTTACTGGAGTTTACTGACCATCCAAAATTATATTTCAAAATAAAGTACAAGACAGGACTGACAAAATTAACAAAAGAGACTAGTAAACTGTGAGGAGGGGGTACCCCTGTGAATAGTACCCCAACCCAACCCTGCCCAACCCTACAACCAAACGAACCGTAATAGTTTTTTGAGGTTAGTTATAGAGATTATTATGGTAGGGCATACTGACAAAACAAATACAATCCTTTCAAGATCACCAAGTGACATCTGTACACAGCAAATGTACCTTTTAGGGCACGTGATGGAAATTTCTTGCCAGGTAACAGAGGTACATATGACTTTATTTACTCTGAGAAGCCATAAAAAATTGCATCAAGGGATGCCGAGTAACAAATCTTGGAGGAAAGATCTAATTTTACCTCGACCTGATATAGGGTGTGTCAAAGAGATGTGGCAGGCTTCCCGAACCCCTATTGTCAGGTTTTTGAGTAAAAAAATAACAAGCTTGTATAGATTTTAATGCTGTGACTAAGATATTTATCACTCACCCAAATCAAACTAAAAGCCATTTTAATTAAATTGTGGATGAGCAACATCAATTCACAATAATGGAAATATATCATGGCGAATATTAATTGCTGATGGCTGAGTGTAAATGAGATGAATGAATAAGACATGAACTAATAAACTCTATAAATAGAGCCTTGAAATTGAGGGTATTCTATTTGATTAAGAAACAAACCAGATCTAACATGAGATATGATGCATAAAACACCGAAAACCAGAATAAATTGTATATTATTTAGAAGAATGTGCTTCTAGATACATGAAAGTGGCAGGATAGAGACATCGGAGAAGAAGCCAGCCATAGATCCAATGAAAAATAAAGAATGGGTTGCATTTTGTAAATGACAAGATCAGCAGTTTTTGATTGGTGTGGACACCATAGCGTGTTTCTCCCTTTTTTGACCTCAAAAAAAAAGATAAGCAGTGGTTGAACTTAACTATAACCATTAAGAATCAGCCCATAAGGTACGTAAATTTGTTCAGACTAATTGAGTATCAGGCTTGCAAGCGAAGAAGATAATTGCCATAAAATCTACATTTCAAGAGGGGACCAGGGCCGCATAAAAAAATATTAATCAAACTATTGGAGAAAACCTGATCTAGCAACCAAACACCACAACAAGAGAAGCATTATTGAGCCATGAGATTTTTTAGTGAGAACCAAATGAGAATGCATAAGAAAAACATTTCCGCCCACCTTCTCGATGGAACCCATTTTCTTCATTATCTGACAAGTGGTCACACAGCATACAGCATGGGATAAGCAGCAAAATCATATACCCATCCCAAAACCCCACTGTACTACCTCCGTAATCACAATGTCCGAAGAGATCTACTGCAGCCCAGTTTCTAAAAATCTCATCTTCAACTGATGCAAACACCCTCCTTTGTCCCCCAGAACAAAGCCACCAAAAAACCTATAAAGGATAGTACCTTCCAGCATTCAAAAGGCTAAAAATTGGGAACCCAAGAAAAATAAGACAACCAACATTCAAAATTTTCTCCTTTGCATGCTAGCAAAACAAATACACCAAATCATATACTAAATAGATCTGCTTTGAGGAGTCATAGAGCCAGTCTTTCCATACCCACTAATAGATCACCCAATTATACAACCAGCAAACACAAACTCCACAAACAACCAGCATCTTCGAGGCATCATCTTAGTATGTCAGTTGCCAAACACGTCAAAATCACGGAAACAAAATAAAAAATAATCGCCACTTGGACATCAAAAGGGTGACAAAGAAGAGGACATGTACACCCAAAATTCCCACGAACATACAAAAAATCGCATCCTCAAGATCTCTAATTCGCATGCCCGATGATAGAAAAAGAAAGCACCACGAGGACCAAAAAGGTGAGCATGTAAATGCCCGCCATCCTACCACATGCCCACAATTGCCCACGAAAATTCACCAAGAACAGCCCACATCCTCGAGATCCCACATTTGCCCAAACGCAAAGAACCCACGGTACCGAAACTGAAAAAAATCGCAGCTTTGAGCATTAAGATGGCCCATAGATGGCAAATTTATATACCCATCAAAGATCACCCAACATAGAACCATAATTCCCCAAGAAAATCTAATGAAAAAATAAGCACTTACTCACATCCTCAAGATTCCATCTTTGCAACACAAACACATCAGACCCGTCGAATCAAACCCGAAAAGATCGCAACTTCGAGTATCCAAAAGGCCAAAAAATAAAACAGAAGGGTGAGAGAGAATGAGAGTCAAAGACAGCTCTTCCCAAGAAATTCCTCCACCCATCAAAAGATCGCCCATAAATTCCCAGAAATCCAACAGAAAAACAACATCCTCAACTCACATCCTCAAGATTCCAACTTTGCAACCCAAACACATCAGACCCACAGAATCAAACCCGAAAAGATCGCAACTTCGAGGTTCCAAAAGGCCAAAAAAACAGAAGAGTGAGAAGACAGCTCTCCCCAAGAAATTCTTCCACCCATCAAAAGATCGCCCATAAATTGCCAGAAATCCAACAGAAAAACAACATCCCCAACTCAAGATTCCATCTTTGCATCCAGACCATCAGACCAAACCCAAAAAGATCGCAACTTTGAGCATCCAGAGGACTTACACGCTAGCGTCCTCTCTCCCGAGAAGCTTGACGGGCGTGCCGGATCTGGGGGACATGAGGTGCGATGCGGAGAGCTCGTGCTGCCCGAGGATCCTCCCGGGCCACCACGACCCGTTCCTCCTCCGCACCCACACGATCGTCCCCACCTCACCGCCCACCCCAGATCCGTCCTCCCCCATGGCGGGAAACCCTAGGGATCGGGGTCGGCCCCCGGCGGGAAGGTTAGGGCTCCTCCTCCTCCCATCGCGAGCGTCGGCGGGGGGCGAGCTGACGGCCGAGATCGCGCCGGGATGTCGCTTTCTTTTTTCCTTTGTTATTTTCCCAGCCGTTTTTTAATCCTTTTTTTCTTTTTTTGGTTGGGTATTTTTTGCTGGAGAGGTGCGCTTTCTTCGCGGGAATGGAGGTGAAGGTGTGAGGAGGGGGGAAGAAGAGGTGGCGTGGATAGGATGGATCAGGGTAGGAGGAGGAATGGGGGTTGGTGTTTGTTGTTTGTATTAGTGAGGCTTCGTTGGGAACCTCATGGTTTTAATGTTGGTTTGGTTGTAGATTAGATATTAGCATGACAATGATGATGAGGGTCTTTTTTTTGCATTTTCTAGTATGAAAATTGGTTATTATTGTCTAGAAGGCCAAACACCTTTGCAGGATGACATATACATAGGCAATTTCCTTTGATCATTGCTTGGGGAAGCGGGACTTCAAATGAGGTGACACGTAGCTAAAGCTAGAGTGAGGTACCCAGCATTAGTAAAAACATGTCACTAAGCACTCCAAGATTAAATATTTAGACCAAAGAAGACTATCTTAAACTATGATCGACCACCAGTATCGGGTGATTGAAAGAGGCTTTGCTATGAATAAATGAGAAAAGTGAAGAATAGAGACATTACCTTCACCAATTATAGCCAAAGCTTCACCTCACCCAAATGGAGAGAGTGAGGGAAACATCACTGTTGTTGATTGCCAACATTCAGAGAGGGGGTCTCCCTAGCCTTTGATGGTGAGGGCGTCTCTTGACTTCTGTATGAAGGAATATATCCTCTCAAATTGGATTAAGGAGTTGTCTATGAGATTGTGTAACGTCAAGTTGTTGACTTCCATTGATTAGATAGAGGAATGCCATCACCTGCAATGTGTTCATGAGCCGCATTATATTGATGATGGGTGGCATGGGGATTAGATAACATCGATATGATGGCTTCATTGTGTCCATTCAGTGTTAGGACTTAGTTCTTGCCAACAATACGAAGTTAGTGGTGGTGGTGGTGGTACATACTTGGAGGATGATGAATGAGGTGTATAAAATTGTGTGCATTTTGTGGATTTCCTACAGGTTATGGGGTGAATGTGTGTTTTATTTTTTTGGATTTTAAGATTATTTGGTTAGACATTAATCCATGAAGTTTATGCCTACAATCATTATTAATTTACAAGAAGCATGATGTAAATATGAACTTCGTATGGGGTTAATTTGTCATTATGGAATAATACGAGAGCATGCATCTAAATTCATAATACCAATGTCCATTGGACATTTGTGAGAAAAGATTCAAATAGTATTAATAAGGGATATTTACATATATGCTTCATTTTTCATATTATGTGTATCTATAATTCTTAGTGTTTTCATGCAAGCTACCTCAGTCTCCCTTTTTATTAACGTGAATTTACCTTTATTAAGTTATAGTCATTGATAGGATTAAATGTAATATTTTTTAATTAAAAATGGATTTTATGCAAGTTATTTTAAATTTCATTGCTTCTCCTTTTCTTCATCTATATCCTTCCCTTCCCCTCCTTCCTCATCCTACTACATCTCTTTCTTCTAACCCTAAGGTGCAGGCTTGTGAAAAGTGTAGGGAGATGTTAGGGAGGTTAATAAAATCATGGTTGATATTGTAAAAGAGGATGTCTATGTTGTTATAACACTTCTAGATTCAATATAATTTAATTATGTGTACTCAAATAATGGGAATACATGTCGGCTCACATAGAGGCGAGTGATTATATAACATATCCACTATCTATTTATTTTATTATATTTTTATTATATTTTTGTTTTTTTCTTTTTATATTTGTAAATTTCAACATGTTATTTTTTATAAGATTAAACTTAAAAAGTTTGCAATAAATATCTCAAAAGATAAGAAAACATCGTAATTAAAACAAAAAAGGAATTAAATATATTTTATAATTTCATAACTTTTTTGTTTTAAATTTCAATATATTGAAAGAATAATATATTTTTAGAAATAGTAACCAATCCTTACTCATAACAAATTACCTAAAATAGATTGATAAAACAACTTAAAAAATATGTTTATAGAAATTTCAAATATCTTTCTATTGTTCTATTAGTTTTTATAATGAGATAAAATTTAGGGATATTTATACCCATAACCTTGAGTAATTTCATAATTACCCTAGAAACTCTCTATAATCACGAATTACACCCCGGGCCCCAATAATGCTTAACTTATATACCCATAACCCTCATGTTAACTTCCATCCAATTTCATGTTAACTATAATAACATCCATCAAATATTTTACATTTTCTACCCTTTAGGTTTCATTATTTACAAATTAACCCCCTTCCTCCTCCAACCCCCTCCTCCTCCAACACCCACCACCCCCTCCTCCCCTTCCTCCGCCCGCCAATCAGTGCTATTGGTGGACACTGAAGCAAAGAGAGCGAGGAGGAGGAAGAGATGAGAGAGCACCAACCTCCCCAACAAGTGTAGCCAGCGATCAAGATGTTGTGCTCGGTGAGAGCCCTCTACTGCTCCTCACACCCCGTAAGCAGCACCATCCGAAACCCCAAGCCCCTCAGCTCCACGTACAACCTAAGGCTTGCGGGGAGGGCAGGTGTTGAGCGACCCGAGCAACTAAGGTAAAAAAGTATCAATGGTCATTGCGACCTCAACCTCTCGGATCGGGCTCAATCAAGAAAAAGGAAGACCACCAAAATAAAGATAAATAAATCAAGCAAACAAATAGCGGTCTCGCTTTTTTATTTTACCTGGTATAGCTACCAGGGTCGAACACAAGGAGCACGGAATGTGTGGGCTACGAAGTAGTCCAGATCCAAATAAAGAAATAAAATGGTGGATTTTATATTTTCCAAATTTTTTTTGTGATTTTTAAATTAAGAAAAGGTGTAAAGGAAATCAAAAGGGCACAAAAAAATTTATTTAAGGTAGCAAAAATACTCAGAAAAATAAAATAAAAATATTTTTGGGTTTTAAAAATATTCAAGTGTTTTTGGTATTTTTCTTGGATTTATTCTGATTTTTAGTTAATTTTCTAAAAATGAAATAAGGACAAAAACACAAAGCAGTGTACAACACCGAATCTAAAGGCTATTTAAAAATAATTAAAAAGCCTATAAAATTCGAACAACAATTTTATGATAAACTAAAAATAAAAATCTAGCTACAGAAACTTAAAATGCAAATTTTTTGAATTTTTAGGAATTTTTAATAATTTTTCTAAGGTTTTTAGTGTTTTCCAATTTGTATGGGTTTTATAAATGAAAATACTACAAAAATTGGATAGAAGAAAAAACAAACCAAAACAAGCAATCATTAATTTTTGGATTTTTAGAGGGTTTTTAATATTTTTAATTGATTTTTAAAAATAGATAATAGCAATTTTTAAGGTTTTTGAATTTTTAAAATACTAAAAGAAAACAAAATGCAACCAAAAAGTCACATAAATTCCTACACCATGGTAGGAGCTATGTGTCGAAATTTCACAGATTTTGGATGAAAATTGCTATTTATTAAATCAAACACAAGAGTTACAGCACACAGGGACCAAATCGCAACAAAAACATGTTCCAGGGACTAAACCATAACACACGTCTAAACTATAAGGCCCCTACAGCAATTTTCACACAAATTTCAGCACATGTCATAAAAAGCACGCACAGGGGTATAACTACAATTAATGAAACTATAATTTCAAAATGTAACAGAGAAGAAATCCAGGGCACTAACTGCAATTAAACCACAACTACACGTGACGAAGCACGTGAGGACACACAAACAGGACTGAAATGTAAATACAGGAAAATGCAAGGACTATTACGCAAAATGGTCCACAATGTAACTTTTATTTTATAGATTAAACTATAAAAGGAAATAAATGCAGGGGCAAGGGAGCAAATTACCCAGTTGCTCGTGCGACTCACGTGGGGTGACAGGTGGCGCGCTCTGACTAGATAGTGACGTGCGGCTCTAGCGCTGACAGCTGGCAAATCCAACAGCGGTCCTGAGGGTGCGAACGTGGGCGTACGATGGCCGTTAGATGTCAGATCTAATGGCTTGACAAGGACAAACACTGGACGGCTGTGATCGAATCTAGGCGACGGGCGTGATCTGACGGTTGAGAAGGGTACTGGACGAACTCCGCCTGGGCGAAGTTCACTAGAGAACCGATGGTGATCCGACGCTCCGATGAACGATCGGACGACGGTGGTCAACTCGCAAGGCTCCTTCGCGTCGGGTGGACGGGTCTGATCAGCTCGCCACTGGTCGAATCTCCTGGAAGGTGGATGTACCTGGGCTAGCTCCAGCGAAGCTAGATGAAGGCGAAGTGAGGCGAATCCACGCGCGCGAAGACCTGCGGGGTAAAGCTCCGACTCGGAGGAGTACTCCGGTCAAGGTTATTTAACTTGAAATAAAGGGAAGCGACGGTGGGTGGAGTCGGGGGTTTCCGACGAACGAGGGAGGAAACCTAAAGCCTAATCTCGGCTCGTACAACCAAGGTTCAGGTGATCAGGATGTGGGAGAAGGGTGACGATGAATGGGGTAGTCGATCAGAGAGGGTGAAGATGGCTGACGAGGCTCTAACCGTCGGGTCAGAGCTGGCGGAGGTGCGGAGGAGCGAAAATGGAAGCTCGAACTGGATAATGGAACTAGGATCGAAATGGAAGCTACCTGAGGGTCCGAGCTGAATCCTAAGCTCCAAGGAATGATGTCGAAGGGGGTCGTTGCCTCGACCTCGCTGCGGAAGGCGGGGGAGGCTCGTCACAGCGGAACTCCGGCCACGAAGCTCGAGCGTCGGCTGCAGCGGCCTTCTCCGATCACCAAGGCCCTCCTCCGATTGCTGTCACCAAGGGGGAGTGTATCTAGGGTATCAAGAGAGTGTGTGGCACGATCTACGGCTCTGGGGAATGGAATGAAGAATTTGTAGGTCTTCCCAGGTGGTTGATAAGATCGGGCGTGGGCGCGCAAACTGAGAAGGATCCGCCCTTCCTTAGAGATCCGCGAGGATCTTGGATCCAAGGGGAAGGTGCGGGCGAAGAAATCGGGGAAGGAGGTAGTAGGATCCGGATGATAGAAATGGGAGAGAACGGAGCAAAAGCCAGATCTGCAAAGGAGAAGGTCCGGGAGGGGATGTTGACCGGGGTCAACATTCCTCCTGGACCAATCATAAATCAGGAAATAAAAAAGATTTGTAAAATAAATTAAAAATAGAAAATGATTTCAAATAAAAAAATGTTCAAAATGAAAAATATTCCTTATTTTCTGAACTATTTTTTGTGATTTTTATTTATTATATGAAAAAATAATTTATGATATATACAAAATATTATATTATATACAGGTATAAAATAACTAGGTATTTTATATAATTATTTTTATTTTCTTATTTTTGTACAAATACACCAATTTTATATTTTATTTATTTACATCATATTATTTGGAGTAGAAAATAATTTTTATTTAATTTATATTGGCTATTTACAAGTGAAATAAATAGGTGTATGATAAATATGTACATGTGTTATATACAAAGTGAGAGAGATTTTATTTTATTTTATTTTATTTTTATTTTTATTTTATTTTTATAATTTTTGTTTTATTTTTAGAAATATATACAAAGGAATATAAACACATTTTTTTTATTTTTGTGAAAATAAAATATATACATATAAGAAGGAATATACAGAAGGTGGAGTGGCCCTATCTCTCTATACTTATTTTATTTGGCGATCAGGTCCATATTAGGCCTTCTCTTAGGTTTAGATCACTCAATATTTATTCTAAATATTTCCTTCTTTTTTTATTCTTTATTATTTTATTTTTGCACAAATACATGCTAATTATTATGTGCATGCTTATTGGTAATTTATTATATTTACAACTATATACATGATGTTTTGCCAAGATAATTAGCTAAAATAAAAGAATAAAGAGTTATGAATGAGTATTCATAAATAGGCTCCCGCACCTCAATCACCCACTCGTCCCACAAGGTCTCGTTGAACTCCTCCACCTCGAACCTGTGCTTCTCGTAGAAGGGAAGGTTGGAGAGCAGCGTCTCGTCCACATCGAAGACCCAAGCGTACACCAGGCCCACATCTGTGATGATGTTACTAACGAAGGTGAGGGTGTCGAAGGTGACGACCTTCGAGTCGGAGACCGGTCATGTAGGAGGTCACGAAGGGCTAGCAGCAGCGGGAGATGGAGGACCATGACCTCGCGTTGTTCGTCTTCACCGACAAGCACTAGTTGTCGTAATAGATATCAGCGGGGTATGTACTCCTAAAATCATGTTGAAAATAATAAAATATAAAATTAGGGTATTTGTGTAAAAATAATAAAATAAAAATTATTGTACAAAATACATAGGTATATTATACATGTATATAATCCTATATACTGTATAGACACCAATTTATTTTTCATAAAATTAATTAAAAATTATAGAAAATTAGTTTGAATAATAATAAACACTTTTTATTTTGAACACTTTTTATTTTGAACACTTTTTATTTTGAACACTTTTTATTTTGAAATCATTCATTATTTCTTATTGATTTTATAAATAATTTGTAAATTCAGGTTTTCTGATTGGTCAGTGGCAGTTGTTGACCCACGGTCAACGCCGCCCCCTTCCCGGGTCGGACCCGTATCGTGTTTACCGGAGCCATTTCTCCGCATTTCCCCGACCGGACCCAGTCACATCTGGCTCTGATTCTTCGCCCGAGCCTTCTCCTAGGATTGTACGCTCTCGTTCGATCATTCCAGCCTCCTGGGAAGCCTATAAAGCATCATCTCTGCCTCCACAGTCAAGGAGCTCGTTCCTCGCTCCCATCTCGATCCTTAGACACCTCCAGCTGAGTGACAACTGCTCGGAACGTCCTTTGGAGCTTGGTTTGGTGCAGTGATGACGTAGCTCAGCTACGTGGCCGGAGTCCTCCACCGCATCTCGCCTCCCTGCCTTCCGCAGCACGGTTGAGGCCATCATCTCGACGCTCGCCTTCGTCTGAAGCTTAGGAGCTTCTCTGACCCTTCAAGTACCTATCCAATCCTCCGCATTTTCCCTTTCGATTCCATCTATCCATTTCTCCCTGCCACCGCCCGTTCGTTCCGACCACCAGATCTGGAGCCCGACACCCACATCCCTCCATTCCAATCGAAACCTCCTTTCATCGCTCACCTTCGTACGCATCATGATCCCCCTTAGCTTCGACCCTCAAGTCGAGATTAAGGTCACGACTCCCTACCTTCACCTCCGTCGGGAGTCAAGCTCCATTCCCCTCTGCTTCTCTTGTCTTCAATTGCAATAAACCCTCACAGAGCTATGCCTTCGAGTGGTGTACCCATTGCAGGTGCTGGTTCGCGCAGAGGACCACCTTTGTCCACCCAACTACTCATGTGGAGCAGCTCCAGGAGGAGCTTGACCACCACGCCCATCTGACCATGGTCACCTCCATCGAAGCCATCCATTGGAAGCAGAACACTCTCACGACAGAGCATGACCTGTTGGTGGGCTCATCAGAGCAGTGGATTGCATTCATTGCCCGATCGAAGTTCCACAGGCGTTGTTCTTTCAACGCCCTCCTCGACCGTCGGATGAAACCTTCCTCTGCTAGATTCCATCTCAGTCGTCAACAATAGCAGCCTTTCCACCGTTGGATCTGACATCATCCGATCGCATGCCCTCGACATTCTCTGTCCATCAGATCTATAGCTTTAGAAGATTAGACCCGTATGCTATCACCTACGCCCGAGCCGCCACATGTCCCCACGCGCCTCGCACGCCTGTGAAGGGTATATTTCCCTTTTTTCCTTGTCTTTCTTCATATTTCCCTTTAGTCTAGAAAATAAAAAGTGTAGTTTAAACATTAACAGTTTGGACCTTGTAGTTTGATATATTTGCCTTCCGGTCACGTGCAGAGCTGGTGTATTTGCATGATATACCCTTGGGCTTTATACTGTTACGCTTTGAATAGAAGTTTTCTGATATTTTCAGTTATACCCCTGTGAGTGTGTTATTCAACATGTGCATTTTTAATTGGACTTTTTGCATTATTGGCCCTGAACTTTTTATGTGTGTTAATATTTGGCCTGGAAACTTTTATGAAAATTGGAACTAGGTCCCTATGAACTGTGTGATTCATTTTTGATCAAATAAATACCTAATTAACTCCAAAAATTCCATAAAAGTTACCTGCTAACACATAATATTTATGGTAATTTTTGTGAATTAATTTAGTTTTGTTTGGTGTTTTCTAAAAATAAAAAATAATTAAAAATTACTCTGTCTGTTTTATAAAATACATAAAAATTATATTTTGTTTTAAAAATTACAGAAAAATTACTGTGTGCTTGTCTTTGTGTGCTTTATCTCTAATACATGTTTTGTTGCAAAAACCCTTACAAAACCACTAAAAATACAAAACACTTAAAATTTATAAAAATCATTAAAATTTTTAAAAAAATAAAAAAATTAGGATTTCATTTTCTGTTGTTAGATATTTTTATTTACTTTTTCATAAATCACAACCAGGATATTAGGATATTTTTAGTCTTTTAAATTTGCCTTTTAGTCCAGGCGGTACACTGTTTACCGTGTTTACCTTTGTTTGATTTTTATGAAATCATATAAATTGGAAAAATCCTAGAAAATCACCAAAAACATCTGAATATTTGAAAAACCTAAAAATATTTTTATTCTGTATTTTTGAGCAATTTTGACCTTAAATAAAAATTCCAAAGGCTTGCTTCTGCCTTGTTTTTCTTATTTGCTTCTTTTGTTCTCTTATTTGAAAATATAAAAATTTGAAAAAAAATTAAAATTCATAAAAATATGCTTTTTGTTGCCCGATCAAGATACTTTGTACATTTCCATGCTCCTTGAGTTCGACCCTGGTCGCTAGTCCAGGTTAAAATAAAATAGTGGAGACCACTTACATTGATTTGATTGCTTCATATTTGTTGTTTGAGTGGTTCTCGATTTTTCTTGTTGATTCAGCTTTGTGATTGGGGTCGCAACGACCTTTGAGATTTATCTGATTCCTTAACCCGAGTCGCAGAGCGTGTCATCATTAACTCACTCATATGGTTGAGTCAATGAACCAAACTAATGGAAGGTTATGGGTGTAAAACATAACATTATTGGGGTCCTAAGTGTAATTCGTGATTATAGAGAATTTCCGGGGCATTACAAAATTACTCTGAGTTATCGGTGTAAATGTCCCTAAAATTTATTTTAAGTCTCTAAGAAAAATCTATAAAATTTTCTTAAATTTAACGACTGTTTGATCCTCATCATTTTTAGTTTCTTCAAATGTTCTTAAGATATAATTTATTTTAACTGAAATTAAGAAATGAGAGAATAATGGAATTGAGGGGGAAATTACTTAAAATATTATCATTGATGCATCCTTCAAAGTGTTAACTTTTTACATCCCCAAATGGTAGTCGATTTCAAAATAAGGGGATAAGTCCAAAAGCATTGAGAGCACAGAATGATGAGACGGTACATCTACACTCTGTCCTAAAGAAAAATACGATCAGAACACAGGAGCCTTGGTCGACGGACAAGGAAAGGGAAGAAAACAGACCTTTCTCGCTTAATCACTGGCATCTTCAAGCCCTCTAATGACCCTTGCTTGTTAGATCAAAGCTAGTATGACCTACTTTCCATACTACTTTGCACTCCTGCCATCAAATCAAAGCATGTCTTCTTTTTCTAATCTCGACATATGTTGATAGTTTAAGCCCTGGCTTAGCTTTAACTAGTGGGAGAGAGAGGAGTCGACCTCGGGATCAATATATATCTTCTTCTGCCCAGGTCTTAGATGATAAGTTAGGACGTAGACAAAAGTATGGGGAACTCCCTCTGCGAGGAAGATGGGGATCATGTCTGACATCAGTTCTGTCCATCTTGGGGATTTTCCACTCTTACCCGACCTCATGAAGATCCGGAGGCTTCACTACTATATGTTTGTAGCAGGGGACCTCAGCTCTATATTGAGATCTCAGTCCTCAATAATGAAGGACGACCTCAGTTGGTGGGATGGGACCCAAAGTAGACAAGTGAAGTACCAAGGATAGGAGACGGACAACCTAAGGAGCAAACCTTACCTACCGTGAAAAGTTAGGTCGTAGTCTTGCATTTCCCATTTATCCTAGTCATTCTGATCAGATAAATTTCTTCAATAGTGTGCTCTTTCCCAGGATCTTATGACAGAGAGTCTGTGAACCCTGCCTACCAGGTTATTAGAGATTTGAGGTGGACTGACAATTCTTTTTCCTAAAATGGCATGATTAGAGATCTTTTGTACCCTCATCTTCCCGGCCTCATCTTCTTAGTGCCTCCGTCGGAAGACTCATTCGATCTCGATCCATGTAGCCAGAGGGACCTCAGCATCATTTTTTCTTCTCACTTTGTTCTGAGGCAAACTATATATTTCGGGCTCATCTTTCTCTCTTTTCTTTCCAGAAGACTGGACCCTGATCTTTTCTCGGATCTGAAAGATGAGCTTGTGGTAAGGAGATCACTTGTGTCTCTGATGAGTCCCAAAATGCCCTTCTTAATTCTAGCGAATTAGATGTATTGATTCATTGTAGTCAGGTAATCAGAAATCAATCAAAAATAACCACACGATTCTGAGAATTAAGCACTTAAGCAAAATGTGGTTTTCTGTTTATTTAACCTGGGCAAATCCCATGGTCGATTCAAGGAGGCAAAGGGACAACCTAGGTTAAGTCTATCAAATTTAGCGAACGGCTTTCAAAGCGGATTTTTTTTGTATTTTTATGCAAGATGAATGTAATGCACTTAGGCACTGTTCAAGGACTACAATGCAATTTTATAAAATTCTAATGAATCAATGACTGCATATAGTGTGATTTTCAATGAATTAATTTTCATAAATATCAAACCTAATTATTTTCAGGAAATAAAATTATCCTAGATGCGTCTAATGAAGATATATCCAGGAAAAATTTCAACCCTAAAAATTTTGAGTTTTCAGTCTATTAAAAAAATTAACTACTAAAATCACAAAATGAATTATTCAGAACAAATTGTGCATGTAAATGATGTGATTTTAGGCATGATATAGAACACAACTAAATCTATGAAATATGATTTTTTCACATTTTTAGAGGAATAATTCAATATGAAATTTAGACTATGAAATGGGTAAAATATGCGACATTTAACTGAATTAATTATAATCAATTAACCATGTCTCACAAAAATATGAATAAATACCCATGAGATCTAGAATTAGTTGAGCTACAAAATGCAATTTTTCGAATAAATAAATGATGCAAAATTGATGTTCAAATCATAACTCAAATACAAGGGGTTGATGAACACCACCTGATCACTTCTTTAATTCCTGCAAAAGAAATCAGAGAAAAAGTATTGGTCGTTGTATCGACCAGGTGAGCTTACCAGAAAAGATTAATCTTAATTAATCTTCTTTATTTTATTTATACTCCTAAACAAAGTGTATAGCGGTTTTGTACGGGAGTGTCGAACTCAGGGAGGCAAACTGTTTTAAACTAGGAAAATCAATGGAAAACCTAAGGATAAGTGTTCCCTAATTTTTATTGTATTTTTAGGAATTTTTCTGAATTTTTATTTGAATTTTATGAATTTTATATTGTTTTTGTAATTTTTATCTATTTTATGATTTTTATTATTATGAGAAATTATTTAAATTTTTATTTGATTTTAGTTTTGTAATTTTTAGGCTTTTAAAGGTTTTTATTATTTTTATGGAATTTTAAAGGGTTATTAAGATTTTTTTAATTTTTGGTTTGTTTTTAAAGGGAAAAAGGGAATTTTTATTGCAAACAGTGTAGTTTTTGTGATTTTTAAAGCTGAAATTAATGCGAAATTATTTTTATTTTATTTTCTGTAGAAACTAGATGAAATTCCCTTTAAAACGATAGGTTGCACGTTTTTAGGGGATTTTTATTGAGTTAGTTATGATTTTTACAAGTTTTTATGTATTTTTTGTGTATTTTGTATTTTTTTTATTGATTTTATTATTTAATTTTTATTTTATTTTGGGTCTAATATGTAATATATGGTAATATAGACTAACTACAATTTTTATATGATTTTTAAAAGTATTTTATAATTTTTATGGGGTTTTATATGTGTATATAGGGTGTATATAGGGTATTATATAAAGGAATAGGGGTATAAATGTAATAAAAGGTCACCGGCAGGGGCACGCTTGTAATATCAGAAAAGTTGAGGGTTGAGCGTGCAAAACTTCAGTTCATCACGCGCTTCGCCCGTGCTTCTGTCCTGTAAGGACTGAAATGTAAAATCGAGATCCTGCAAGGGCGTCCCTGCAAAATGTCCAGGTCGTCACACTCCTAGCACGAGCTGCTGGCCTGGGAGGACCTGTTTGTAATTCTAAAAACCTGTGAGGTCCTGCGTGCAAAATTCTCAGATCTCACGTGCTCGGCACCTGACTTTCAACGGCGAGGACCTGATTGTAATTTCAGAAACATGCAAGGGCACGATGTGTAAATTTCACAGGAGTCACGTGACCTGCACGCGCCCTTCTCTTCAGCTCTGCAGTCGACACCTGGCACGTGCTGGTCCACTCGATAGCGCCGATCTGACGGTTATTATTTGGGCGCGAAGCAACGGCCTGGATCTAATCTGGAGATCGACGCTGAGATCGGACGCTTCTGAAGCTCTCTCGATGAACAGGGATGAAGGCGGTCGATGTTGAGTTTCGATCGTCAAATTGATGCACTCCGCCGGTCGATCCTCGCTGCTGATGGCTCGAACAGCTGCGCCTCGAGTTTCCGCACCGGATCGACGACAAAAACTAGATCGATTCACTCCGATCGACAATCTGGAGGCGGTTGTTCCTCAGCTGCTCCGGTATCCTCGAGAGAACCTGGACCTGTGCAAATCACGCAATCTATACGCTCCAGGAGCTAAGCAACGTTCGATCGTCGTTCAGGTGTGACTTAGATCCCAGAGGCGACGTTCATGATCGGATGTAGGCGTGTTTTGTCGGAGGCGAAGGAGCCGATGGCCTGCAACCTGCACAACTACGAAACCACCTCTGGATCGAGGTTTCTAAGCCTCGATCAGATAGATCGTAGAAGCGGGAAGGGAAGTGGATGAATGAGGCTCAGCGAAGGTGAAGGAAAGCCTCTGAGACTCCGGTCGTCGGATACAATCGGAGGTGGACAGAAATGGAAACGAAGGTGGAGAAGTGGAATTCGATTGTCGATGAAGGCGTAGATCGGAGGGATTCGTGGCGATTGAATTGGATTTTCAACGAGAAATTATAGAATAGAGGGAGTGAGAGGAGAAGAGACTGGATTGAGAAGAGAAAGGAGAATCGGAGGGAAGGAGATAGAGAGGAAGCTAACCTGGAGAAAATGCTGATCGGAGAAGGAATAGCTGATGGATGTGATTGCCTGGGAGATGGAGCTCGGAGGAGCTCCTGGATCCTCGCCTCGACGCGTCGGCGGCTCGCGGAGGCTGGGCGCGCGCAATCGGCGGAGCAGCAGGGCTTCGCCTAAGGCACGGCGATCTCGCCGATCTGACTCCCTCTCGCTCGGCGGAGCAGGGACGCGGGAGGCTGTCACCCTCGGGCCTCTCTCTCTCTCTCGCTCGAGCTCTGGTGGAAGGAAGTGCAAATGGCAGATGATCTGAGCTCGGGGGGGTTGACATGTATTTATAGGGAGAAGGTCAGATGAATCTGGACGGGTTCACGGCCGGAGGGGGGTCGTTAGCCGAACGATCGGGTAGTTGGAGCGGTTGGACAGCTGGAGCTCGGAGGAGAGGACGGAGGAGAAGCTTGGGCGCGAGGAAGAAGGAAGGAGCTGAGAAGGCTCGAAGCTCGCAGGGCCTGGCGGTTTTGAATGAAGGAGACGGTGAACAGTGCCTGGGCGGGCACTGTTCACCCGCTGACCGGTTGATCGCCCAATAAAATTTAAGTAAATATAAAGTAAATATATAATTAGTTAAGTTAATTAAATAAGTAATAATAGTTATTATTTATTAAATTAATTTTTATTTTATTTATTATATAATTTTATAAATTATTTTTATGAATATAAAAATATATTTTTATTTACTTTTTATAAGTTTATTTTGTATTTTTAAATAGATATGTGTATGTGTATGGACCTATAGGTATCTTACCTATGTCTATACAATTTTTTTATTATTTTTATTTTATTTAATTTTTTTTTAAATTAAAAATTTTTTTAGTTTTGGATTTATGTTATTAATAATTTATAAATAATATCTACATTATAAAGAATTGTTTTATTTATGTATAAGTATAGGTGAGCTACCTATGTATGATATAGACCTATATATACATATTTTTTTATTATTTTTATTTTGTAATTTTTATTTTTACAAAATTTTATTATTAATTCTTTTATCTATTATAAACAAGTATTATAGACATTTTTTTACAAAATATTAATTTATAAAAATATGGAATATTGGGGAAGATAGGTACTATGTACAAGAAGAGCCAAAAACCTAACTTTTGCATATGGACCCCAAAAATTATGCACCCAATTTTATAAAATAGTTTAGGAGATGCTATATACAATTAAAGGTGAGTTTGGGTGATTTGGAGTTTTTATTTGCAAGTTATGGGTCTGTGAAATTTAGATTTTGGCTTTTTATTTTGTGTATAATTTGTGCATTGATTATTATTTTTGGGCAAACTCAATTTTGTATTTTTATTTAAATTATTATCTACAACTTTGATGAAGGAAGTTTTCAAGTTTGAAGTGGTCTTGATGATAAATAAAATAAGTGAGATATTTACATTATGGAGAGTGGATAATTTATTTTTTTGGTCTTGGTTTTCTTTGTATTTTTATAGGTTAAGATCCTTATCTCTCCCTACTTATTTCTCTTGTCGACCTGGTCAATATTGACCTGGTCTCGGGGTTAGGATCAGTCTGAATATTTTATATCCAGCCTTCTTTTTTTATTTTTATTTTCCTTTTTCTCTTTATTCTTTTATTTTGGTGAAAATAAGTGTTAATTATATAATATTAATATTTGTGGTTAGAATGTTAATTACATGGAATTAGTGGCTATTTACATGTATTTTACCAAGGATTTTAGCCAAAATGAAAGAATAAAGGAGATGAATCATGGATTCATCATTCCCCTATACTTTACCTTTGCTAGTCCCTTAGCAAACACTTATTCTATAAATAAGTGCAAGCAAAAAGAAAAAGAAAAAGGAAAATAAAAGAACTTAGAACATGCTAGTTTCTTTAAACCGAATATCACTTCATCCGAAATCTAGAGCATGGATTTAAACCTTTGGATTAATGATGTGTCGGGACTCTATTAGACTTAGGATTTAAGCCTCGACAGCCCTCAAGTTCCACAAATCCTTATCCAGACTCACCTCAACAGCCAGCTCAGATCCACCTATCCATCACGCAAACTTTTCGACTTTGAAAGCAATCAGTACTGTGTGTGAAAAGTTTTAGCTCTTCCCGCCCTAGAGAGGCGAAGAAACCGCCCATACAGCTACACACTTCCATTGAGTCCTTATCCAGTAACTCAGTCCTCGAGGAGGGAGGTATTTCCTTCTGAGGTCAGGTCGTGCTGTGTCCACAATCGAATAAGATAGGAAGTAGAAGAAGGAGAAGAGAACTGGAGTGTGATCAGTGTAATCACATCTCCGGTGAAGCTTGGCCAGTTTAGCCAAGTCTCCACGAAGACATGCAGGCTTTTCTGAAGCTCGGACCATTGTGGTCATTTTTGGAATTTGGTGTATTTGGCTTCTTTGGTAGTAATGATTGTTGCACTGCATCGGTCTTTTATGCCCCGACGGATATAGCATCTTTTCATTCCGCCCATTTTTTGGGGTCTTGGAAAAAATTGTGCCAGCAGATCCTTCCCTCATCCGAAGCTTTATTTCAACCCCAATCTCTCCCGTCTTTAGACATCACCACCACCAGATAAGGATGGAAACGCACCACCGAAATGGATTGCCCTTCGCAACCCCAGGCAGGTCGAGCTAAGTGCAGAGTGCTTGAGTTCAAAATTGATTCAAATGGAGAAGAGTTCAACGGATGACACCAGGTGTCCTACTTAGGCACTTTCAAGTTGAATTCCGAACACGGTCTCATGGAACTCAAAGAATTAAGTCTACAAGACCTGAAGAGTCTCAATTCCCGATCCTAATAAAGTCCCTCTTGAATTAAGTGGATTAAGGCCTAAACCAAGCTCCATCTCTCGGACTTAGATCCATGCGGTTCGAGAATCAAACTTGTTCTGAAAAATGCTAATGAATGCAACAATTTTTTTATGAGGTAGATTTTTCGGCTTAAATGTTTTAAGTGATTTTTAAAGGATTTTGCAAATTTTTATTGGATTTTAAACTTTTCAATTTTTAGGGGTTTTTTTTTTTTTGTAAAAGTTAGTGAATTAATTTGATTTACAAAAATTTTACACGGATTTTGTGTATTTTACAAAGGATTTTATACATGTTTTATATACAAGTTATACGGCTTTTATACAAGATTTTTATGGGGATTTTATTTATTATATTTTTAAGGATTTTATCAAAGAATTTACAACTTTTTTATCTACAATTTTTTTAAGCCATTTTTTATAAGACATTTTTACGGTTTTCTTGCGGCTTTTAAAAAACCAAAATATAAACCCATACTTTTAAGAAGCCTTATTATTAAAAATACGAGAAAGTACGAGTTATGGCTTCTAAAGTATATATAGCATATATATACGACACCCCCCTATACTTAGCGTGAACTATGTCCTCATAGTGACCAAAGAAGCGGCAAAGGAAGACATAACTCGGGCTAAGTATAGATTGGTGAAAAGAATCCTATACTACAATGACACAAAGAATAACGAATGAATGAATAGAAGTCGATCATCTCCTCTATACTTAGGATCAAGTGATCCTAAGGATAGCAGACTCAAAACCGAAGATGATCGAGGTCAAGAGAATGTACACAACTCAAAGGCTCGGCTTGTCCCCCCTATACTTAGGGTAAAATATCCCTAAGTATAGAGATGAAAATCAAAAGGTGAGGGACAAGCGAGAGAGCAGACGATACAAAAACGACGACAATCAAAAGGCGGTATGAGCGAGATCACCCCCCCTATACTTAGGGTAAAGCACACCCTAAGTATAAGCAACAACAGGGGTGATCGAACAGGACGATACAAACAATCACACAGTGTCTACACCCCCCTATACTTAGGATAAAGCACATCCTAAGTATAGCAAAATCTAGATCAACCTAAGGGTGTAAGACAAATGAAAATAAGAATGAATGAAATCGAAAATATATACAAGATGATCGTTGAAAATCAGGTATGAGATGCATAGTGTAAGAGTGAAAAGATCATCTCATACAAAATGGATTGGGGCAACTTCAACGGTCTGCGGATCATGATCGAGAAATGGTTTCAATCGCTGACCGTTGACTCGAAAAGTGGACTCAGATGACAACTCAGATATATCGATGCTTCCGTTGTCGTACACCTTTCTGACAATGTACGGGCCTTTCCATTTACTCTGAAGTTTCCCTGGGAATAGTTTCAGTCTTGCATCGAATAGCCAAACTTTCTGATCAGGCTCAAACTGCTTGTGGCTGATGTGAGCATCATGCCACTCTTTCATCCGCTCTTTGTAATGCAGGCTACTCGTGAAGGCTTGATCTCTCAGCTCTTCCAGGGCTGCCAGTTCAGTTTGCCTCTGATCTCCCGAATCATCTAATCCAAAGATCACTTCTTTCACTGCCCACCAGGATTTGTGCTTGATCTCAACAGGTAAGTGGCATGGCTTGCCATAAACGAGTCGAAAGGGAGATGTGCCTAATGGAGTCTTGAAGGATGTTCGATATGCCCAAAGAACCGAGTCCAAAAGTTGCGACCAATCCTTTCGGTCTGGGCGAACAACCTTCTGTAAGATCGTCTTGATCTCCCTATTCGAAACCTCGGCTAGACCATTCGTCTGAGGATGATACGGAGTAGCAACCCGATGGTCTATACCGAACTCGTTAGCAAGTGCCCTTACCTTGTCGTTGATGAAGTGGCTACCCCCGTCTGATATCAGAACTCGAGGGACTCCGAACCGCGTAATGATATGCTTTCTCAGGAACTTGCAAACCGTGTTCGCATCCGCGGCTCGGGCAGGAATTGCCTCCACCCAACGACTCACATAATCCACAGCTAAAAGGATATACTCGAACCCCTGACTTTTCGGAAATGGGCCCATAAAGTCGATACCCCATGCATCGAACACTTCGCAGAAGTGGATAGGCTGCATCGGCATCATGTCTTTATGTCCACAAGTGCCCATCTTCTGGCAGTCAGTACATCTCTTAACGAATGCATAAGCATCCGCAACGAGCGTAGGCCACCAAAGGCCGGATTGGAGCACCTTTTGTGCTGTCCTCTTCCCTGAATGGTGTCCTCCAGCTTCTAATCGATGACAATACATGAGGACACTCTGGTATTCCTCCTGAGGAATACACCTACGCCAGACGGAATCCGCTCCTTCATGATAAAGGACCGGATCCTCCCAATGGTAAGACTTGGCTTTCGCGAGGAAAGTCTCAAGTCTCTGTCTGGACCAACCTTGCGGAACTTTCTTAGCAACAAGAAAGTTCACAATGTCGGCATACCATGGCAGCGAGGCGACAGCAAGAATCGCCTCGTCGGGGAAGGTCTCGGTGATTGGTGTATCAAAGTCAGAAGTCTCAGGTAGTTCTAGTCGGGAGAGGTGATCCGCCACCACATTCTTGACTCCAGGCTTATCCTTGATAACAATGTCGAACTCCTGGAGTAGAAGGATCCATCTGGTCAGACGCGGCTTCGAATCCTTCTTATCCATTAAGTACTTGATGGCGGTGTGATCAGTGAAGATTGTGACTTTGGATCCTAAGATATGGGACCTGAATTTATCTAAGGCAAATACTACAGCTAGCATTTCTTTCTCTGTAACCGTGTAATTCCGCTGCGCGGAATCCAAAGTCTTGCTAGCGTAGTGTATGGCATATGGAAGGCCATCCCTCCTCTGTCCCAACACAGCCCCAACGGCAAAATCTGAGGCGTCCGTCATGATCTCGAATGGGAGAGACCAATCGGGTGGCTGAAGGACAGGAGCCTCTACAACCATGTTCTTGAGAGTATCAAAAGCCGAAAGACACTTATCATCAACTATAAACTCGGTGTCTTTCGCTAGAAGATCAGACAACGGTCGGGCAATTTTGCTGAAGTCTCGAATGAAACGTCGGTAGAAACCGACATGCCCGAGGAATGACCGAAGCTGTTTCAGATTTGACGGTGGATTGAGTTTCTTTATGATATCCACCTTGGCCGGATCCACCTCCATGCCCCGGTTGGAGATGATGTGACCAAGGACCGTCCCCTGAGTCATCATGAAATGACTCTTCTCCCAAGAAAGCACGAGGTTAACCTTCGTGCACCTCTGAAGCACGCGGTCTAGGCTAGAAAGGCAGGAATCAAAATCATCGCCGTAGACCGAAAAATCGTCCATGAAGACCTCCAAGAAATCTCCCACCATGTCCGCGAAGATCGAAAGCATGCACCTCTGGAATGTAGCCGGAGCATTACATAATCCAAAGGGCATCCGTTTGAAAGCATACGTTCCGAACGGACAGGTGAATGTCGTCTTTTCTTGGTCTTCTGGAGCAATAGCCACTTGGTTATACCCCGAGTACCCGTCGAGAAAGCAATAATGGCTCTTCCCGGCTAACCGTTCGATGATCTGATCGATGAACGGTAGCGGGAAGTGATCCTTCTTGGTCGCCTGATTCAAGCGTCTGTAGTCCACGCAGACGCGCCAAGAAGTCGGTACTCGGGTCGCAATCTCCTCTCCGTCCTCGTTGATCACTGTGGTGATACCCGTCTTCTTGGGTACCACATGCAAAGGACTAACCCATTTCGAGTCGGAGATGGGATAGATAAAGTCGGCGCTCCACCACTTGGATATTTCCTTCATAACCACTTCTCGAAGATTCGGGTTCAGCCTGCGCTGAAACTCACGAGATGGCTTGGCGTCATCCTCGAGAAAGATGTGGTGGGAGCAGAGAGCCGGACTAATCCCATGGAGATCGGCTACTGACCATCCGATCGCCTTGCGGTTCTTTTCAAGAATCGCCATCAGACGGGATTCTTGATCTTCGGTCAGATTAGAAGAGATGATGACCGGAAACATTTTCGATTCACCCGCAAGGAATCGGTACTTCATGCTTTGAGGTAGAGGTTTAAGCTCAGGGGGAGAAGGGGCAGGGAGGGCGGGTTTGATTAGAGCCTGGGTGTAGGCTACTAGATCAGTGTGCGTAAGCTCTACCTGCTCTGACTCAGAAAGATCTGGAGATGGCTTTTCTGATTGCTGACTTTGTTGCGCAGGCTCAGTCTCCAAGTTGGTTGTAGGCTCATTTGAGATTAAACGCGGAACATATTCATCAAAACTTTGCCAATCAAAATCCACGTCTATATCGGAGGGATCAGAATCAGAATAACAAGATTGAAAATCTGAATGATCATCATCAGAATCGTCGGCCTCAGCCTGTGATTGTGTCTGCTCTGAGACTGTGCTATCGAATTCGTCTTCATCTAGTATCTGCAACTCAGACTTATTTGAAGGCGTAATGAAAGAATGGATGCTCGGTTCGGCCCAAACGGCTTCATCGTCTGTCTGCACGAAGTCACAGTCTTGATGACTATCGGGCTCGTCATCAGATGCTCTCTCTGATTCAGGTGCTCTAGATTTCTGATCTTGGATCGTCTCTATATGTATACTTTCGCCCTGGACGCGAAAGTACACCTTCCCAGTACCATAGTCGGAAACGGCCTTTGCTGTTGCCAGAAAAGGTCGTCCTAATATGATTGGGGTATCAGCCACACATTCAGGGACCGCCATGTCTAATACGACAAAGTCCACGGGGAATTGCAAACCCTGAATGGTGACGATAACGTCCTCGATTAAACCCTTAGGCCTCTTGATTGATCTATCAGCAAACTGCAAGACCGTTCGGCTTGGTCGAAGAGGCCCGAACTCGAACTTGTCGAGTAAGGAAGATGGAAGGAGATTAATCGAGGATCCGCTATCTAATAGAGTCCGATCGAAAGTCTGATCGAGGATCTCGCATCTAACATACGGCGCTCCCGTGTCTGATCTTTTGGCTGGGAGACGATTCTGGATGGCGTGACAAGTTTCCTTGGTCAACACATGGATTTCAGAACAATGATTGCGCTTCTTCTTTCTGCGGACGGTGGTTCGTTCTTTTAAGCCTTTCTGCAGAAGAGGAATGTGAGCCAAGGCTTCCGAAAGAGTGAGTTGGATTGTGAACCTTTCAAGCATCTCTTTCGTCAGATCATTCATTTGAATCTTTTTGGGGTTTTCTTTTTTAGCACCTTTTCCTAAGCAGAGTGCTTTCGGGAAAGGTATCTGTACATCCTCCGGGTTAGTCTGTACAATCGGAGGATCAGAAGAAGTAAAAACAAAGATTTTTGGAGAACGGGGACTTGCTTTCTTTGAGCTAGCAGAAAGATCAAGATCTGGATCAACAATCTTTTTATTCTTCTTTGGAGTTCTCCTCTTTTTTACATTTTTTTGTGATTTTCTATCATCATCAGAAGAAATGAAAAATGGTAATGCAGCTGAATCGGCGTTCTGCTCTGGCTGCTCTCCAGACTTGGTGGATTCAGCACCACCATCTTCAGCGTCAAAGGTTGCGGCTTCAGCACCGCCATCAATGTCGTCTACAGGCTCGCTTGCGTGATCTGAGATATTGTCCTCGAGCCTAGTAGAGTCTCCGCCTACTGGAATCCTACCGCTCCTAAGAGAGATGAAGTCAGCGTCATCACAGTAGAGATAGTCATCGGATAATACCTGTGATTGGAGGGTGGGCTCGATCAAATCTACCTGCTCAGCCTTTCGCTTCAGATTGTTGGGGTTGGGTTCTATCTGAGCAGGCAAGGCGGACTTCCCCTTGACGAGGTCGGTGACATGGGTCTTGAACTCATCCATCTCTCGCCTAAAAGAAGCATGCTGATCAGTTATGAGGTTAGCGAGATACTCTAGCGCTGGGTTGTCATGGAAAGGTCCATGAGACCCGGATGAGTCGCCTCGTTGATACTGAGGCTGCTGCTGTGCTGGCTGCTGCTGTGGAGGGTATTGCTGTTGCTGAGGCTGGTAAGTGCTCTGCCTCCACTGAGGATACTGACGAGGACCAGAATGCTGCTGCTGATGATCTCGGTGCTGCCCCGTGAAAGTCTGCGGTTGTGGTTGGGAAGAGGTACCTGTAGACCATCGGAAACCAGGGTGATCGCGACGGATCCCTGGTTGCTGCGGCCGATCATACCAGATCCCATTGACCTCAGTCAATGGCTCAGACATCTCAGGATATGCTGGGGGCATAGATGCCAACGGCTGATCACTCTGATAGACCACCATCTGGGTGTCAGATGATGGTGCCTGCGGAAGCTGCGGGTATGCCGAGTGATGTTGAGCAGGCTCAGAATGCACATGGTAAATGTGCTGAACTGGAGGTCTAGGAAGTATGCCTCTGTCTCGGCTACCTGAGTCAGCCTGTGACCTCGAAGACCGATTGGAATCTGTATACAATTCTTGAAGGCACATAATCTGTGTCTTCAGGTCACTCATGCATTTCTCGAGATCATCAATCTTATTGATCTTATCTAAATTCTGGCACTTTTTCTCAATGATTTCCATTCGATCCAACTTCTGGCTAATGATCCCCATATCAGCTGCTGAGGATTCGAGAGAAACAGAAACATCAGAAGATGAATTCCCTTCAATCTGTGCCACTCGGGAATGCTGGTGATAAGTAGGTGGCTTCGTCTGGTTGTAGACTCGAGTCTGAGACATCGTAGTATAATTTTCGGCCATTTTCTCGTAAATGGCCCAGACTCGATCTTCGTGCATCGAGAAATACGAACCACCACAGGCGGCATTCACCAGCCCCTGCAACTCAGGTGTTAGCCCACCGAAGAAGCTCTGTACAAGAGTCGGCTTCGAAAGGTCGTGGTGGGGACACCGATCAATCAGATCTCTAAATCTGTCCCATGCCTCGTGGAACTGCTCGTTCCCGATCATGGAGAAATTACTAATCATTGCTCTAGCAGCATTTGTTCGACCTAAAGGATAATACTTGTTCAGATAAGCGGTTCTCAGTTCCGCCCAGGTCGAAACATATCTCCCTAAGTGTTTCAGCCAGTAGGCTGCTCGGTCAAAAAGGGAGAAAGGGAACGCGATCAGTTTGATCGTGTCCTCGTTCACTTCTGCATCATGCACCGTGCTGCAGATGAGCTCGAACTCCTGAAGGTGCAAGTGCGGCTCCTCAGTAGAAAGCCCATGAAACTTGGGCAGCAGCTGGATCGTCTGAGGTCGGAACTCGAAGTTCCCTCGGATGACAGGAAGACGGATCCATCGATGAGTCGTAGTAGCTCCAGGGTTGTAGAGTTGTTGCATCGTTCGGTTCTGATCCTCTGGAGGTCCATCTGGCTGCTCTTGATCCTCAGGTTGTTCAGCTACAGGCTGATCTCTCTGTGCTCGAAGCTGATTCAGCTCAGCTCGGACGTCATTCATCATTCTGCCTTGCTCCCTAATCTGATTCTGTATCGCTTCAAGGGAAGCAAGTAGACCACTGTTGATCGCAGCCTGATCGATCACTACAGAAGTGGTCTGCGGTCCTTTGCCAGCCATGTCGTCTGGAAAGGAAAAAGAGTCCAAATCAGGCTTCGCCAAGTCAATATGTAGCTGCTGATTATCTGGAGATGATGGTGATAGAGAATGATGAGGAGAAGAAATCTGAAAAGAGTTTCCAGGGTCAGAGTCACGCCTGGAAGGAGAATGTTGTTCTGATTCTGGCTCGAAGAGAAGGTTCTCGCGAACCGAGCCAGGAGACAGGGTCTTAGAGGGAAGAGGATGATCCTCTGGTTCAAAGAGGGGGTTCTCTTGAACCAATCTAGATGAATGGGCACGAGTGTGTGAGAGCGGTGCCGTAAGAGTCGGCTGAAGTGATCGTCTGCCCATCATCCTGAGAGATTATTGATCAGATCTGGAAGATTAGACTCACTCTGCAAGCAAACACAAGACAAACCCCGAGTTCACCAACGCAACCCTGGTGATGACCGTAAGAGTTCGGTCGTTTATCTTTTCGATTTTATGATTGATTGGCAAACAACGTTCTCTCAGATAAACGAGATTAGATAGGTGCCCAAGACTTCAACGTCGTACTGTCCCGAGTTCTCGCCAGGAATCACCTAGTCTCAGCCAGTATGGAAGTAAGTACGGACCGTTTCCGGCTACCCGTATTCCTTAAGGACCGAGCCTTACGCAGTGTCCTTTAAACCTCCCACTCTGCTAAGTAAACTCGGACCGTTTCCGGCTACCCGAGCTTACCCACTGAAGATAAGGTGATTGAAGACGTGAACTAAGTAGTATTTCGATAAAAGCCCGGACTCTGGCTCTACCTTATGTGTCGTCTCTCTCTCGCTGATCTGGAGATTCGATCGATGATTCGGTTTTTCGGGGATTGCTCTCCCAAAGCAAGTGAGTCCTTACGTTTATTTTAGAGTCAGATAGTGTTAGCAGTCCCTGTTTTAATTTTCGGTTTTCACTTTTTTTGGATATTTTCAGAGAAAAATCGTCTAACGTATTTTTGTGTTTTTGGGATTGGCCCTAGATACAAGCACCTAGGTGTCGAATCCTATGCAAACATCTAACTAAGCTAACCTACGATGCGCAGAGAAGGGAAAAATCGTAAAACACCTAACAAGCACCTATCTCGGAAAAGCCGCGGAAAACCGTCGAGAAAATCGCGATCGAGAAAAGCCGCGGTGGGTGCTCTGCTCCCCCAGGAGTACAGCCCTGGTGAAACAGACCCCGAGAAACGTACAAGTCGGGATGCCTTTACGAGGCCCCTTTCTACGACACTTTTTATATGCTTTTTTTTTACAAGAAATTACAAGAAATTCTAAGCTAATTGGTTTCGCGGTTCTGAGCTGCGCGGCTCGAGCTGTGCTGCACAAATCAGAAACAAGAAACCGTAAAGTCAGAGAAATAAAATCGCGAAAATGAAATATCTATCCTAAGGTTCTCGCGATCTCCTAGCGCTGCCTCCCCGGCAACGGCGCCATCTGATGAACACCACCTGATCACTTCTTTAATTCCTGCAAAAGAAATCAGAGAAAAAGTATTGGTCGTTGTATCGACCAGGTGAGCTTACCAGAAAAGATTAATCTTAATTAATCTTCTTTATTTTATTTATACTCCTAAACAAAGTGTATAGCGGTTTTGTACGGGAGTGTCGAACTCAGGGAGGCAAACTGTTTTAAACTAGGAAAATCAATGGAAAACCTAAGGATAAGTGTTCCCTAATTTTTATTGTATTTTTAGGAATTTTTCTGAATTTTTATTTGAATTTTATGAATTTTATATTGTTTTTGTAATTTTTATCTATTTTATGATTTTTATTATTATGAGAAATTATTTAAATTTTTATTTGATTTTAGTTTTGTAATTTTTAGGCTTTTAAAGGTTTTTATTATTTTTATGGAATTTTAAAGGGTTATTAAGATTTTTTTAATTTTTGGTTTGTTTTTAAAGGGAAAAAGGGAATTTTTATTGCAAACAGTGTAGTTTTTGTGATTTTTAAAGCTGAAATTAATGCGAAATTATTTTTATTTTATTTTCTGTAGAAACTAGATGAAATTCCCTTTAAAACGATAGGTTGCACGTTTTTAGGGGATTTTTATTGAGTTAGTTATGATTTTTACAAGTTTTTATGTATTTTTTGTGTATTTTGTATTTTTTTTATTGATTTTATTATTTAATTTTTATTTTATTTTGGGTCTAATATGTAATATATGGTAATATAGACTAACTACAATTTTTATATGATTTTTAAAAGTATTTTATAATTTTTATGGGGTTTTATATGTGTATATAGGGTGTATATAGGGTATTATATAAAGGAATAGGGGTATAAATGTAATAAAAGGTCACCGGCAGGGGCACGCTTGTAATATCAGAAAAGTTGAGGGTTGAGCGTGCAAAACTTCAGTTCATCACGCGCTTCGCCCGTGCTTCTGTCCTGTAAGGACTGAAATGTAAAATCGAGATCCTGCAAGGGCGTCCCTGCAAAATGTCCAGGTCGTCACACTCCTAGCACGAGCTGCTGGCCTGGGAGGACCTGTTTGTAATTCTAAAAACCTGTGAGGTCCTGCGTGCAAAATTCTCAGATCTCACGTGCTCGGCACCTGACTTTCAACGGCGAGGACCTGATTGTAATTTCAGAAACATGCAAGGGCACGATGTGTAAATTTCACAGGAGTCACGTGACCTGCACGCGCCCTTCTCTTCAGCTCTGCAGTCGACACCTGGCACGTGCTGGTCCACTCGATAGCGCCGATCTGACGGTTATTATTTGGGCGCGAAGCAACGGCCTGGATCTAATCTGGAGATCGACGCTGAGATCGGACGCTTCTGAAGCTCTCTCGATGAACAGGGATGAAGGCGGTCGATGTTGAGTTTCGATCGTCAAATTGATGCACTCCGCCGGTCGATCCTCGCTGCTGATGGCTCGAACAGCTGCGCCTCGAGTTTCCGCACCGGATCGACGACAAAAACTAGATCGATTCACTCCGATCGACAATCTGGAGGCGGTTGTTCCTCAGCTGCTCCGGTATCCTCGAGAGAACCTGGACCTGTGCAAATCACGCAATCTATACGCTCCAGGAGCTAAGCAACGTTCGATCGTCGTTCAGGTGTGACTTAGATCCCAGAGGCGACGTTCATGATCGGATGTAGGCGTGTTTTGTCGGAGGCGAAGGAGCCGATGGCCTGCAACCTGCACAACTACGAAACCACCTCTGGATCGAGGTTTCTAAGCCTCGATCAGATAGATCGTAGAAGCGGGAAGGGAAGTGGATGAATGAGGCTCAGCGAAGGTGAAGGAAAGCCTCTGAGACTCCGGTCGTCGGATACAATCGGAGGTGGACAGAAATGGAAACGAAGGTGGAGAAGTGGAATTCGATTGTCGATGAAGGCGTAGATCGGAGGGATTCGTGGCGATTGAATTGGATTTTCAACGAGAAATTATAGAATAGAGGGAGTGAGAGGAGAAGAGACTGGATTGAGAAGAGAAAGGAGAATCGGAGGGAAGGAGATAGAGAGGAAGCTAACCTGGAGAAAATGCTGATCGGAGAAGGAATAGCTAATGGATGTGATTGCCTGGGAGATGGAGCTCGGAGGAGCTCCTGGATCCTCGCCTCGACGCGTCGGCGGCTCGCGGAGGCTGGGCGCGCGCAATCGGCGGAGCAGCAGGGCTTCGCCTAAGGCACGGCGATCTCGCCGATCTGACTCCCTCTCGCTCGGCGGAGCAGGGACGCGGGAGGCTGTCACCCTCGGGCCTCTCTCTCTCTCTCGCTCGAGCTCTGGTGGAAGGAAGTGCAAATGGCAGATGATCTGAGCTCGGGGGGGTTGACATGTATTTATAGGGAGAAGGTCAGATGAATCTGGACGGGTTCACGGCCGGAGGGGGGTCGTTAGCCGAACGATCGGGTAGTTGGAGCGGTTGGACAGCTGGAGCTCGGAGGAGAGGACGGAGGAGAAGCTTGGGCGCGAGGAAGAAGGAAGGAGCTGAGAAGGCTCGAAGCTCGCAGGGCCTGGCGGTTTTGAATGAAGGAGACGGTGAACAGTGCCTGGGCGGGCACTGTTCACCCGCTGACCGGTTGATCGCCCAATAAAATTTAAGTAAATATAAAGTAAATATATAATTAGTTAAGTTAATTAAATAAGTAATAATAGTTATTATTTATTAAATTAATTTTTATTTTATTTATTATATAATTTTATAAATTATTTTTATGAATATAAAAATATATTTTTATTTACTTTTTATAAGTTTATTTTGTATTTTTAAATAGATATGTGTATGTGTATGGACCTATAGGTATCTTACCTATGTCTATACAATTTTTTTATTATTTTTATTTTATTTAATTTTTTTTTAAATTAAAAATTTTTTTAGTTTTGGATTTATGTTATTAATAATTTATAAATAATATCTACATTATAAAGAATTGTTTTATTTATGTATAAGTATAGGTGAGCTACCTATGTATGATATAGACCTATATATACATATTTTTTTATTATTTTTATTTTGTAATTTTTATTTTTACAAAATTTTATTATTAATTCTTTTATCTATTATAAACAAGTATTATAGACATTTTTTTACAAAATATTAATTTATAAAAATATGGAATATTGGGGAAGATAGGTACTATGTACAAGAAGAGCCAAAAACCTAACTTTTGCATATGGACCCCAAAAATTATGCACCCAATTTTATAAAATAGTTTAGGAGATGCTATATACAATTAAAGGTGAGTTTGGGTGATTTGGAGTTTTTATTTGCAAGTTATGGGTCTGTGAAATTTAGATTTTGGCTTTTTATTTTGTGTATAATTTGTGCATTGATTATTATTTTTGGGCAAACTCAATTTTGTATTTTTATTTAAATTATTATCTACAACTTTGATGAAGGAAGTTTTCAAGTTTGAAGTGGTCTTGATGATAAATAAAATAAGTGAGATATTTACATTATGGAGAGTGGATAATTTATTTTTTTGGTCTTGGTTTTCTTTGTATTTTTATAGGTTAAGATCCTTATCTCTCCCTACTTATTTCTCTTGTCGACCTGGTCAATATTGACCTGGTCTCGGGGTTAGGATCAGTCTGAATATTTTATATCCAGCCTTCTTTTTTTATTTTTATTTTCCTTTTTCTCTTTATTCTTTTATTTTGGTGAAAATAAGTGTTAATTATATAATATTAATATTTGTGGTTAGAATGTTAATTACATGGAATTAGTGGCTATTTACATGTATTTTACCAAGGATTTTAGCCAAAATGAAAGAATAAAGGAGATGAATCATGGATTCATCAGGGGTCTAGTTGCAATTACTGAAATAATGTGACTGAGACAAATGCGTACAGGGACTGGAATGCAAATACCTAAACCTGGAGGTGTTTTTATGCAAAACTACCAGCGGGTACGTGCGGGGGCACATGAGGCATGGCGAGGTGGACATGAATGCCAATCCCCAGAGTGACAAGTACCCGGGTGCAAAAGTTCTCCCAGACACATTCGGGGAACGTGCGAAGCTAGGCTTGGGCATGTGGCTCGGACCGAGGCTCCATATGGCATCCGACGTCGTTGCGGTGCGCCCGAGGTCACTGAATCGGGCGCGAGGCTTGGACAGGTGGCATGGCATGTGTCGAGCCGTCGGATCAGCTCTATCCAGCGGTCGAAAAACGGGCATGCCTCAACGACTGGGATCAAAGGAGGGGGGAAATCAGACAATGGTTGTGCGTCAACCCCCTCCTATAGTGTTATTCCTCTAGTCTTGAGAATGAATCAAGGTGAAGACCTCGATCCTACGATCGTTGTGCGCCGACGATGCAGGTGGTGGAGGATGGAGGAGTCCGACAAGCGGTGGCGGAAGAGTTGGTGGCGATGGATGAAGGTGGCGTAGCTTTTCTGGTACTTGCAACCTAAAAGGGGTAGAGGGTATGCTCGAGCCACGACTCGTTCGTGGGATGGTGAATGAACGGGAATAAGGGTCTGTGTCGATGTGGAGGAGACAGAGTGTGGCTCTGATATTTGCAAGATTGGAGAGGGGAAGTCAAAGGTGCGGGTGATGTTCGGTGATCAAGGGAAAGGGAAGGCAGAGGAAAGAAGATACCCCGGGAAAGGGAATTGATGAATATGTGATTCATCACTCTAAAAGTTGAAAATAGAGCTTTGTTCCTGAGTAATTAGAGGCATATTTCCACTTATATTGCACAATTAGCATTCATGCATGCATAAATAATATCTGCATTTTAGCATTCATATTTGCATTAAATAAGGAGCCAAATTCACTTGTAATTGTTCACCTATTTATTTGTATTTTTGTACCCACTCCAAAGTCAATAAAACCATCTCTATACTGTGTATATTACTAAATAATAATATAAGGAAAAGGCCACAAATTCCTAACTTGTAAAATTACCCAATAAAACTCCAAACCCAGTTGGAGACCTCAGACCTTAGAATGCATATATCTATCTCATACCACTTCTGATCTAGGTCTACTCACTTTTAGATTAACATATATTCATAGACCTTCAAAATGAGACCAATTTCATTTGAATCGGAGCTCGTATGCAAAACTTGGGTTTTGGGACCCCCATTGTACAATATATGTATGTATATTTGTACCCCTTATATTTTTGTATTTTATTTTACCTCATATCCGTTTTTTATCAACATGAAACTTGTAGATCTCATCAAGATCTACAACTTTCATGTTTTGAGTTTTTCCGAATTCGGCCATCTTCTCTCTCTTATTCCACATTTTTTCTCAGTCATTCAGATCAGGCAACGTGGCGCCCTCTGGTTGCGCCACACGGCCCGCTCACATCGCGCCATGTGCCCCTTTTCTCCATCGTCCGATCCCTTCTCTTTTCTTCAGATCGGAGCCATCCAAATGCGTAGCTGATTTCCACCCTCCGATCTTCTCCAGATCGCATCTCCTCCATCCGTTAGCGCCTCGCCCTCAGCAAGCCACGTGTTGGCTTGTGAGCCCTCCGATCTTCTCCAGAATCCTTCATCCCCACCGCACACTTCCACACTATCCTTGGCCCTTCTACCAGATCCTCCAGATCTCATCCCAGCCGTCCCTTAGCGCCTTCACCTGTGCCCGCCACGCGTCGTATCCCTACCCATTCAATCACACCACTCTGATCTAATCCGGGCCCTCCCCTTACGCCCTTCTTCTGGACGTTGGATCACTCGATCCAACGGTCCAGAGATCGTCTTCTACCTCGTGCCTGCCTTCCTCGCACACGTCGCCCACTCCACGTGCCCTTCACCCCCTTCCTATTTTCTCCGCCACCACAGCCATCATCTCCACCCTCTAGCACCTCCACCTCGTAGCCCATGACTCCCTTATCCTCGCCAGCCACCATGAACTCCATGAAACCTGTCGTTGTAGCTAAACGACCCCCACGAAACCTTGCCTCCCATCACTGTCACACCCACCTTCTTCCTATAAATACCCTACCTCCGACCACCTTCGATCAGATCCGCCATTGCAAGAGGTGTCCTAGAGCTCATAGCTACCCATTGGTGACCGCAATTGAGAGTAAAACCGAGCGAAGATAGGCCTTCACCTACGGCGAGATCCACGGCGTCGCCACGCCATGCTGCAGCTCCTCGACGAGCTGCTTGAGCTCGGGCCCTCTACCGTCCCTCGAGTGACGACCGGGAGCATCATCTGAGCTTCCAAGCCCCAGGTAGACACCTCCATTCTTCCTCCGATCTTCTTCTTTTTTCCCTTCGTTTTTCTCTTAATTTTTCCGCCTCCTCCGATCAATCCTGCTCTCACCTGATCATCCACCGAGCTTCACCTCGAAGCTCTGATCTTCGCGTGCTATCACATTCGCCCCGACGACACACAACACCTCCTCCGACCAAAGCTCCACCTTCACGATAGAGGAACACCACTCCGGCCATCACCACGACACTCCTCAGACCTCGCTGCACTCACACACATTCCCACAAGCACGAGCTCCATTCTTTGGCCCCAACTAACCCTACAGGTGCCCCAAGCTTCATTGGCCGGAACTTCACCGGAGCTTAGCTCGAGCTTCTTCGCCACTGGCGTGCAGACCTCTCCAGCCTCATCCAGGACCTCCGGCGGACCCCTACACTCCCACGATCAATCCGAGCAATTCAGGAGCCGCATGCGAGCTACACCGAGCACGGGGAGAGGAGGTGGAGCAAGGAGCTCAACGCCGGAGCCCCGCCAAGTCTGCCGCAGGAGGCGACGAATCGGAGAAGAAGACATACAACCACCGTTGGATCAGCTCGATCCAATGACCCTCAGCACGCCATGTCACCTTGAGCCTGTGGGTGTTAGATCATCCAGATCAAGCGGTCCTGGTTGCGCCACGTAGCCGCTGCCCCATGCTCCAGTCCCTGTTGGATCTATCTTGATCCAAAGATCGATAGGCAGCCACGTCGATGTCATCAGCATCGTTGGATCATTGCGATCTGACATCTCCAGAGGCGCCACACCACCAGCACCAGCAACCGTTGGATAACACACTGATCCAACGGTCCACATCGCGCCACATATCCTCGTCCGAGCCTCTTCCCCGACCCTAGGCTCGGAGCTCCCGAACCCGAAGCTGATCCGAGCCTCCAACGCTTCCCGAGCCTCCGCCCGAACCTCGAACGACGTCCGAGCCTGGTCCTGCACGTGCTCCCCACGTGAGGGCTTGGTATTTTGCACAGAGGCCCCCGAAGGTTTTGGAAATTACACTTTGGTCCCTGCCAAGCGTGTTATGCGAGGCTCACGTGACTCTAAGGGAAAATTGCATCCACCTCCCCCGTATTATAGGTAATTGCATTTAAGTCCCTGTCAGCACGTTTTATTTCAGTAATTTTATTTTTTGTATTTGCAATTGGGTCCCTATCTTTGCACGCATATTTAGGTGTCCATTTGGCATTTTTTTCAATTCTAAAAATTGCACGATGTAGCCCAAATTGTCCTTTATCTTATGTGACATGTGTTTCATTTTTGTGACACCTTTGGAATTTAATATTATTAAATTGGTGAAATTTTCCATATTTTTCCCATTGTATGCCTTAAATTCATATTAAATTCCTTGTTGCTCTAAAAATCACCATTAAATCACATTAGACTTAGGATAATTTATTTTACATTGTGCCCAAAAATCATTGCATTTACACGCATCACGAGGCCTGAATAAAGTAATTAGTGATTTCCTTAATTGATTTTTAATAGGTCCAATTCACATAGAAATTTAGGTTTATTAATTTTCCTGGATTCATCATACTTAGATCTACCTAGGATAATTTTTAATCTAGAAATAATGTGTTTTGGTATTTACTAAAATTAATTTTGTAAAAATCACCTTGAATTCATATTTTATTCACAGTAAATTTATAAAGTGTCAGAAAAATCCCAAAAAAATTAGTGTAGCTTAATTTCATTGCATTTCATATTTTGGCCAAGTCTCATAATTTTTGGAATTCATTTCATCATATTTCTGATATAACTTGTAAAACTTGCCTGAAATTGCATTTATTTTTCCATTATTGCATAAAAATTGCTTAAAAAGACAAAAAATAATCCTATGAAAATGTGACCTCTGAATTCACTTCAAATTCACCTAAGGAGACAGCTGCCTTCCTGAGTTCGACCTTGGGCTTGCCCACGTAAAATAAATCTGCCGCTCGTATTTAACTAAACATTAATTAAAAGTGGTATTTTTGACGTAGCCTTGATTATCCGACTACAACGAACATAATATTTAATTTGACCATTAATTTGATCGAATTAACAAGGGTGGTCAGACGCTCGTCAGGAATCTCAAAGCTTCTCGGATCTTCGATCGAAGCCACGCCGATGCTGATCTTAGGTAGCATCGTGAAGGAGTTGCAGCAAGGGATAGGCCCTCAGATCTCACCGATAGAGAAGAGGGTCTTCGCTTATGGGTATAAATGCATTGTTGTCACCGGTGGATGGGCTCCCGAGCTCTCTCTCCCCTCGCTTAGGGAAAATGGCAGATCTTGCGCTATGGGGCGGAGGAGAATGCTTTATGGGGAGAGCGGCTAGGGTCCACGAGGGAGTTGGGGGCAAAGAACGATCAAGGGTGGAGATCAAGGCAGTGTAGATCGTGGCGTGATGGATGGAGGTCTAGATCAGCGAAGGCGTTGCAGGATACGCAGGGGTTCATGAGGAAGGGCGGTCGTTCGATCGGTCGAGATGGAACAACCATGGTGGCGACATGTGGTTGGCAACAAAAGAAGAGAAGAGGTGTGCCCCCAACCATTGGATGGGGAACCCTTTACCCACTGGTCGAAAAAAGCGGGAATAAGTGGGGGAGGGGGTGGCGGCACGTGGTGGCTCCAAGATCTGCCACGTGTCATGCCCAAAAAATTTAGAGAATAAATACAAAGAAAAATCAATAAAAATATTAAACGAGGTCAAATTAAAAAATGTCCTTCGTGAAAGTTGTTTGTATCGACGGGATCTACAATTTCGTGAAGGAATTAAAACCAAAATCAATCATCTATATGAAGTGACATTTTTTGTGATACTTTATGCCTATAAAATATCGTATTTTTATATTTATATTTTTGTATTATTTTTAAATAAGATAAAAATCATAATAAAATCAGAGAAAATACAGAATAAATATTTACAACTTAAGCTATTTTTTGTTTGGATTTTCAATATTAAGAAATTAAAAAGATAAAATAAATAACGTAAAGGGGACATATGTACAATATACAACGAGGGTCCCAAAATCCAAGTTTCACATATGAATTCCAATTCTTTTGAATTTGATCTTGTTTTGAAGGTAAATGAACGTACATTAATTTAAAAGTGAATATGGGTCAATAGGAGACTGTATGAGAGAGATGTTCATGTTTTAAGGCATTTAGTCTCAAACTATGGTTTGGGTTATATTGGGCAATTTTTCAAGTTAGTATTTTTTAGGATTTTTCATGGATGAAGGTCAGTAGTATGTACACAATGGAGTTCGTTTCATGTGATTTGGAGTTATAATAAAATCTTCAAAAATCAGTGAAGTTAGTTGTTTTACAGGTCAATTCTACACGGGATTCTTGGCTCCTTATTTGATGTAATGATGAATGATAAAATCTGAATATTATTTATACATGCAATAATGATAATTATGCAATTTAGATGATTAATGCCAATGAATTTTGGGTAACTGAGCTTAGTTATCCTCTTTAGAATGATGAATCACATATTCATCAACCCCCTATACTTAAACTATGCTCGTCCTCGAGCAACTAGAGAATGAATGATTTAGTTGGATCAACACCTGACTGTGCATGTGGAATACTCGACTCGATCTATTAAAGAACTCTCAATTTTAGTGATCCCAAAATCCTGAGCTGAATCGAACTCTAGTCAAAAGGTATCCAACTTCTCTAGTCTTGAGACTCTCTTTGTATACATATACAATAAGAATATGACATCTAGTGTGTACTGCAGTCACAAAAGTAGAGTCAAAACATCCCCCAAGGTTCCACTCCAAGAGACTCTCTTAAGGACCCAATCCTTAGCACATATGGAATAAATCCTTTCTTGCATATAATCCACCGTCTCTTTACTTGTCAGTCTTAAAAGTGTAGATGGAAGGCCAGTTGATAGAGGGCACATGTTTATGTAATTTTCTTCTCTCCCTCTCATTGGAACAAATATCCTCTCGAGTGCCTTATTAACTCAACATATGTATTTTAGATTGTTGATCAGTGTGTCCGTCAAGAGAGTTCGGAGTTGTATGCACTTGTTTTCCTGGGAGTACATTGGGGTGTGTCTTTTTTGAGTACCTATCGTACCGTCGACACCCATACTTGTATCACTATACGATGCATAGCCCTTTTTGGGTGCTAGCCCATCTCCTGGTCCTAATAGCTTTGGTCCAAGTGGATATTTTGAAAAGGTTGAGAGTGCTCGCCTTTGGTGGAAGCTCTTTGTATTTGTAATTGTAATGAGAGCGCTTTTTATGAGAGAAATTCTCTCAAAATTTATTTGATGGTTGGCTAGCTCCACTACTTTTACCAAGTTTGCGCATACTGATCAACAATAATTATTTAGTATCATCATACCTTGGCACATAGGTTACTATCAAGAGATTAGTATAAGAACCATGTTCTCATACTAGCTGAAAGTGCTGACACTCAGGTTTCATGAAGCCTTCATCGATTTTATCCCAATCTTGAGCATCATAAGATCAGGTCCAAATTCGATCCCCTCATCCCAGATCCTCAAGTGAAATACCAACTCATCTCATCATAACCTCAATCATGCATATGAGGTGTTGATCTTATTTTAAGGAAGAGACTAAGTATGCAATATAACACACCCATTTTTCAAACTAGAGAAGTGTGAATAATTAAGTCGTAGACCCTGACTAAGGTTAGTTAACTCTGAATCTTAGAACCTCATAAACCAAGTGTCATTGAACTTCTCAAGTCTTGTATGAGTGTGTAAGTGGCAGGGATACATCCAACTAAAGAATGCATGGATAAATGAGATGTTGAATGAAGTGCAAGAGTGCAAAAAGTTTTTTAGAGATTTTAATGTGACATTTTTATGAAAAATGAATAAGAAGCCAATTTTCAAAACTTTTATTGCATACACGATTTGACACAACAATGTTAATTGTAATTTTATTTTTTTTATTTATTTACAAGAATATTACCCACCCTGTAAATAAAGTATAGACTTACGTGAAAGTACAAGTTATGGGTAAAATATGTACAAAGTATATGCCCCCCATATTTGGTGAGTGCCATGTCCTCTAAGCACAAGAAGCGTAGAGAAACCATATCTCAGGCTAAGCGTAAGAGAGTGAAAAAGAAAAGAAAACAGAAGTCGGCTTTCCTCCCTATACTTAAACTGTGGACAATCTAAATATAGAAGAGGAGCGAGAATGGGGTAGACAAGAGAAGAAGTAGATGAGAAGGGTATATACAATGAGCATCGGGTCCCCCATACTTAGGCTCTGGTCAGCCTAAGTATTGGAAGAAGGAGTAGTGATCCGATGAGATTTGGAGAATGTACAAGTGAATGTGTGAAGAATTAAGATGAATTTGTATAGCTTGGGTCCGACTGCTTCTCCTCATGAAGCTTGTTCTGATGTGTCTCCATTGTGCTCGCTCTGCATGAAGTTGATGACCTCGACGTGGACTAATTGCTCTTTAGAATCGACACAATGCATCAACACCTGCCCATTAACTGAAAATGTCTAGGTATTACCTCTGAGATCAGCATGCCAACACTGCCATAGTTGTGCACATCCGTGACAATGTAGGGACCCATCCATTTAGAATCGAGTTTCTCGTGAAACATCTTAACCTGGCGTTAAACAACCATACCTTCTTCCTAGGGACAAAGGTCTTATGCACTTATGTGTTGATCATTCCATCTCTTGACCTTGTCCTTATAGATCACACTATTGTCATACGACTGATTTCAGATTTCCATAGCTAGATCATCCTAAAAGGTGAAGTACCGAGTGGAGTCTTGTAGGCTATCCTATAGGCCCACAGAATTTGGTCCAAAAGCTGAGATCGGTTCTTTCTATCAGGATGAACCAACTTCTGAAGAATACTCTTTACTTCTCTTTTAGAAACCTCTTCATGCCATTAGACTGTGGGTGGTAACTGGTAAGAATTGGCTACTCTATGCTCGGATGTATAGTCCTTAACCAATGATCTCATTTCTCTGTTCAAAAAGTGGCTACCCCCATAAGAAATCAAAACCTTTGGAACCTCGAACCTCACAATGATATGATCCTTGATAAACTTATAGAAAGTCTTGATGTCTGCAGTTCGGGTCGGGATAGCCCCCACCCACCTTGACAAATAATCAATCGCCAACAATATGTACTCATGTCCACTGTTGTTGGGAAAGGGACCCATAAAATCAATTCCCCATGCGTCAAAAAACATCATAGATATTCATCGGTTGGATGGGCATCTCATCTCTATATCCAACAATCCCTCCCATTCTTTAACAAGTCGGACGCGACCGTACAAAATCAATGGCATCTCTAGAAAAGGTCGGCCAATAAAATCCACATTGGAGTACCTTGTGCACGTTTCTCTTTCCCGAATGGTGTCATCCAAACTCAAGTGTATGACAATATGTGAGGACACTCTGGTATTCCTCCTGAGGAATACACCTTCGCCGAGTGCAATCCGACCCTTCAAAGGAAAGGAACAGATCGTCCCAGTGGTATCTCCTCGAATCCGACTTCAGTCGGTCAATACTGCTCCTAGTCCAACCCCGAGGAACCTGCTTGGAGACAAGGTAGTTCACCATGTTGGCATACCATGGGAGTGGGTCAATAGCGCAAACTGACTCGTATGGGAAAGTTTCTCAAATATGTTCACTATCATGATTATCTTTATGCTCAATTCGGGAAAGCTGATCAACCACAACATTTTCACTCCAGGTTTATACTTAATTTCCAAATCAAATTACCGGATTAACAAGACCCGCCAAAGAAAATGCGCCTTTGCATCCTTCTTTTCCATTAAGTACTTGATTTTTGCGTGATTAGTGAAAATCTTCACCTTGGAGCCCAAAAAATATGATATGAACTTCTCTAGGGCCCAAACTACTGCACACATTTCCTTTTTCAGTCATTGTTTAATTTCTCTGTGCAGGATCCAAAACTTTGCTCGCATAGTGAATCACATAACGGAATCCCATATATTCTATGCCCTAATGCTCCGACAGCAAAATTCGATGCATCAGTCATGATCTCAAAGAGAAGAGATCAGTTGGAAGCTTATAAGATAGGTGATTCACAAATCTTTCTTTTTAGGAGCTCAAAGGCCTCTAGACACTTGTGATCGACAATGAACTCGGTGTCTTTTCCTAAGAGCTCAATCAGTGGACGGGCGATCTTTGAAAAAGCATGAATAACTCTTAGGTAAAATCCAACATGCCCTAAGAAAGGCCTCACTGACTTGAAATTGGTTGGTGGCTCAAGTTTCTTGATCACATCCACCTTGGCAAGGTCAACCTCCATTTCCTTTTTTGAAGATGACGTGCCCCAACACAATACCCTCCTTTACCATGAAATGTCTTTTCTCCTAGGAGAGCACCGGATTAGCATCCCTATACTTTTGAGGACTCGGTCCACGTGCGCTAAACATGTATCAAAGGAATCATCGTATACCGAGAATTCATATATGAATACGTCCAAGAAATCTCCCACCATCTCGGTAAATACAACGATCATGCACTGTTTAAATGCATCCGGGGCATTGTAGAGTCCGAAGGGCATGCACCTGAATGCGTAGGTGCCGAATGGATACGTGGATGTGGTCTTTTCCTGTTCCTCAGGAGCTATGGCTACCTGATCGTAGCCCGAGTACACATCAAGAAAACAGAAGAACGTTTTCCCTGCGAGTCTATCCAAAATCTGATCAATGAATGGCAGATGAAAGTGGTTTTTCTTGGTCGTGGCATTCATGCATTTATAATCGTCACAGATGTGCCACGGTGGGTACTCATGTTGAGATCTCTTCCCCCTTCTCGTTGGTGACCATCTGACTTCCCAACTTCGGGACAACATGAAGCGGGGCCACCCATTTGGAGTCAGAAATAGGGTATATAAACCATGCTTTGCACCATTTATCAATTTCTTTCTTAACTACTTCCCGTAGATTAGGGTTCAGCCTCCTCTGAAACTCACGGGAAGGTCTCACATTATCTTCAACATATATTTGGTGCGAGCAGAGAGCATGATTGATTCTCATGAGATCCGAAACAGTCCAACCAATAGCTTTGTAGTTACTCTCAAGAACTTCTAGCAACCTGGAATCCTATTATGCTATTAATTCTGAGCTAATGATCACATGAAATCTCTCTTTGGGTCTCGCAAGAAACACATACTTGAGTGCAGGAGGAAGTGGTTTCAACTCTTGCAAATCTGTATCATCGATTAAGTCTGGCTGAGTGGCATATGAGTTCAGCTCTATGTTGAAGGAGGATGGATCAAACTGTGATGTGCTGGCCACCAATTCTGTTGAATGGTGAGTTGAATCATCAAAGAAATGCGGTAATTCGTCAAAAGTCGAGTCCGACTCATCATCTTTGTCCCTTGATTATTCTGAAAGAGGGTGAACCGAAAGATCTAAAGGGATCTCAGAGTCATCAAGGACATAGGTATCTGTGTTTCTCACGAGATCAAGCAACACCTAGCAAACTACATTGTGCACTAATTTCTCTCCATATGAGAGGGTCTCGCTCTGTTTTGCTGGAGTCTGTCTCCCATCCCAGCTGTGTTGATCATCTTGCAATATGCCTATGAAGATTATGAGTACTCGGTACTAGATTCTGAGTCAGGTCTTTGCCATTTTATCTGTTCATCTCTAAGTTTACTTCTCTGCTTGGAGATCTGAACTTCGTCATTCATGTGTTGTAGTCGAATGTTTCTCCAATGATCCTCAGGAAAGGTCACCTAAGAATGATTTGATATTCCCTCCACTGATTGGGAATCTCCATATCAAGGACAGTGAAGCTCACTTTGTACTCTTGCCCCTCAATTGATATAACAACATTCTTCACTTCTTCCTTAGGTATTTTCATTGACCGATATGCAAATTAGAGTAGAGATGATGATTTTCTGATTGGACCTAACTCCAATTTGTAATATAGTGTTATGGGAAGAAGGTTCATTGAAGAACCGTTATCTAGAAGAGTGTGTGCAAACATAATGTCGTTGATACAACTCTCCACATAGTAAGCACCCAAGTCTCTCTTTTTCCTTGGTAATTGTTGATTCTTGACACATTGAGTAGTGGCTACTGATAAGACGTGAGTTTTCACATACTGGTATGATTTCTTCATGCGAGTCATTGTAGGCGTGCATCTCATTTTCAAGTACTTCTGAAATGTGGGATTGTTAGACACATACTGTTCAAATGACACCTTAACTGTGATGTTCTCTTGACAAAATTGTGCCATTTCCAGTCATCTTGATGGATTTTCTTAGATTTGCACTTTCCTCCCATTAGAGCAGGGGGAAAGGAATATAAGTAATCGAGACAGGAGATGAAGAATCTGAATCATTACTAGAAACATCATGCTTAGATTTAACTGAAACTGAGTTCTTATTACATAAATCTGTGTTCTTCAACTGAAATTTAAAATCTAGATTGTCTACAACATGTTGTTGAATTAACGATGAATGTAAATCTGCCACAACCGGAGGTACAAGGTCCTCTGTAAACTCCATGGTGTTCTCATGTTGATGATGCACTCGTGTCCTCTTCTCTTTCCTCGAGTATTGATCCTTGATCTTTGTTAAGGGATGGTGAAAACTAATGCAACTCCTCCTGGTCCTCTAAAGTCTCGTCAGGTCGAGCTTCAGAGATGATCCTCTCCACTCCCCTTGCCCGGTCAGACACGGTCTCGGTCCTTCTAATCCTGAGTGACATAGCGTTAATATTGTCAAACAAAAGGATCTCATGTTCATATCTAAGAGAGTCTGAATAGTATTACTGATCAGACTGGTGAGATTGAGATTTGTTCAAGCTATTGGGTTTAGCTTGAACTTGGGCTAGGAGGGAGGAAGATGGGGCAAATTGCTCGTCTCTCCAATGTGACAAGCAATTGACATCCAAAGTAAATCCTGAATTTTGTTCTGATTGGAACGGAGATCCTCGAGAATCTGCTGCTGAATATCTATAGGTCCTAACGAAGAGGTGTAATGATGCGAGGAAGTCGAACATGAAGATTGACCATGGTGGCCTGATACTGTTGTTGTTGTCTTTGTTGCTGGGGTAACTGCTGAGATTGCAGGCCCTGTTGGCTCACCTTGTATTGACCCTGATGGCCATACTGCTTCTGTTGCCTCTGTTGATGGGAGGGATATGAATCCGGGTTGTGTTGTGCTGGATAGGGTGTAGAGGTAAATGCTGTGTTGTAGAAGGTCGGGGGACGTTGGCATGACTGACGATACCTCGTGTTTCCCTACCGAGCAGGGTCCTGTGTATACTAAACACCATTCACTTCCCATACCTGGGGAGGCTCCTCTTGGACTATCTCAGCTGGTGGTATCCGCTGCTGAAAAGATTGGGCATAGGACTGATCTTGAACCCAAGGCTGGGGTTGTCCTGACATCGGTTGCTCCTGAATATGGTGTACGCGAAAGATAGGAGCATAATATGTAGTCATGTCATGTATCTTAATTTAGGATACCTTCTTACTCATCTCCTCCATTTGCTTCGGAATCTTGGAGATTCTACTATCAAGTTCATCTATCCTCTTGTCGATCCGCTCCACAACTACTAATTTGTCTACAATGATGTCCATATCCTGGGCAGAATCAACCACAACATGTTTTCCCCCATAGAAAGGAGTGTAACGGGGAATCAGTGTATGCCCTGCTGGCAATCTGTGATGGCTTGTCTCAACCATCTGCTCGAATACCTTCCAGACAGTATCCACTCCTCGTGATATGTAATTGCCTCTACAGGCACTGCTCACTAAACCTTGCACCTCAGGGTTGAGACTGGCATAAAGAGACTAGACCAAGATGTTATCATCCATACCATAACACATATACTTCTATAAGAGATCCTGGAACCTATCCCATGTGCCAAAGAAAGGCTCGCTAGGATGCTGAGAAAAGCTGATAAGCTTGTCCTCATCTAATTCGTTTTATTTATAGGGTAAAACTTCTTCAAGAAATGTCCTTGAACTGGGCATATATAGTGACAATTACTCCTAAGTTCTTCACTCAATAATATGCTTTGCCTCCCAAGGAAAAAGGAAGGGCAGTAAGCCTGATATAACATTGTCTAACTCTAGGTTGTCTAAGGAATGCGTAGGGTTCATCAGTGGCATTCCTATTGAAGTGTGGCAACAGGTTCAGAAATTACAGCTTCAATTCATATTTGAAGGATAGGGGACTCAAATAATTTATCACTCTGTACTACCCTGGATTGTATGCCACCTCCATTGGTGGGCCAACCCCAACATTCAAATGCCCTATCGCGACCCCGAATCTCGGGCCGTCGGATCCTCCCATATCCGGATCTGGTTACTCAGCAATAATTTATTCAGCAATCACAACTAACATTCAGAAAGAGATTGCAAATAAAAATACTCAGAAGGAAGTATTTCAACACTTTGCATTCACAAAATAAAGTTTACATGATCCATTGTCCACTACAACCCTTTACATGTACATCAACTTGAAGGAAATACACAGAAATATTATTAACTACCTTACATAGAAAAGCTACTATGGCTGGCTGGATGTCTAGTGTGTAAGCTGTACGGATTTTTAAAGTCCTTGCGATGGCTCACCGACACCTGTTGGGTTTTTTGTAAATCATAGGATAAAAATTAGCGAATGCTAAGTAACGAAGAAGAGAAAAGCAAACAAATTGTGTAATTTTGCAAAACTTGTTATCACAAAAGTTTTCATTCCTTCTCATTAATTTAAGTCCTATTCCTTTTCTATTCCACGTCAGGGATTATTCTAGGGGAACCCCACCATTCTTGGACTCCAAAGCTGTGGAGACTTCGAGATTGGAGATTGCGTTGATCTTGGTAAGCTTATGCCGCCGTACGTCGCCTCAACCAATCCTCTAATACTACCCTGACAACTTTCTTTATCTTTTATTAACCAGGGTCTCAACCCTTAGTCTGGAAAACAAATGAGCACACCATCATCAAGGATTCGGTTGCTTAAAACCTCAAGCTAACATTAATCATATAACCTAGCGGCTTTAAATACATGTTGTCGTGACCCAGCTGCTATTGAACCACCCGTGCCTCCACATGGCACGACCACATCTTCCGTTGTTCAACCAGAATATATTGGCTCTCGGTACCATGCGTTGCAAATCATTCATTTCGTGTGCACTTATCATAATAGGGCAACCGTGTACCACCTAGGTAGGGAAACACCAATACGAGTTCCTTCTGACAAACCTACAAGCTGCATGCCCGACCTGTAGTTCTACTCTCAGTCATCCTTAATGTGACTCACAACCCTTTTCAGGATCTAACTCAAAACTCATCAATTCCCATGATGTAATTCCTCAATTCAGCCTTATATTTGCATAACCATAAAATTCTGAGTACAAGACTTACACATATATTAATTCATATATTTATATACTCATAATTATGCTCATTTTTACTTCCAAACCCTAACTTTCCGAGCCACTGCATCAATTCGATGCTTAGACCTTATTTTAGTTGAAATCACAAAGCAACTTTTCATATTTTCTCAAAAATAACCAAATTAGGGTTCTTCGTAGCAAAGAACATAAGATAAGAAATTTCAACGATCTTATATGAAAACCCAACAGTAAAAGGAAGGATTTTGTTACCTAATCGAGCTCTCTCTCGCGTATGTAGTGCTTTGTCGTGTTTCATTTTCAGAAAGGATGATTTAAGGCTCCTGAAACAATCGAATTTCATTTTTGTATAAAAAATGCTAAGAACGTGTCAAGAACGCAAAGAACGAACGAAGAACACGAAGAACGCGAAGAACAAGAAGAACACCAAGAACATATTTTCTCTTGAAATTTCGGTAGAGCTTCCCCTTATATGGGGTGATATTTCTAGGAAAATTTTGGCAGAGTTTCCCCTTATATCGGGACATATTTCTCGGAAAATTTCAGCAGAGTTTCCCCTTATATCGGGACATATTTCTCGGAAAATTTCGATAGAATTTCCCCTTATATCGGGACATATTTCTTAGAAAAATTCGGCAAAGTTTCCACTTATATCGGGATATAATTCAAAATAAAATGAAAAAAAGTTTCCTCTATAAAATCAATCGAGAGGAAAATAACAACGAAACTGAAAGAATATAATCAAAATGCAAGCGATGGAGAATCGGTAGACACCACGCGTCTTAGGTGAGTGAATGTGTGATGAATCACAGGGTTCACTAACGTGCACAATCGCCTACACCTAAGTAGGATATTAAACAGATTTCTCCATCAAAATAACTATGAAAGGGAAAAGAAAGAACAATAAGTAATGGAGAATCAGTAGACACCACGCGTCTTAGATGAGTGAATGTGTGACGAATCACATGGTCCACTGACATGCACAGTCACCCGCACCTAAGTAGGGTGTTACACAGATTTCTCCTCAAACCACAACAGGAAACGAATCGGAAAGAAAGATAAATCAAGAACAAAACTTGGAAGAAAAGAGGATGAATTGAAAGCCTAGCTTACCAAGCTACTAAGAGAGGATCGTACCTTCCTCCTCCTCGTTCTCCCGGTAGCGCTTCGCTAGCACTCCTTCCTTGCCTCCCACTCCTCCTCCCGACCTCTCGACCCTAGCCTTTGGGGTGGTGGTGGTAGTGGAAATCATAGAGAATGAATGGGTGGGGGGCTATTTATAAGCTCCAAAAAACCACTAACCATGGTTAGAAAACCATGGTTTAGACCTTAACCATGGTTTAGCAGCCCATGGTTTTGGCCCATGGTTTTGGCCAAAACTTATCTGAAACTTAGGAATTAAGTTAGAACATTCTCAGGGATTCTAGATTCGCTAATGACGCTTAATTAGCACTAATTGTGATTAACTTTTACTAATCGTGATTTAACTTTCGTGGCTATGCTTATCTTTTGCTAACTACTGATTAGTGTTTGCTAATGATCATTAATTGGTTTTAATCCATCATTAGTTTCTTTAATCATGCTTAATTAGTCTTAATGACAATCATTATGGGTTAATGACGTCTTAACCCTCCTTACTTCTCTTTCTTCCGAAAATCATAACAAATCAAAACGAAGTCCAATTCACACGAAACAAATTCCGTTGGTTTTCTCTTGACGAGTCGGATCTTATGATATAGGATCCGAGAGATGACAAGTTCATGACTTTACAATTATAACAACTTTAAAGGAAGTCTCGTCCTCGAGACTAGAGATACATGCATAACAACCTTAAAGAGGATTGAGACTATAACAACCTTAAAGAGAATGGACATCCTTTCATTTATAATGAACATATATAGAATACATAGTTTTATCATTCAGACAAATACATGTACTTTTCTTTCATTTCTACCTCATATTACCATGTTGCTTCTTCAGACTCTTGGTTGCGCCATGACACTTTAACTAGAGGTACCTCTTTGTTTCTCAACTTCTTGATATCTCTGTCAAGTATTTGCACAGGTATCTCTTGGTATGTCAAGTCTGGCTCAAATGTAAATCATCATAGCTTATCTTATGCTCTGGATCCCTAACATACTTTCTCATATTTGATACATGAAATACATCATGTATTGCCGAAAGATGTGGAGGAAGCGCAAGTCTATAGGCAACTTTTCCAATCCGTTGAATAATTTCAAAGGGACCCACGAACCTGGGTGCTAACTTCCCACGCAAGCCAAACCTCTGAACACCCTTCCTAGGTGATACTTTGAGGAATATAAAATCGTCTACTTCAAACTCAAGGTCTCTTTGCCTGATATCACTATAGCTTTTCTAGCGACTCTGGGCAGTTAATAGTCTTTTTCTAGCAAGCTCTACAGCTTCCCGTCTCTCCTTAAGTCTGTCTGAATCATAAAGGTTCTTTATTCTGACCTCTTGCCAAAACAAAGGAGTAGTACACCTTCGTCCATATAGTGCTTCAAATGGTGCCATGCCAATACTTGTATGGTAACTATTATTGTAGGTGAATTCTGCAAGAGGCAAATGTTTAATCCACGATCCCTTCCATTCTAAGGCACATGCTCATAGCATATCCTCTAGTGTCTGAATCGTACATTTTGACTGACCATCTGTTTGTGGATGATATGCTGTGCTCAAGCATAACTGTGTACCTAAGGCTTTCACGAAGTTCTCCCATAGTGTGAGGTGAATCGTGAATCTTGATCGAAAACTACTTCCTTTGGGATACCGTGGAGGCGGATCACATGTGTAATATATAATTCAGCAAGCTGGTCTGGAGTGAAAGATAGGCTTATTGGAATAAAGTGTGCTACCTTGGTCAGAAGATCTATTATAACCCATATACTATCCTTACCGCGAGTCGTCTGAGGTAAGCCAGTAACGAAGTCCATGGAAATGCTTTCCCATTTCCACTCATGTTTGGGGAGGGGTTGTAACAATCATGGTGGCTTTTGGTGTGAAGCTTTTACATGTTGGAAAGTGAAACATGAATTCACAAACTCAACAACATCTTTCTTCATTCCTGGCCACCAAAAGTATGAATGAAGATCCTTATACATCTTCGTAATTCCTGGATGAATAGATAATCTAGAACAATGAGCTTCATGTAAGATGTCTTTCCTCAGTTCATGTATGTCTGGTACACAAGCTCTGTGATGGTTATATAGTAACCTATCTTGTATATGGAATCCCTCTATCTCATTCTTCTCAAGTTGTTGTCTCAAGTCTTTAAGGACTGGATCATCCTCCTGACCTTTCTTTATTTTATCTCAGATATTTGGTTTGTATCAGTGAGGAATAGTTATAGTATCAGCACTACTATCAAATGGTTTCCATTCACTTAACGTTGATAGTAAACCCCAAAAGTAGATAGCACTCACTAACCCAGGTGAATAAGTTCTTCTGCTAAGGGCATCTGCTACGACGTTCCCCTTACCAGGGTGGTAGGAGATAGTGCAATCATAATCTTTCAATAACTCTAGCCACCGTCTCTATCTCATATTAAGCTCCTTTTGATCAAACAGATATTTCAAGCTTTTTTGATCGGTGAAGATTTCAAAAGTAATACCATACATGTAGTGTCTCCATATCTTTAAAGCAAAAACTACGATAGCTAATTCAAGGTCATCTGTTGGGTAGTTCTTCTCATGTGTCCTGAGTTGTCGTGATGCATACGCAACTACCTTACCATGTTGCATAAGAACCACCCCAAGTCCTTCTTTAGATACGTCAGTGTACACTGTAAACCCTTCACTCCCGGAGGGTAGAGTAAGGATGGGTACAGATGTTAGGCATTCTTTCAGTGTTTGGAAACTAATTTCGCATGCATCTAACCATATGAATGGAACTTCCTTCTGGGTTAACCTAGTCATTGGCAATGCTATTCGTGAAATGTCCTTCACAAATCTTCTATAATATCCAGCTAAACCCAGAAAAGATTGTATTTCTGTGACAGTCTTCGGGCGTTCCCAACTCATCACCGCACTACCCTTTGTAGGATCAATTGATATACCTTCCCCAGAAATAACATGGCCTAAGAAAGATACTTCAGATAGCCAGAAGTCACATTTGCTATATTTAGCATACAGTTTGTTCTTCCTTAGAGTTTCAAGTGCTTGCCTGAGATGGTGTTCATGCAGATACTTATCCTTGGAGTAAATAAGCACATCATCAATAAAGACTACTACAAAGTGATCTAAGAACTCCTTGAATACTCTATTCATGAGATCCATGAAGGCTGCTGGGGCATTTTTTAGTCCAAAAGGCATAACTAAGAATTCATAATGCTCGTGTCTAGTTTGAAAAGCTGTCTTGGGAATATCCGTATCTTTAATTTTTAACTGATGGTATCTAGATCTTAAATCAATCTTAGAATACACAGTTGAACCCTGTAACTGATCAAAGAGATCATCTATTCTTGGCAGAGGATACTAGTTCTTTATGGTCTTCTTGTTTAGTTGTCTATAGTCAATGCACAACCGCATTAACCCATCCTTTTTTCTGACAAATAAGACAGGTGCACCCCATGGTGAAGTACTAGGACGAATGAATCCTTTATCTAACAATTCTTGCAACTATACCTTTAACTCTCGTAACTTAGTTGGTGCCATCCTATACGGAGGGATAGAGATAGGCTGAGTATCAAGTATGAGAGAGATTTCAAATTCAATCTCTCGCTCAGGTGGTAATACAGGTAGTTCCTCTGGAAATACATCAGGAAACTCACACACTATAGGTATATCTTCCATCATTCTGTCTAGCCCTGATGTAGTGGTTACATAGGCTAAATAACCTTGACACCCTTGCTCTAATATTCGACATTATCATTGGACGTCTTTCCAATGAACTGGAACTCTATCGAGTTAGGAAGGTGAAACATTACTGTCTTCTGAAAATAGTCAAGACATGCATGATGCCTTTCTAGCCAATCCATCCCTAGGATAAGATTATTAGTAGTAGTGAAACAAGTAACTGATGTCCCGCTATCAGTACTATACAATTATCCAGAATTTCTCGGATTATGAATACTTGTCACCCTGGTCACTTAATCAGATAGGACTGTTGTACTTCTATTGGTATCTTACCCAAAGTGGGTACTAACCATCGAACAATAAATGAATGCGAAGCACCAGAATCAAATAAGGCATGTACTGAAAAGCCATGAATAGTAACGGTACATCGTACGACAGTGCCTGAGTTGTAGGCTTGTTCCTCAGTAATTGCATTGAGCTGGCCGTTAGGAATAGGCAAGCTAGAACCCGCAACACTTTGTGGTGGTTGCTGTACAGGAGACGCTCCTTGTGAGCCACGACCTCTACCATGTCTTCCTCCGCGTATTGCTTCATTGCTCGAGGTGGATGTTATATTGTTAATTTGGGTTGGTTTAAACCCTGACCCTCTCAACTTCGGACAATCTTTCTTGACATGGCCTTCCTGATGACAGTAAAAATACACACGTGCTCCTATTTGAGCTGAAGACCCAGCCATAGAGGTGCTAGCTCCTGCTGCTGAGTCACGTGGATATAGTGGAGGTCTAGAGAAACCCTTTCTTCCATATAATTCCTAGCCCAAAGTTTGTGGCGAGCATATATTAGACCCGACTGGATGATAACGACTGTCTATTCGATTATAATTCACCTTACGTTTGGATGGTCCACCAGTAAAGTGAAAGCTTCTTCTTTGGCGGTTTTCATCCCTCTCCATCTCAATACGAGATGCGATGTCCATGGCTTCATCTACAGTGGTGGCTCTAAAACATGCAAGCTTCTCTCTCAAATCTCCCTGAAGACCGCTGAAAATTTGGTAAGACACTCTTGTGGTGAAGCTTCTAAAGCTGGGGAGTAACGTAGCAGCTCCGTAAAGTGAATATGATAATCTCGTACATTCTTGGATCCTTGGGTCAAAGAATCTAACTCCCTCCTCTTCAATTCTTCCCAATGGGAGGGACAGAAGTGGGCTCGGAACCTTTCTTCAAAAACATCCCATGGAGCATGATCTACTAATTTCTTGGAAATGGCTCTCCACCATCATCTTGCATAGTCTGCTAAGGAGTAATCAACAAAGTGCACCTAAGTATCTGCTGGTGCGTGTATTATTCTTAACATCCTGCTAACATCATCAAGCCATAGTTCTACCTCAGCAGGTGTCTCTATGCCTTTAAATCGAGGAATCTTTCCCTTTCGGTAATTATCTAGTAATGTTTGGTGTCTAAGAAGGGCGTTCTCCATTGCTCCTTCAACCGGGGTAGGAGCAGACTCAGTTGAAGGATGGTAGCTAGATTCTTCCTCAGAAAGATGGACAGAACCTTCAATCCTGGCATCCGCAGGCTTAGATGCCTCGGGTCTCTCAGCTTGTGCATTGAGTCTCTCCTCCAATGCTTGCTGCCTTTGCCCCATGTCTTGGAGCATTGTCATCATAGCCGCTAATTGTCTAGACACGTCTTGGTCTGCCATAATCCTGGGATAAGTCAAGACCAAAGGTTAGGTCCTATATGTCTTAGCATGATGTACGTAAGGGACAATGACTTGTGAATAGTATTGCAGTCAATTATTAAGATCAAAGGATCTTAATAGAACCTTAGTTTCTGAATACCGCTCATAGTTGTTAATTACTAAATAAATTAATGGAGTAACCGGGCTCTGATACCAATCTATCGCGACTCCGAATCTCGGGCCGTCGGATCCTCCCATATCCGGATCTGGTTACTCAGTATAATTTATTCAGTAATCACAACTAATATTCAGAAACAAACTGCAAATAAAAATACTCAGAAGGAAGTATTTCAATACTTTGCCATTCACAAAATAAAGTTTACATGATCCATTGTCCCACTACAACCATTTACATGTACATCAGCTTGAAGGAAATACACAGAAATATTATTAACTACCTTACAAAGAAAAGCTACTGTGGCTGGCTGGATATCTAGTGTGTAAGTTGTATGGATTTTTAAAGTCTTTGCGATGGCTCACCGACACCTGTTAGGTTTTCCATAAATCATAGGATAAAAATTAGCGAATGCTAAATAACGAAGAAGAGAAAAGCAAACAAATTGTGTAATTTTGCAAAACTTGTTATCACAAAAGCTTTCATTCCTTCTCGTTAATTTAAGTCCTATTCCTTTTCTATTCCATGTCAGGCAGGGGAACCCCACCATTCTTGGACTCCGAAGCTGTGGATACTTCGAGATTGGAGATTGCATTGATCTTGGTAAGCTTATGCCACCGCACGTCGCCTCAACCAATCCTCCAATACTACCATGACAATTTTCTTTATCTTTTATTAAGCAGGGTCTCAACCCTCAGCCTGGAAAACAAATGAGCACACTGTCCTCGAGGACTCGGTTGCTTAAAACCTCATGCTAACATTAATCATATAACCTAGCGACTTTAAATACATGTTGTTGTAACCCAGCCGCTATTGAACCACCCGTGCCTCCATATGGCACAACCACATCTTCCGTCGTTCAACCCGAATATATTGGCTCCCAGTACCACGCGTTGCAAATCATTCATTTTGTGCGCACTTATTATAACAGGGCAACCGTGTACCACCTAGGTAGGGAAACACCAATATGGGTTCCTTCCGACAAACCTACAGGTTGCATGCTCGACCTGTAGTTCTACTCCCAGTCATCCTTAACGTGACTCACAACCTTTTTCAGGATCCAACTCAAAACACATCAATTCCCATGTTGTAATTCCTCAATTCAGCCTTATATTTGCATAACCATAAAATACTGAGTATAGACTTACACATATATTAATTCATATATTTATATACTCATAATTATGCTCATTTTAACTTCCAAACCCTAACTTTCCGAGCCACTGCATCAATTCGATGCTTAGACCTTATTTTAGTTGAAATCACAAATCAACTTTTCATATTTTCTCAAAAATAACCAAATTAGGGTTCTTCGTAGCAAAGAACATAAGATCAGAAATTTCAACGATCTTATATGAAAATCCAACAGCAAAAGGAAGGATTTTGTTTCCTAATCGAGCTCTCTCTCGCGTATGCAGTGCTTTGTCGTGTTTTGTTTTCAGAAAGGATGATTTAAGGCTCCTGAAATGATCGAATTTCATTTTCGTATCAAAAATGCTAAGAATGTGTCAAGAACGCGAAGAACGAATGAAGAATGCGAAGAACGCGAAGAACACGAAGAACACGAAGAATGCCAAGAACATATTTTCTCTTGAAATTTTGGCAGAGCTTCCCCTTATATGGGGTGATATTTCTAGGAAAATTTTGGTAGAGTTTCCCCTCATATTGGGACATATTTCTCGGAAAATTTCGGCAGAGTTTCCCCTTATATCGGGACATATTTCTCGGAAAATTTTGGCAGAGTTTCCCTTATATCGGGACATATTTCTTGGAAATATTCGGCAGAGTTTCCCCTTATATCAGGATATAATTCAAAATAAAACGAAAAGAGTTTCCTCTATAAAATCAATCGAGAGGAAAACAACAACGAAACTGAAAGAATATAATCAAACTGCAAGCGATGGAGAATCAGTAGACACCACGCATCTTAGGTGAGTGAATGTGTGACGAATCACAGGGTTCACTGACGTGCACAGCCGCCCGCACCTAAGTAGGGTATTACACAGATTTCTCTATCAAAATTACTATAAAAGGGAAAAGAAAGAACAATAAGTAATGGAGAATCGGTAGACACCACACGTCTTAGATGAGTGAATGTGTGACGAATCACAGGGTTCACTGACGTGCACAGCCGCCCGCACCTAAGTAGGGTGTTACACAGATTTCTCCTCAAACCACAATAGGAAACGAATCAGAAAGAAAGATGAATCAAGAACAAAACTTGGAAGAAAAGAGGATGAACTGAAAGCCTAGCTTACGAAGCAACTACGAGAGGATCGTACCTTCCTCCTCGTTCTCCCGGCAGCGCTTCGCTAGCGCTCCTTCCTCGCCTCCCACTCCTCCTCCCGAACTCGACCCTAGACCTTAGGGTGGTGGTGGTAGTGGAAATTGTAGAGAATGAATGGATAGGGGGGCTATTTATAGGCTCCAAAAAAACACTAACCATGGTTAGAAAACCATGGTTTAGACCTTAACCATGGTTTAGCGGCCCATGGTTTTGGCCAAAGCTTATCCGAAACTTAGGGCTTAAGTTAGAACATTTTAAATGATTCTAGATTCGCTAATGACGCTTAATTAATAGTAATCGTGATTAACTTTCACTAATCATGATTTAACTTTCGCGGCTTACACTTATCTTTTGCTAACTATTGATTAGTATTTGCTAATGATCATTAGCGATTTTTAATCCATCATTAGTTTCTTTAATCATGCTTAATTAGTCTTAATGACAATCATTATGGGTTAATGACGTCTTAACCCTCCTTACTTCTCTTTCTTCCGAAAATCATAACAAATCAAAACGAAGTCCGATTCACACGAAACAAATTCCGTTGGTTTTCTCTTGACGAGTCGAATCTTATGATATAAGATCTGAGAGATGCCAAGTTCATGACTTTACAGTCCTAACTGAGCTCGAAGTAAAGCTTGCTGCTGCTCAGATGCTGCTAATCATGCAAGTACTGTCTCCATGAGATCCTCATGCTATTCATTATCATCGTTATGTTTCTTGGGTGGCATCTTGCTTGTATCTTGTGCAAAACCTTCATCAACATATGGGTTCAAATTAGATGAGGCTATTGAGTTTAAATCAACCTCACCGAGGTGAATATATTCATCGGTGATTAGGGAAGAGAGGAAGGGGTTGGTTGGTACGTGAACATCCTCGAAGTGAGTGATCTAGAACCCAAGAGAGTTACGAGTATAGGGTGGTACAGGAATTGAAGGAACCTTGGCAGATGTACTCTTTGGAGGGTTCAAAGATAGGTTCGTAAAGTCCGAACAAAAATCCACCCAACTGGTCATCTTCAATGTCAAAAGGACCAAAGTTTGAGCTCGATGTCAAGCAAGCAGTGATAAGAAAGACGTTGAGAGTGCAGTCTTTGAAAAAATACCCCTGAATACAAACACAAAGCAAACCCCAAATTCACCAACTGAATTTTGTGAAGGCCATAAAAGATCAGTCGATTATATTTTCAATTTAAATTGGTGATAATTCAATCTTGTAACGAGTCCTTAGCATCTAGACCTATAAGAGTGTGAGTACTGCCGAAAAATATATTGTACTTGTCCACCTCCTTTGTAACTTGTAGCCTGCACTTTTTGAGGTTCTTATTATCAGATCTGGATACACTGCTCAACTAAAGAAGTATAGAGAGGAAGATGATAGTGGTAGATCAGGCACTTTGGACAAAGCTCGAGACGGAATCACCCATGATCATTTTTGGTAGGCCCTACTTGGATGCGAGATGATGAGACAGACACCCCCATGAGGGCATGGCCTAAGCTCAGTACTTCAGAATGGGTCATGCTATGCAAAAGGTGAGAACACCGTCGTTGACGTGGCTCTACTCATCCACGTATAATAGAAGCGCTGGTACTTTGGGTCGTGCATCACTCTGTCAGGATGGTGCCATACCTTGAAATGTATCTGAATCCAAGGACATGGTTGCTCTCCACAAAAATTCTTGATTTTATGGGTTTAATTAAGTCGACCTTGTTTAACAGTACCGATTTTAATTGGCGATCAGTGAAGTTTTTGTGAGCAGAAATACACGTCTATCGTCAGTCCCAATTTCCTTTAGATCTTAAGTGACAAAACAAGAGGGGGAAATCGAGAAAAGTCGATGCACATGAAAAAATGGTGTATGCTCAGATAGAAGACTTACAATGCTTCCTCGCAATCTCTATGTGGGATGCACTACAAGAATTGAAGTTTAGTCTATATGAAGTGCAAGACGACAAAACTGCTCCTAGTAGAAAGTTCTATTAACCAGGAAGAAATGGATTTGAATTTTGACTAAGTTGAACGATCTAAGGTACATCTCATTAAGTGCAGTGTGGTCCTAAGTTATACGAGCACAAGCAAAATAAACCTAGTAGCTCTAATAGCTTCAGTGCATGTCTAACCTACGAACCACTCAAGTCAGGCCCACCCTCACCGAAGAGTGAAACAGGTCCGACACACCACATAAACAAAATCCAAGTCTTGTTTACACACGCGATATTCCAAACAGAAACTGCTATAAATAGGCAATTAATTACAAATAATAAAAATGATGAAAATAAATCCTAGACTATACACTCTCTTACGACTCGACTTGATCTTAATTTTTATGTGGCCTTTCAACGGGCTGTCAAGATGTGTCGGTTTCTAGAAAACTGCTCCATGTTTACGGGGTACCTCACACAAAACTTAGAGAGAAAATGTAAGAGAGCTGACATAAAAATTAATCAAAATAAAGAACAGAAAATAGTTACTAAAAAAGAAATAAATGTTGGAAAATGTACAATGGCAAGGTTTGAGGGTGAGACTACTCGAATGTGTGGAAAATCTAACACTAAATTTTCTAGATAAAAACCAAAGCCATTTGCCTCCTCAACAATGACACCATTTGATTATTCCCAAAATACCCTTCTTAATTCTAGTGAATTAAATGTATTGATTCATTGCAATCGGAAATCAGAGATCAATAAAAAATAACCACACAATTATGAGAATTAAGCACTTAAGCAAAATGTGGTTTTATGTTTATTTAACATGGGCAAGTCCCATGGTCAACTCAAGGAGGCAAAGGAACAACGTAGGTGAAGTCTATCAAATTTAGCGAACGATTTTCAAAGCGGATTTTTTTTTTGTATTTTTTATGCAAGATGAGTACAATGCACTTAGGCATAATTCAAGGACTACATTGCAATTTTTACTATAAAATAAATCCCAAAAATTGTGAAACTTTGCCAGAATGTGAGAAATGATGAAATCAAGCTAGTGTGATTTTTTGGAATTTTTGGATGCAAATAAAATTCTAATGAATTAATGAATGCAAATAGTGTTGATTTTCAATGAATTAATTTTAATAAATATAAAACCTAATTTTTCAGGAAATAAAATTATTCTAGATGCTTCTAATGAAGATATATCTAGAAAAAATTCTAAACCATAAAAATATTGAGTTTCTAGTCTATTAAAAAATTAACTACTGAATTCACAAAATGAATCATTCAGCACAAATTATGCATGCACATGACGTAATTTTAGGAATGATATATAACACAACGAAATTTAACATTTGTGATTTTTTTCATAATTTTTAAACAATTATTAATTTACTACGAATTTCAAATCATGAAATGGGTAAAATATGCAACATTTCACGAAATCTGTTATAATTAACGAACCTTGTCTCACAAGATTTGAATAAATACCCACAAGATCCAAAATTAGTTGAGCTACAAAATACAATTTTTATAATAAATAAATGATGCAAAAATGATGTTCAAATCATAGCTCAAATACAAGGGTCTAGATGTAATTACTGAAATAAATGACTGAAATAAATGTGCACATGGACTGAAATGTAGATACCTAAACCCATAGGGGTTTTTATGCAAAACTATCAGCGGGCACGTGTAGGGGCACTTGTGTCCTGGCGGGGTGGGCCTGAATGCGAATCTACGGAGTGACAGGTGCCCGGGTGCAAAAGTTCACCCAAACATGCGCAGGGCATGTGCAAGGCTAGGCTTGGGCGTGTGGCTCAGACCAGGGTTCTAGATGGTGTCTAGGCGTCGATGCAGTGCTCTCGAGGCATGCGTCAAGCTATTGGTCATGAGGCTGCTGTATTGGGCATGAGGCTTGGACATGCGGCGTGGCATGCGTCGAACCGTCGGATCGACTCTATCCAGTGGTCGAAAGGCATGCGTACCTCAATAAATATGATCAAAAGAGGGGGAATCGGATGATGGTTGTACATCGACCCCCCTCCTACAGTGTTCTTCCTCTGTCTTGAGGACCATTGGCTCAATGTGAAGACCTCGATTCTACAGTCGTTGTGCATCGATGGTGCAGGCGGTGGAGAACGGAGGAGTCCGCAGGCGACGTCGGAAGAGTTGGTGGTAATGGATGAATGTTGCGTAGCTCTTCTAGTACCTGCAACCTAAAAGGGGTACGGGTGTGTTCAAGCTGCATCTCGGTCATGGGATGGTCAATGAATGGAATAAGGGCAAAGCTCTGTGCGGATGTGGAGGAGACGGAGCATGGATATGATCTTTGCAAGATTGGAGAGGGGAAGTTGCGGAAGGTAGAGAGAAGAAACGGGGAGGAAGAAAGGTGCAGGCGATGTTGGTGATCGAGGGAAAGGGAAGGAAGAGGAAAGAGGACACCTGGATAAAGGGAAACTCGAAGCTTCTCGGATCTTCGCTCGAAGCCACGCGGGGGCTGGGCTCAGGTAGCGTCGTGAAGGAGCTGTAGCAAAGGCGAGGTCCTTGGATCTTGCTGATGGAGAAGAGGGTCTTCACTCGAGGATGTAAACGCACCACTGTCACTGTGGACGGCTCTCGAGCCCTCTCTCTCCTCGCTTAGGGAAAATGGTGGATCGTGCACTTTGGGACAGAGGCGAAGTCTTTATGGGGAGAGCCAGCTAGGGTTCACGAAGGCATCATGGGAGAAGCGCGATCAGGGGCGGAGATCGGGATGGAGAAGATTGTAGAGTGATGGACGGAGGTCGGGATCGGTGAGGCATCACGGGATACCCGAGGCTTGATGAGAAGGATGACTGTTGGTGGAGGCGACATGTGGCAGGCGGTGAAAGAAGATAAGAGGTGCGACCCCTAGTCGGTTGGATGGGGAACCCTTCATCCAACGGCTGGAAAAAGCATTAATAAGTGGGGGAGGGGGCGGTGACTTGTGGTTGGTCCAGGTGTTTCCACGTGTCGTGCCCAAAAAAGCAAGAATAAATAAAAAGAAAAAATCAATAAAAAATAGTAAACAAAGTCGAATAAAAAAGTATCCTTCATTGTTCGTCTTGACGAGATCTATAACTTTCGTGAAGGAATTAAAACCAAAATCAATCATCTACAAAGTGATATTTTTTGGTGGTACTTATACCTATAAAATATCGTATTTTTGTATTTATATTTTTTTATTTTTAAATAATATAAACATCAAATAAAATAAAAAAATATAGAATAATCTTAACAACTCAATCTATTTTTCTTTTTGATTTTCAATATTAATAAAATAAAAAAGATAAAATAAATATAGTAAAGGGACATATGTAGACTATACAATGAGGACCCAAAAGCCAAGTTTCACATATGAACTCTGATTCTTTTGAATTTGTTTTTGTTTTGAAGGTAATTGAACATACATTAATTCAAAGCGAGGATGGGTCCATAGGAGACTCTATGAAAGAGATATTCACATTTTAAGGCATTTAGTCTCAAACTAGGGTTTCGTTTTATTGGGCAATTGATTAATATACATTTCATCATTTTTATTCATTTATTTTAGCTTAAAAATCCTTATAAAACACATGTATATAATACTAACTCCATAATCTTACTAACTTGCATTTGTGTGTAAATATTGTATATTAATTATTATTTTAACCTAAATAAATAAAGAAAGAAATAAAGGAAAAATTAAGAAAAGAAAAAAGATTGTATATATATAATAGATACAGGCTGACTCGAATCCCGAGAGAAGGTCAAGACTTGACCTGAGCGACCATGAATAAAGTAGGGGGAGATAGGGTCCTTAATCAGAAAATCCAAAAAATATGTGTTGTAAATACATCTCATTTATTCTGTGTATACTTGTATAAAACTTACACTATTTTATTTGTCCATAAACTGACCTCAAATAAAATAATTTTCTAAATGAAAATTGTAAATAAATTTGTTTTTAAATAATAAAAATAATTGCAAAATAAAATCATGTACAGAATAAAAGCAACCACACTTGAAAAAGCCATTAAGCGATAATTGAAAGACTAATTCTGTTCCATATGAACTCAAATTGAATCAAAACTCGCTTCCATTGTATTCTAAATTAAATTATCTTTAAAATGTCTGTGATTTCATAATTTTTGGAGTTATGGTTGAAAAGTCAGTTTTCTAAGGTGGTTTGTATAATTTTACCATTTTTATGTATTTATTATTTTCTTTTTTGTACATATTATATTTTTAATAAATGTAAATATTGCTTACTGTAATTGAAAGTAAATAAAAAAATTTAATAAAAAAAGTGTATAAAATTATTTCCTTATTTGTACCTGTGTATAATGTGCACTTATGTATATATGAGATGTATATAATTAACGTCCTTATATAAAAACCACAAAAAATTATTATCTAACATTAATTAATAATTTAATATAATAACGAAATTGTGATTTATTTATTTATTTGATTTGATTTGAAAACATACCATATATATATGATTTGTTTTTATACCTTAAATAACCTCCATTAAGGTGGCTAATTAATTTTTTTTAATTATTTTATTTAATTACAAATTTCGTTTTTAATTTATTTATTATTTTAATTAATTTATTTATTTAACCATTAAATACCTTCCTTTTTTGTAATTCTTTTCCTTTTTGATTTTCTTCTTCTTTTTATTGAGCTCCTCCATCCTCATTTCCTTTTTGATCAATCTTTGGTGGAGAGAAGCTCGATCGCCAAGAGCTTCTTGTCATAGAACGGTACCCAGCCTCCGAGGCGTCCAGTGACAGCGAGGCAATCTTCGTCGAGGCCATCACGACATATCTAATACCAAGGTGAGATCCACTTTATTTTTCTTCATCATTTTAGATTTAATTTTTGCTTCAATGTCATTGTTAAATTGTAGATCTTAGTTCCCGAATTTTTCATCACCGATCGATTCATCTACGATTACCGATTTCACACCATTTTCTCAATCTCACCATTTTCTTATTCTACCTCACACAATCTCTCATTTCCGATCGCGTACGATGATCGGATCTCCGGATCTACCCTCCATTTCGTAGGACCTGCATTCGTTCACATTTTTCCGAATTTGATTTTTCTTGGATCGAGCCGTCGTGCTCACATCCTAATCTATTGATACATAATAAAAAAATAAAAAATATGTTATTTTCTAACATTTGTTTTGTAGGATAAAAATAAAATAATAATAAACATAAAAATACAACTTTTTTAATTACTGCAGGTTAAAAATAAAATAAAATAAAAAGTGCTCGGCGCCCCCTTCTTGGAGCCACGCTCCCTTGTCGCCGGCCATCTCCTCCTCCACCTATAGCTTGGCACTCTGCCGTCGACCTCCACAGAGTCTCCCCTCCAGGACCTTCACCAGCCAGCGGTAGCGCCTCCTCATCCACCTGATGAAGCCCCGCCGCGCGACCGCGCATCACCTCCATTTCCGGCCACAACGCACGACACTCCACCGCCAATGAATGAGCTCCGCCGCGCTTCTCCATCACCAAGGTGCGCCACTGACTCGAATCGCCTCCTCCATCCGCCGCGCCTGCCGCTAGGAGCTCCGCCATCGACCTCCTTACTCCTGGGGGGAGCAGTACATCTGCTGCCTATCGCTTGAGCTGCACCCTACGCGAGCTCAACCATCCTTCACCACGACCACCACTTGGAGACCCACCATCGTTGCCGACCTTGAAGCCCCTGCGACCTCACCATTCCCCTGGACCGCCGCCATCGCAGTCCACTACCGCCCTCACGGCGACAGCCGCCTTCGCCCCATTTGCCTAGAAAGAAGAACGACGGTGGCGGCCTTGACCCCTTTGTGCCCCATCTTTGAGAAGAAACGAAGGACATGAACCCTAGGTTTAAAATAAAAATTTTTTGGGAAAATTTGAATCATACCCCTGGAACTTTCAAAAATTGCAAGAAGACCACCGCCTCCAGAGCAGCACGTGCACATCACGCCTTGGGTAAATTGCGATTTTCATCATGCATTTCAATTCATGTTATCTTTTAATGAAGACATAATAAATTTTTGCAAATGAGTCCCTGTGTCCAGACATTTATTTTGCTTGTTCTTTTCATTGAAATAAACCTTTTTATTGCTCAATAAATTCTAGAAAATTCATGTTACATTCTGTTCACTTGTCTATTCATTGTGTAAATTTTCCATAGCATTTTATTATCCTTTGATATTATTAAAAAATAAAAAATCGTGATATTTTCTCTTCCTGAATTCAAAAATTCATAAAATTTTGAATATTGCTCTAAAAATTCCAAAAATATTAGATTTTATTTTATTTTGTTTTCTTTTAATTCATGTCCAATTTTGTGCATTAATTCTTTTCAAAACCCTAAAAAATTGAAAATTATCAAAAATCTTAGAAAAAGCACAGAAAATTCTACAAAATCCAAAAAACATGATTTCACTTCTTGTTTTTAGACATTTGTCTATATTTTAGCATAAAATTAGTTCTAGGAGTTTTGGGCCTTAAAATATTTTTAAGTTGCCAAATTACTCTAGGATGTGTACTGTTTATCATTTTTGCCACTGTTTGATTTTTAGAAAAATACAAAACATCTGAAAATTCTATAAAACTTTCCAAAAACATTTCAAAGCCTTTAAAACCCAAAAATATTTCTATGGATTTTCTAAGAATTTTTGATATAATTGAAAAATATAAAAAGAGTGTGGTGTGTGTATCTCTTCCTTGTACATATTGTTCCTTATTTGAAAATAAAAAAATTGCAAAATAAAATCACTAAAATTTTAAAAATCAGAAAATTTAAAAATAGAAATAAAAAATTTAAAAATAAAAAGATAAAAAATTCACAAAAAACCTGAGATAGTTTGCATTTGAGATTCCTTTTTTCTTTTATTTGATTTTCAATTATTTGAATAACCCTCGGAATTGTAACCTTCCTGAGTTCGATCCTGTTTCTATACAGGTAAAAAGTAGCAAAATCTCATGCTATATTTTCTTGTAATTATTAGCTTGAGAAAACAAAAAAAATAATTTTTGTTGCAGGATATTTGGGTTGCAACGACCACTGCACATTTAATTTCATATCTTGATTCAAAACCCGGATAGAGGAAGTTATGTTAGAGCCATATGACTGTGATTTTCTTGCTGAATTCCAAGAGATAGATCTTTTCACTGATTTTATACCAAGAGTTCCTTTCCCAAACGGACTCTATGGAAAGCACAGTCGACATGAGTTCCCTTGGTGGTCCAATTGAGCTAGTTACTGATGGGCAGTTCGAGCTAATTTCTAGAGATCAATATGAGTTTTTATAGGCATTTTTGATATTCCTTTGAAACACTTTATGAGATTACTAATGATATGCCTCCTTCTGAGAATTCTGAGGTAAAGATTTCTGAGCCATTCGTTGAAATTGCCGAGTTATGCATAGATGAGAGACATCTTTCTGAGATTATTGTTGAGATATCTGAACCATTAATTAAAAGAATGCTGAACACCCTGTTGAGCCTCTCCTTTCTGAGTAGAAATCATTCATTGCAGATCTATCAGAGATTTTACTTGCTGAGCCGTCAATAGCTAAGGTGGACAGTCCATAGAATAAAGATCATATATCGTCTACCAGTACAATAGCAGAGGTTATTATAGAGCCAATTCAAACCCTACCCAAGCTCAGGTTTTACCATCAACATCGAAATATGCTTTCCTTGCGGGTCCCCCCAAATGTTTCCGGTCATCCTCAGCTCGCAGTTGACGTTGAACAAGAATCTCGCGTGCTAGAGGTTCTTGAGAGAAACTGCAAGGCCATAGGATGGAATATCTCGGATCATTGTGGGATTAATCCAGCTTTGTGCTCACATCAA
>JAZKJV010010368.1:0-105723 GCA_037367405.1 Ottelia alismoides | reverse complement strand
TGATGCTGTTGCCGCTGCCGGGTGGCGCTTGGTTGATCGATACGCCGGGGATGAGGGAGTTGGGCTTGGCGGCGGCGAGTGAGGAGGCATTTGGGGCGGTGTTTCCGGAGATTGAAGCTTTGGCCGGGCAGTGCCGTTATGACGATTGCGCGCACCAGAGTGAACCGGGTTGCGCGGTACGGGGGGCGTTGGCCGACGGCCAGTTGGCGGCGGAGCGGTGGGCAAGCTATGAGAAGCTCCGGGCGGAGGCCCGTTACCAGGAGCGGGCGACGGACCAGCGGGCGGCGCTGGAGGAAAAGCGCCGGTGGAAGGTGATCCACAAGGCGATGCGGAACTTTCCGCGCTAGCGGCCTGGGAGAGGGGGCGGGCCGAAGCCCGCCCCGTTTGCCCTTAAGCCTTAGGAGCCGTATCGCCCTTGAGGACGTCGCGCAGGAGCAAGGCCAGCATGCCTCGCTGGAGCCGCCGCCCTTTTCGGCGCCGCTGACGAGCACATCGGGAGTGAGCCGGATGCCTTTGTCGGCGAGCACGGTAAAGATCTGGAGCGTCGCATAGTTGCCGCCCATGGCCTGGACGCCCAGCTTATAGGCGTCGGCCTTGGCCTGGCCGATGGCGCGGATGGCGTCGGCTTCGCGGGCGCCTTTGATGGCGACGATTTCCGCCTCGGCCTCGCCGACGCGGCGTTGGCGAAGGCCTCGCCCTCCGAGCGCCGGGAGACAGCCTGGGACTCGCCGCTGGCCGATTCAATGGCGGCCTTGGCGCGCATTTCGGCCACGCGCACGTCCTGCTCGGAGTTGACCAGTTCCTTCTGCTTGTCGGCGAGCGCCTTGGTGCGTTCCAGGTCCTGGCGGGTGCGCTGCGTCAGCTCTTCGGTGACGAAGGTTTTCTGCTGCTCCTCGGCGATTTTGCGCGCGGTGAGCGTGTTCATGAGTTCCTGGGGCGGCGTGATGTCGCCGATCAGGGTGTCGACGCTTTGGACGTCGTATTCGGTGACGGCGGCGTTGATGTGGCCGCGGGCTTCGGCCTGGCGTTCGGCGCGGTTGGAGAGGAAGTCGAGCACGCCGTAGTTCTGGGCGCTGTTGCGGAAGTAGTTGCCGATGATGGGTTCCAGCACTTGCGCGACGAGATTGCGCACGCTGCCCACGCGGGAGATGACCCAGGGCGCTTTGGTGGCGCCGATGTTGATGATCTGCGAAACGTCGAGCGTGAAGGTGAAGCCTTCCTTGGAACGCACGGTAATCGTCGAGAGCTTCTCGTCGAGCTTGTGCGCTTCGGTGCGGGCCGAGGCCCAGTTGAGGACGATGTTGGTGGTGGGCACCAGTTCGACCTTCATGATGCGGGTGTTGACCGGATGCTTGCCGGGGTAGAGGGGCACATCCCAGACGCCTTTGCCGCCTTTGCGCACGATGTTGCCGTGCGTGAAACGGTCGCCGGAGATGTCCTGGTCACTGTCGCCGACGAAGCTCACCACGACGCCGACGTGGCCGATGGGGACTTCGTAAAGGTCGTGCGGCTCGATTTCGGCGAACCAGGGATTGATGTTGTAGTTACCGGCCAGAATGATCTGCTCCTGGAGGCCACGGCAGCCGCCGGCGCGGATGAAGGCTTCCGGGTTCTGGAAGTTGTCGTGGCCGGCGATGGTCTTGGCGGCCATCTGGCCGGCGGGCATGGGGGCGCCGTCGAGCACGGTGATGATGCCGACTTTGTCGGAGTCGATTTTGGTGAGCGGCACGTTGCGGATTACCTCGAAGAGGACCGGATTGATGCGATAGAAGCCGGCGGTGAGAATAGCCGTCTGGCGGCCTTTTTGTCCGCCGTTGAGCAGGAACTTTTCCGCGGATTGGAAGTTGTCGCAGTCGACGGTTTGGCAGAGGATGCGGTCAACGGGCAGGGCGTTGCCGTCGTTGGCGATGACGAGTCCGATGGTGCCGGGCTCGATGACGGTGAGCGGGTGCTTCATGACGCGATACTGCCAGGGCCAGTAGAAGAGATGGATTCCGGGCGCGAGGGTGTGGGCCTGATAGCCGGCTTCGCCATTCAAGGCGACAATGCGGCCTTCGGGCAGCGCCTTGCCATCGAGCGAGAAGCTCTTGACGACGACGCCGACCTGATCCTCGCGAACGCGGACAAAGCCGATGGCCCAAAGCGCGAACGGAACTCCCACGAAAAGGAATACCAGCGCCCAGACCCAGAAGGGGACAAGCAAAAGCGAAAACATAACGATCTCCTGTGAAGGTCGAAACCACGCGGGCAGACACACTGCTCTCCCACGGATTGCGAGCCCGCTATGGGGCAATGCGTGGGTTAGTTGGATATCGGGACATTGCCTAGCGGGCGCCAGGTGAGCCGGTATCAAAGCGAGGGCGGGCGCCCTCTATTTTGGAGTAGTGCGTTGCGAGGTCACGACAAAGAAGGCTACGAAGCCCGATGCCGGAAGTTCAGGAAATCGGCATTAATTCGGGAAATGCCAACCGGGTTCGCTATTTGGCGACGGGTTTGGCGAGCACGGTCAGAGGATTGCCGCCGAGCAGGCGGACGCCGAAATCGGGCGCGACGGCCATGAGGGCGCGGCGGGGCAGCTTGAGGAGGCGCGTGCGGAAGTTGACGTAGGAGGAGCCGCGGGTATCGGAGTAGAACCAATCCTGCACGCCGTAGCCGGTTTCTTCGAGGGTGGCCAAGGCGCTGTTCTTACTGAAGTAGTGGAGGTGACCGACGGTGCGGCGGACGCGCATGATGGGTTCGTCGCGGAAGACCATCTGGGCCGTCATGTCGAGGGGAATGTGAAAGATGAAATTTTTCCCGAGGTGGGAGAGAGAGCGGAGGAAGCCCATGTAGTCTTCCACGTGTTCGAAGACGTCGAGCAGGAGCACGAGGTCGAACCTTTGCTCTACCCGGTCGGCGGTGGTGTGGAGGAATTCGAGCCGGTCCTGCCGTTTGGCCGAGCAGATCCGGTAGGCTTCGGGCATGGGCTCGACGCCGGTGAAATGGACTGAGGAGTCCATGGCGCCGTGGAGATAGTCGAGCACGCCGCCGCTGCCACAACCGACTTCGCAGATGGTACGGGGCTGCAGGCCGGCTTTGCGGATCATCCGCAGGATTTGTCCGCCTTTCCAGGCGGTGTTTTCTTCCCCGATGGTGGGATTGATGGCGGCGTAGCGGCCATCTTTGTACATCTCCGCTACGCTGTCTTTAGGGCCGACAAGATCGGCTACACCAGTCCTCATTTTTATGCACTCCGACAACCATACTTTTTCTTCTTGTACCCCTACTTAAGGCTGGGGTGTGCCTCAGTATAGCGGGAAGTAAAGGCGACGCCTAGGCGAAGCGGCGGTTTCTGGAAAATTGAGAGTACTGATAGTTGCGGGCTGGCTAGGGAGTGATGGCCGCAAACTGGGGAGGTGAAAACCTTCGCTTGCATGTAGGGCGAATCGGCATAAAATCAAGGAATGCTCCAGCGGATTGGGATTTGTGTCATTTTGCTGACGATTTTGGCGGCGCCGGTTTTCGCGGCGGATACGCGACTGCTATTTGACCCGTCGCGGATAGAGGTGGGTCCGTTTCCGACCGATGCTTTGACGGTCGCCGATGGGCGGCAGAAGACGGGACGGCGGATCAACTTGCCGCTGCCGAATTGCCAGGTAGAGCCGTCGACGTGCGCCGAGTATGCGTTGCTGAATCAATATGACGGGTTTGACCCGGCGTTGCGGGCGCGGGTTCGGTTCAGCGGCGCGATTCGTCCGGAGACACTGAAGGCGGGGCTTTATTTTGTGTGGCTGGATTCGCTGGCACCGGGCGAATTCAACCTGGGGCCGTCGGCCACGACGTCGTCCGGGAACGAATTTGTTTACGATCCGGAGACGAACACGGCTTACGCGCGGCCGGAGCAGATTTTCGACCAGACGCGCCGTTATGCGATTGTGGTGACCGATCAGGTGCTGGACGCCGCGGGCGATCCCGTGGTGGCCGACACGGGGTTTGGCAATTGCGCCGCGGGCGGCGTGACGGATTACTGCATGGAACTGTCGCGGGCGGTAGCGGTGGCGCGGCGGTCGGGCATTCGGGGCAACATCGTCGGCGCTTCGGTTTACACGACGATGTCGGTAACGGCCTTTATGGAGGGCGCACGGCGGGCGCTGGACAACTCGGTGTTGGGGTTTGCGCGGCCGGCCAAGTCGGTGTTTCGGACGCGCAATCTGCGGGCCGTGAGTTTCCGGCGCCAGTTGACGGCCGATACGTTTCGCACGGATCCCTTCCCGCTGCCGCCTTCGTTTCTGGCGCTCACCGGGATTGGGCGGCTGGTGTTTGGGAGCTTTCGCTCGCCGCGCTTTCTGAATGCCGGCCAGGTCATTCCGGCGACACCGACGGGTGAGCCAGTGGCGCTGCCGGCGGAAAGCGACACGATTGAATTCCATGCGTGGCTGCCCGCCACGCCGCCGCCGCCGGGCGGCTACCCGGTGATTATTGCCGGGCACGGCATTACCGATGATCGCTTCGGTATGCCCACGGTGCTCGCGCTGGGGCTCGCCGGGCAGGGCTTTGCGGTGGTGGCCTTTAACGCGGTGGGCCATGGAAACGGGCCGCAATCGACGGTGGAGATCACCGAGCAGGACGGCACAGTGACTTCCCTGCCCTATGGCGGGCGGAGCGTGGGCGCCGCGACGGTGGCGCCGAACGGATGTGTGGTGTTTCTGCCCACGGCGCCAGTGGCGCTGCGCGATTGTCTGCGGCAGACGGTGCTGGATACGGTGCAATTGACGCGGCTGATCCGCGCGGGCGTGGATCTGGACGGATCGGGCCAGCCGACGTTCAATCCGGCGGCGATGACGTTCGTGGGTCAATCGATGGGATCGTTCTTCGGCACGGCGCTGATGGCGATTGAGCCTTCAATCGAAATGGCCGTATTGAGCGTGGGCGGTGATTCGTTTGTGAATGCGGGACGTTGGTCGATTAGCCCGGGCATTCGCGCGCTGGTGACGGGCTACTGTGGCGGGCGCGTACCGTCGCTGCTGAATTTCGAGCAGGACTGCGTGGACAACTATCCGCTGCGCCATGAGCCGGTGCGGGTGAACAATGTGGCGGGCGCCATTCAGGTTCAGAATCTGCTAGAGACGATGCGATGGATCGAGGCGCCGGGCGCGGCGGGGAACTATGTTCCCCATTTGAAGTCCGCCACGCTGCCGGGGGTGCCGATTAAGCGAGTGCTGTTTCAGCACGCGATTGGCGATCAAGTGGTGGCGGGGCCGGTGGGAGTGGCGTTGATGCGGCACGCCAATCTGGACACGGTTTCGATCTACCGGCATGATTTGGCCCGGGCGGCGTCGCCGGCGATTTCCGCCAATCCGCATGCGTATCTGGCGTATATTGCGTCGCCGAGCATTCCGGAGCAGGCGGTGGGGTTGGCGGCGTTGACGCAGGTGGCGGCGTTTTTCCAGTCGGGCGGCCGGGTGGTGGCCGATGTGGCGGGCGTGCTGGCACCGGTATTTGGGCGGAATGTGTTTGAAGGGGCGCCGGCGGGGTGGGTGGACGAATTGAAGTTTCAGCAGTAGCGGGGGGAGCTACTGCGCAGCGGCCTTGGGTTCGCCCTTGATGCCGAACTGATTGAGGATGATGATGTCGACACGCCGGTTTTTGGCGCGGCCTTCGTCAGTGTCGTTCGAGGCGATGGGCACGGTGTCGGCAAAGCCGGAGACGGCGCAGCGGGCGCGATCGACGCCGAACTCGGTGGTGAGGATTTGCATCATGGCGATGCCCCGGGCGGTGGAGAGCTCCCAGTTGCTGCGAAAGCGTTTGGAGCGAATGGGGCGGGCGTCGGTGTGACCTTCAAAGCGGACGGGGTTGGGCAGTTGATTGATGGACTCGGCCACTTTCTCAAGGATGGGCAAAGCGTCGTCGTTCAGACGGTCACTGGCGGCGGGGAAGAAGGCGGCTTCGCGCATGGAGACGACCAGGCCGCGGGGTTCCATTTGGACGTCGAGCTTGCCGTCCTCGATTTCCTGCTGGAACGAGGAGGCCAGAAAGGTCATTGAGGGGACAAGCTCTTGAATGGCCACCTGAGCGGCCTTGTCGTGGGTGGGGGTGGTGGAGGGATTTTCGGTGGGCTCGGCGGCGCCGGCGTAGCGTTTGGCCTCGGGAAGATGGATTTTCTGATTGTCGGAGGATTGGCCGAGGAACCCGGCCACGTGAGCGGCGACGGTGCGATTTTCAAAGGCTTCCTTGACGGCGGCGGCGACGACTTGCTGCTTCTGTTTGTCGGCGTGGGAGGTGGCAAACATCACGACGAAGAAGGCAAACAGGAGCGTGATGAAGTCGGCGTAGGAGACGAGCCAGCGTTCGTGATTTTCGTGCGCGGCATGGCGCGGGCGGCGGGGCATTACTTTTTCCCCTTGGGCGGCGGGCCGTGGACAAAGGCTTCGAGCTTGAGGCGGAGGAGTTTGGGGTTCATGCCCTCGACGATTCCGGTAACGCCTTCGAGGGTCATCTCCATCATCTCGGCCTGCTCCCGGGCGCGGGCTTTGATCTTGTTGGCCGCCGGGAGGAAGAGCAGATTGGAGACGGCGACACCATAGACGGTGGCGACGAAGGCGACGGCGATGCCGTGACCGACCTCCTCGACGTTGGAGAGATTTTTCATGACTTGAATGAGGCCGAGGACAGCGCCGATGATGCCGATGGTGGGCGCGTAGCCGCCGGCCGATTCAAAGACCCTGGCCTCCTGCTCGCAGCGGTGCTCCTGAAGGCCGATCTCCAGGTCGAGCATGGAGCGGATGTCCTGGAGGTCGGCGCCGTCAATGGCCAGGGAGATCGCCTTTTTGAGAAACGGATCATTGACGGTGGCCAGTTCGGCTTCCAGCGCGACGATGCCTTGCTTACGTGCTTTGGTGGCGTAGTCGACCAGGGCTTCCACGCGCTGGCGGGGATCGTGGGCGCGTTCAAACAAGACCTCTTTGGCGCGGAAGGCGGCGCCCTTCAGGGTGGACAGGGGGGTATTGACCATGACAGCGCCTAGCGTGCCGCCCAGGACGATGATGGCAGCGGTGTGCTGGAGGATATCGTTCAGGCTTCCGCCTTCCAGCACAAGGCCGCCGAGGATGCCGGCGGCGGCCAGGACCAAGCCGCCAATGGTGGCCAGATCCGGTTTGAGCTTGGGTGCGTTAGTCTTGGCCATGTGCCTGGGCACCCTTTCCGGGGCCGGAGATTAGGGCCTGCTCAACGGGAGCCGGGCCGGTGGCCGGCAGCAGAATGCTGCGGCGGTAGGCGACCACGAGATCCACGACGTGGCAGGCGCTCTCGCGTACCATTACCTTCTGCCCATTGGTCAACGTGACCACCGTATCTGGCGTCGACTCAATCAGTTGGATGAGATCGGCGTTCAGGACAATGGGCGCGTGATTGAGTCGTGTAAGACGAATCATGGGCTGTCTAGTGGGGCTATGAAGGGCTTATCGGTTAGAGGGGGATGAGCATGACCTTCAAGTTTCCGCAGGGGAAAACGATGAGGAAGTTGCGTGAAGAAAACCGATCCGGTGCGATTGATGGCGGTGCTGCTTTTGGCGGCCGTGGAAGGGCGCGACGTCCAGCTGATTGAGCGGGCGACGGCTTACTGCGTGGACCTAGATTACTGTGCGGAACTGGACGCGACGGCTGATGAACGGTCCGAGCTGTTGGCGGCGGTAGCCGAAACGGCCAGCAAGAGGTACCGGGAGGGCAACCAGGGTCTGGGGTTGGCCGAATGGAGCCTACTGGCGCATTTGGCGGCGTGAGCTAGTCAGCCAGCAGGTGAAGCAGCGAGAGCAGCTCTTTGCGAATGGAGCCGACGAGGTCCGGATCGCGAGGGGAGTTCTTGGAGGCGGAGGCGCGGCCGGTTTTAGGAGAAGTTGGCAGCGGGTGTGCGGAATTGGTGGAGCCGCTGGCGACACTGGTCGAGCTGGTGGTAGAGCCACTGGCGGCCAGCGGGCTGTGGTTGACCGCGGCAACCGGCGTGGGCAGCGAAGAAAAGGTATTGCCGGAGAGCAGGGGCGATGCGGCGACAGGGTTGAGAACTGGGTTAGGAGCTGAGTTGGGAGTTGAGCTGGGAGCTGAGTTGGCAGCTGAGTTGGCAGAGGCGGCGGCGCCCACGGCCAAGGCCACGGGCGAGGCGACGGCGCCGACGGCTTGAACGGGCTTGGCGAGTGCGCGATTGTCGGCTCGCGTCTCCAGCAAGGATTCGGGGCGGGGCTCGAAGGGTTCGGGGCGGGCTTCCGTACGGGTTTCGGGACGGGGCTCGCTGCGGGCTTCCGTACGGGCTTCATTACGGGCGCGGGCAGCGGCGCGGCCTTCGCCGGTCAACAGCTTGCGGGCGCCCTCAATGGTGTACCGCTTTTCATAGAGCAGATGCTTAATGTCGAGAATGAGCTCGACGTCTTTCCGGCGGTAAAGACGGTGATTGCTGCCGGATTTCTTAGGGCCGATACCGGCGAACTCCGTCTCCCAATAGCGCAGCACGTAAGGTTTCACGCCGGCCAGTTGACTCACCTCGCCGATGCGGAAATAGAGCTTATCCGGGATTTCCGGATAGGGCTGCGATTGGGGAACAGGAGCTGCCATGGTTGACCAGTCTTAGAAGCATCCTACGGCCAAGCGGTCCGCAGGTCAAGCACTAGGGTAGCAAAAACATTACCCGTCTAAAATGTTTTTAACACTTGGCGCGCGAAACGTTCTAATCTGGGGCTGATGGCCATAGTTTTCGGCGTGCATCCGGTCCGTGAGGCGCTCTGGTCCGGGCGCCCGGTGGAGCGTGTTGTAATCGCCCAGGGCGCCGGCGGGGCGCGATTGCAGGAAATCATTGACGAGGCGCGGGAGCGGAAGGTACCGGTGCGTTTTGAGCCGCGGCCGGCGCTGGAGCGCGCGGCGGGCGGCGGGACGCACCAGGGGGTGATCGCGTTTGTGGCGGCGCAGGCGCTGGCCCAGGCCGAGGAGGCCGAGGGAGAGTTGATCATTGCGCTGGACGGCGTGCAGGATCCGCACAACCTGGGGGCGGTGATCCGCACGGCCAATGCGGTGGGGTGCCGGACGGTGATTATTCCCGACCGGCGGTCAGCGAGCGTGACCGAGACGGTGGCCAAGGCGGCGGCGGGCGCGCTGGAGTACACGCGGATCATCAAGGTGAACAACCTGAACCGGACGCTGGAGGAGTTCAAAGAGAAAGGCTACTGGATCTACGGCTTGGATGAGCGGGGCGTGGAGACCTGCTACGAGACCGTATTTACCCGGCCGACGCTGCTGGTGTGCGGCGGCGAGGGCAAAGGGCTGCATGAACACACGCGGAAGCATTGCGATTGGGTGGTGCGCATTCCGATGTTCGGCCAGATTTCCTCGTTGAATGTCAGCGTGGCGGCGGCGGTGGTGATGTATGAATGGCGCCGGCAGAATCCGGCAACGCTAGAATAAAGGTTTCATGCGCTTCACCGCTTTGTTACTTTGCTTGTGCCTGGGGCACGGTTCGTTGTTGCTGGCGCGGCAGCCGGTACGGGGAAGGCGGGCGATGGTGGTGGCTGAGGAGCCGACGGCCAGCGAGGTAGGCGTGGCGGTGCTGAAGGCGGGGGGCAACGCGGTGGACGCGGCGGTGGCGGTGGGTTTCGCGCTGGCCGTGACGCATCCGAATGCGGGCAACCTGGGCGGCGGCGGCTTCCTGCTGGTGCGCCTGGCCAATGGCCAGACCAACTTTATTGATTTTCGCGAGAAGGCGCCGGCCGCGGCGGGCAAGGATATGTATCTGGACGCGGCGGGCAAGCCGACGCGTGATTCGCTGGTGGGCTGGCGGGCGTCGGGCGTGCCGGGCACGGTACGCGGGCTGGAACTGGCGCATAAGAAGTACGGCCGCAAGAAGTGGAGCGAGGTGATGCAGCCGGCGGTGGATCTGGCGGCGCGCGGCTTCACGGTTTCCTACGCGCTGGCGGAGAGCCTGAAGAGCGCGGGGCGGGCCGGCGCCACGAACACGAAGGGCGGGTCGGTGCTGACCAGCGGCGGGATTTTGTCGCGCTTTGAGGAATCCAAGCGGATCTTTACGCGGAACGGGCAGTTCTACGAGGCGGGCGAGACGTTGGCGCAGCCCGAACTGGCGGCGACGCTCAAGCGAATTCAGGTGGGCGGCGCGCGCGAATTTTATGAAGGCGAGACGGCGCAGAAGTTGGCCGCGGCGATGGCGGCCCACGGCGGGCTGATCACGCTGGCCGATTTGAAGGCGTATCAAGCCGTGGAGCGGCGGCCGCTGACGGGCAAGTATCGCGGGCATGACATTATTACGGCGCCGCCGCCGTCGACGGGCGGCGTGGGCCTGCTGCAGATGTTGGGCGTGCTGGAGGATTCCGGCTATGAGCGGAGCGGGCAGGGTTCGGCGGGGGCCATCCACTATGTGGCCGAAACGATGCGGCGGTTCTATGCCGATCGTGGGGAGTATCTGGGCGATCCGGATTTTGTGAAGGTGCCGGTGAAGGGGCTGGTGAACCGGGGGTACGCGCAGCAATTGCGGGGCACGATTGATCGCGAAAAGGCCACGCCCTCGTCAGTCGTGAAGCACGGCAATCCCCTGCCCTTTGAGTCCACCGAGACGACCCACTTTTCGATTCTTGATGAAGAGGGCAATGCCGTGGCGCTGACCTACACGTTGAATGGAGGCTACGGCAGCGGAGTGACGATTCCGGGGCTGGGTTTTCTGATGAACAACGAGATGGATGATTTCACGGTGAAGCCGGGGTCGCCGAATATGTTCGGCCTGATTGAGGGAGTGGCCAATGCGATTGCGCCCGGCAAGCGGCCGAACTCTTCGATGACGCCGACGATTGTGCTGAAGAATGGCCAGCCCGTTTTGATTCTGGGGGCGCCGGGCGGATCGCGCATTATTACGGGCGTGATGCAGGTGCTGCTCAACGTGATTGATTTCGGCATGAACATACAGGAAGCGGTGGACGCGCCGCGCTTTCATCACCAGTGGCAGCCAGACCGGCTGTACACGGAGCGGGGCGTTTCGCCCGACACGATTGCGGCGCTGAAGGCGCGCGGTCACACGGTGGAGGCAAATACGTTTGGCGTGGCGCGCGTGGAGGCGATCCACGTGGAGTTTTTGCCGGAGGGGAAGCGCTGGCTGGCCGGGGCGGCCGATGGGCGCGGCGACGGCAAGGCCGCGGGATATTAAATGCAGCATTCAATTTCGACGCAGTTGCTGGTGCAGCATCGCTTGACCACGGTTTGGCTGGAGCGGATTCAGCAAACCGGCATTCCGCAGGTGGAGATTTTTTGCGCCAAGCAGCACCTGGACTATCAGAATAAGGCGCAGGTGGCCGAGCTTGCGGCGTGGTTTGCCGATTCGCCGTTGCAGCTCTTGGCGCTGCACGGGCCGATGCATAACGATGACCGGGGCGGCCGCACGGGGCCTGATAGCTGGGTGTCGATCACCGAACGGGTGAAGGCCAAGCGCATTGCGATGGTGGACGAGATCAAGCGGGCGCTGGAGGTAGTGGAGCGGATTCCGTGCCGCTACTTTGTGCAGCACTTGGGGAATCCGAACGAGGAATTCAGTGAGCACGCGTTGGACGCGGCCTTTACGTCGCTGGATGAGCTGAACCTGTTTGCGCGGTCGCGGGGCGTGGAGATTTTGCTGGAGAACATTCCCAACGAGCTTTCGCGTGCCGAGAAGCTGAACTATTTTCTGGGCATCACGCATTTGAAGAATGGCTATTGCTTTGACGTGGGCCATGCGCATCTGGTGGCCGGGTCGAGCGTGGGCGAGCAGTTCGACCTGATGCGCGAACGCATCCGGCACACGCATGTGCACGGCAACAACGGGGCGGCCGATCAGCACCGCTATCCGTTCTTGAATAGTGACGATACGGTGGACTGGCGCGCGGTGATGAAGCGATTCCGCGCCTGCGACGGCCAGTTTGCGTTGAACCTGGAGTTGAAGGAGCAGCCGGAGATCCCGCAGCCGCTCGAGGGCGCGCGGGAAGTGCTGGAGCGGCTGGAAGAGGTGCGTACCGATGATTAACCGAGTGACGATTGACAAGCTGGGGGCGCATGCGGGGGAGACCGTCTCGCTGCATGGCTGGCTGTACAACATGCGCAAGTCGGGCAAGATCGCGTTTCCGCAACTGCGCGACGGCACGGGGATTGTGCAGTGCGTGGCGGTGAAAGCCGAGATTGGCGATGAGTTATTTGAGCAGGTGAAATCGCTGACGCAGGAATCGTCGATCACGATTACGGGCGTGGTGCGGGCCGAGCCTCGGGCGCAAGGCGGCTATGAGCTGGATCTGAAGGGGCTGGAGATTCACCAGTTGATTCCGGAGAGCGACCCGTATCCGATCACGCCGAAGGAGCACGGGCCGGACTTTCTGCTCAATCACCGGCATCTTTGGCTGCGTTCACGCCGGCAGCATGCGATTGCGCGCGTGCGGCATGAAGTGATCAAGGCGACGCGCGACTTTTTCGATTCCAATGGCTTTTTGCTGATGGATACGCCGATCTTTACGCCGGCGGCGTGCGAGGGCACGACGACGCTTTTCGAAGTGGATTACTTCGAGGACGAGAAGGTGTATCTTTCGCAAAGCGGCCAGCTCTATAACGAAGCCAACGCGATGGCGCATGGCAAGGTGTATTGCTTCGGGCCGACGTTCCGGGCGGAAAAGTCGAAGACGCGGCGCCATCTGACGGAATTCTGGATGGTGGAGCCGGAGATGGCCTACGCCACGATTGAGGACGTGAAGACGCTGGCCGAGGATATGCTGTGCTTCATTGTCGACCGGGTGCTGAACAACCGCCAGACCGAACTGAAGACGCTGGAGCGCGACATCTCAAAGCTCGAGCAGATCCGGAAGCCGTTCCATCGCATGACGTATGACCAGGCGATGGAGATTCTGAAGGAGAAGGGTTCGCAGACGGAGTGGGGTTCGGATTTTGGCGGTACGGACGAGACGGTGCTCACGGCCGAGCTCGACCGGCCGCTGATTGTGGAGAAGTTCCCGTCGCAGATTAAGGCGTTCTACTTCCAGCCCGATGCCGAGCGGCCGGAGTTGGCGCTCGGCTGCGACGTACTGGCGCCGGAGGGCTATGGCGAAGTTATCGGCGGCGGGCAGCGCGTACACGACCTGGATTTGCTGAAGGCGCGGTTGAAGGAACACAACCTGCCGGAGGAGGCGTTCAATTGGTATCTGGATCTGCGCAAGTACGGCTCGGTGCCGCATGCGGGATTCGGCATGGGGATTGAACGCTGTGTGACGTGGATGTGCGGCATTGAGCATCTGCGCGAGACGATTGCTTATCCGCGCATGTTGTACCGGACGAGGCCGTAGATGCCGCAGAAGCAAATCGCGGTGATCGGCGTGCCGCAGGATTACGGCGCGGGCCGCCGGGGCGTGGACATGGGGGCGTCGGCCATTCGGGTGGCGAGTTTGCAGGCGCAACTGGAGCGTTTGGGCTACGCCGTGGACGATCTGGGCAATCTCACGGTGGAGCAGCCGGAGCAGGCGCGGCGCACGGGCGGCAAGGCGCATCATCTGGAGCAGATTGCCGACAACTGCCGGCGGCTGGCGCGGATGATCGAGAAGACCACGGCGTTCCCGCTGACGCTGGGCGGTGATCATTCGATTGCGGCCGGCACGGTGGCGGGCATTAGCAAGCGGTATCGCAAGCAGCCGCTAGGTCTGCTGTGGATTGACGCGCATGGCGACTTCAATACGCCGGACTCGAGCCCCAGTGGCAACGTTCACGGCATGCCGTTAGCGGCGATTGCCGGCTTGGGCGTGCGGGAACTGACGCATCTGCGGGGCATTTCGCCGATGGTGCCGGCCAGCCGCATTGTGCTGGTGGGGATTCGCGATATTGACGCGGGCGAGGCGCGCAACGTTCGCCAGGCGGGCGTAACGGCCTTCACCATGCGCGAGATCGACGAGCGGGGCATGCGCGCGGTGATGGCCGAGGCGCTGGCGATTGTCACGTCGGGCACGGTGGGCTTTCACCTTTCGCTCGATATGGACGCGCTGGACCCGGAATATGCGCCGGGCGTGGGCACGCCGGTGATGGGGGGCCTGAGCTACCGGGAGGCGCACCTGGCGATGGAGATGATTCACGACCGGCACGCGCTGGTATCGATGGATGTGGTGGAGGTAAACCCGGTGCTGGACATCGCCAACAAGACCGCGGCGCTGGCGGTGGAACTGATCCTGTCGGCCATGGGAAAGAAGATTATATGAAGACCCGTGTGGCGGTGGTCTACGGCGGCCGGAGCGGCGAACACGAAGTGTCGCTGAATTCGGCGGCGGCCGTAATGGCCGCCTTGAACCCTGAGAAATACGAAATAGAGAAATATCTGATCGGCAAAGACGGCAAGTGGGAACCGCGGTGCATTGTGCCCGAACCGGGAGGCAACCCGGGGATCGACGTGGTGTTTCCCGTGCTGCACGGGACCTTCGGGGAGGACGGCACGATTCAGGGCTTGTTTGAGATGGCCGATTTGCCCTATGTGGGCCCCGGCGTAATGGCGTCGGCGGTGTGTATGGACAAGGACATGATGAAGCGGGTGCTGCATGAGCGGGGCATTCCGGTGGTGGAATACGCGACGCTGCACCGGCACGCGATTGATCTGGCGGTGGTGACGAAGCGCTTTGATTATCCCGTCTTCATCAAGCCGGCCAATCTAGGTTCGTCGGTGGGCATCTCAAAGGCGAAGAATTTCGAGGAACTGAAGGCCGGGGTGGCCGAGGCGGCCAAGTACGATCACAAGATCATAGTGGAGCGGGCGATTCTGGGGCAGGAGTTGGAGTGTTCGGTGATGGGCAACGAGCAGCCGGTGGCCTCGACGCCGTGTGAGATTCTGCCGTCGCGAGAGTTCTACGACTACGAGGACAAGTACTTGCTGAACAAGGCGCAAACGCGGCTGCCGGCCTCGCTCACCCGCGACGAAATGGTGCTGGTGAAGAAGCAGGCGATTGAGGCGTATCGCGCGTGTGGGTGCGAAGGGATGGCGCGGGTGGATTTTCTCTTGGAGAAATCGTCCGGGCTGCTCTATGTGAACGAATTGAACACGATCCCCGGGTTTACGGCGATCAGCATGTTTCCGAAGATGTTCGGGCATGATGGGGTTAGCTTTGCGCAGTTGGTGGATAAGCTGATTCAACATGCGATGAAACGGCATGAGCGCAAAACTAACACTCGCTTTACTCGCTAGTTCGCTGGCGGCCCAGGAGGCGGACCCGGCGGCCGACTTGGCGCCGAATCTAGGCCGCTTTGTGAAGCTCTTCGCGCTGGTGGACCGGGAGGCGGCCGATAAGCCCAACGCCGATCAGGCGATTTTCCAAGGCGCGTTGCCGGGGGCGCTGCGGCAACTGGATCCGCACAGCATTTTCTTTGACCCGGAGAATTTCAAGCAACTGCAGGAAATGGAGCGATCCGTCCGGCGCGGCTTCGGCACGATTGTGCAGATCTTGCCGGGCCGGGTGGTGATTCTGCAAACGCAGGCGGGCAGCCCTTCGGCGCGCGCGGGGCTGTTGGCCGGCGACGAGATTCTGGGCGTGAATGGCTATGCGCTGCAGCAATTCGAGGCGGACCAGATCATGCAATTGCTGCAGCAGGCGCGCCAGCAGGCGGTGCGGCTCGACGTGCGGCGGCAGAACATGCCGCGGCTGTTGCAATTCGAACTGACACCGGCTTCGATGGATGCGCCGAGCGTTGACCGCGCGTTTTTGCTGGAGCCGGGCGTGGGCTTTGTGCGCTGTTCGAGTTTTGAACAGAACACGGCGCGGGATCTGCGGGCGGCCATTGAGAAGCTCGGCGGCGCCAAGCTGAAAGGCCTGGTGCTCGACCTGCGCGGCAACCCGGGCGGCGTGCTGCCGGCAGCGCTGGAGATCGCTTCGATGTTTCTGCAGCCAGGTCAGCGGATCATCTCGGTGCGAGGGCGGTCGAAGAAGACAGAAGAGATCGATGTGCCGGCCACGGCGGTGCCGTATCGCTTTCCGGTAGCGGTGCTGGTGAACGGCAAGAGCGCCAGCGCGTCTGAGATTGTGGCGGCGGCGCTGCAGGATCACAAGCGGGGCACGATTGTGGGCGAGCCCACGTTTGGCAAGGGCCTGGTGCAAAGCGTGTTTCCGTTGATGACCGAGACGGCGCTGGCGTTGACAGTGGCCTATTACTATTCGCCGAATGGACGCAACCTGCAGCGTCCGCTCAAGGACGTGCAGGTGGAGACGCCCAGCGCCGAGACGCCGGGCGGCGTGAAGCCGGACGTAACGCCGTTTCCGCCACGGCAGTCGCGGCTGCATTATGTGCTGGAAGCCAGCGGGGCGTTTACGGCGTTTGCCACCGAGTTCACGCGCCGGGAGAAGGTGGCCGAGGGATTTGAGGTATCGCCGCGCTTGCAGGACGAGTTTCGCGGCTGGCTTTTTTCTCAGCGCATACAGCCTTCGGTGAGCGATTGGACGGCCGATGCGGGGTGGATCGCGCAGCGACTGAAGCAGGAGATCTATAACCTGGCGCTGGGCGTAGACAAGGGCGATGAGATCGAGATGCGCAACGACGTGGCGGTGCGGGAAGCGCTACGGGCGATCCGGCGTTAGGAGCGACCGCGCCGCTTCAAACACCGCGCGGAGCATTGGCTGGGTTAGCTTTCCGGTGGAAGTATTCTGCTGCGAGGGATGATAGCTGCAGACCAGCGCGGGCCGGAGCGAGGCATACACCAAGCCGTGGCCGAATTCCAAGGAGCGCGACAGGCCGGCCGTCTTGAGATAGTTATCGAACGCCAGGCGGCCCAGCACGACGACGACGCGGAGCGGCAAGAGCCGCAGTTCCTCCTGTAGATAGGGCCGGCAGCGCGTGACCTCCTCGGGCAGAGGCTTGTTGCCGGGTGGTGCGCAGTGGGCGGAGGCCGTGATGTAGCAGTCGCGGAGTTCGAGGCCGTCGTCCAGCGAGACGCTGGTGGGTTGATTGGCGAAGCCAGTCTCATGCAGGGCGCGGTAGAGCCAGTCGCCGGAACGGTCGCCGGTGAACATGCGGCCGGTACGATTGGCGCCGTGGGCGCCGGGGGCCAGACCCACGATGAGGAGCCGGGCGGCCGGATCCCCGAAGCTGGGAACGGGCCGTCCCCAATAGTGGTGATCGCGATAGGCGCGCCGCTTCACGCGGGCCACTTCGGCGCAATGCTCGCGAAGCCGGGGACAACGCTCGCAGCGGATGATTTTCTTTTGCAGGACCTGAAGAGCACTATTCGGAGGCAATCAACTCGATCTTCCCAATTCCGCCGCGCACCTTCAACTCCACTTTTCGTTCCGCCTTGTCCCAAAGGCCGTTGTAATAGTCGTGGCCGTCTTTGCGGAGTTCGCCTTGCGTGGAGATCTCGCCCAGGCCGCCCACGACGTTGGCATGCACGCCGACGCCACCGGGCAAATGAATTCGGCCATGACCGACGCCGCCATTCACCTCCACCTGATAGCCGCGCTGGGGCTTGCCGCGGAGGTCGAGCGTCATTTCGCCGGCGCCGAATTGCACAGAGGCGCGGCGAAGATTCAGCGTGCCGAGATTGACTTCGGCCTTACCGGCTCCCATGCGGAGGTTGAGATCAACGGGCACGGCATCGTTGAGCCGCAGTTCCCAGATGGCTTTCACGTTGCCGAGGCCACCGGTCTTGCGGGCGTGGATGCGCAGGCGGCCAACGCCGCCGGACTCTTGGTAATCGACCACGGGGCGCAACTGATCGTGATTGAAGCGGTAGGCGCCTTCCACGAGCTTGGTGGCACCGCCGAGCAACTCAAATTCGCCGGCGGGAAATTCAATGGTGGCGTCGAGCTGAGTGGCTTTACCGATATCCAGACTTTGGGTTTCCTGAACCATCGGACGGCGGTCCTCAACGAGATTGTGGCAACCGGCGAGGGCGAGCAACGAAAGGAGCAACAGGGAGCGAATCATGGAATCTCCTGGGCGGGTTTACGAAGCCGGCCCATCGATTGTTCCACGATAATTAAAGGGTGTCCACTTACTCTCAGGCTCCGCTGGATTTCGCGGCGCTGAAAACGATTCCGATTGCCGACCGGGGCGGCAAGGTCCGCACCGAACATTTCGGGAGCGTGCCGCCGGCGCTTCCCGGCTTGCTGGATTCTCTGCCCAAGATTCTCGCTGCTGATTCGCTGCGCGCGGTGGTGGGGGCGCTGCAGAATGCCCGGGCCCAGAAGAGGGCCATCATTTGGGGACTGGGCGGCCATGTGATCAAGTGTGGCCTGGCGCCCGTGCTCACCGATTTGATGAAGCAGGGGTACGCGACCGCGTTTGCCATGAACGGCGCGGCGTCGATCCACGACTTTGAGATCGGGATTGCGGGCTGCACGAGCGAGGACGTGGAGTCAGTGCTGCCCGACGGCCGGTTCGGGTCGGCGGAGGAGACGGGCCGCGAGATGAACACCGCCATCGCGAGCGCTCAGGATGCGGGGATGGGGGAGGCTCTGGGCCAATGCCTGCAGGGATTGGCGAAAGCGGAGTTCGCGAGCCAGAGTTTGCTTTATGAGGCGTACCGGCACAAGACGCCCGTGACGGTGCATGTGGCGATCGGCACGGACACGCCGCATACGTTCCCGCACGCCGATGGCGCGGCGATTGGCGCGGCGACGCATCGCGACTTCCGGCTGCTGTGCTCGCTGGTGCGCGAACTGGATGAGGGCGGGGTGTATGTGAACGTCGGCTCGGCGGTGATCCTGCCGGAGGTATTTCTCAAGGCGATCTCGGTGGTGCGTAATCTGGGCCACCAGCTTCGCCACTTCACCACGGTAAACTTCGATTTTCTGCAACACTACCGGCCGAACGCCAACGTAGTGAACCGGCCGCATGCGGGCGCGGGCGGCAAAGGCTACGCGCTTACGGGCCATCACGAGATCATGATTCCGCTGCTAGCGGCCCTGCTCAAGTAGATGTGGACCTGGAAGGACGCCGCCGTGGTGGCGGGCGCCTATCTGCCGGCTTCGCTGATGGGCCTGTTGCTGGCGCAGTTGCTGCCGCGCGGGATGGGCGGGGTGGCCGGGCGGCCGCTGCTCTCGCAGTTGATCGTCTACGGGTTGATGGTGCTGGTGATTGTAGCGCTGGTGAGGCTCACCACGGAGCAACCACGCCAGGCGCTGGCCTGGAAGCTTCCAATCCGGGCGCTGTTGCCCGCGGCGTTGGCTGGTCCGCCGCTGGCCTTCGGGCTAGGCTTCTTGGCCGCCGCGCTGCGGGCGCCGACGCTGGACACTCAGGTGAAGGAGTGGTTGGCCGACTCCGCGTCGCTCCCCTGGGTGGCGCTGTTTATCGTCGTGCTGGCGCCCATCGTGGAGGAGCTGATCTTCCGCGGCTTTCTGCAGCCGCTCGCCGTGGCCAGCGCGGGACCGTGGGTGGGCATTGCGGCGTTGGCGCTTGCCTTTGCGCTGATGCATGGGCCCACCTATCACTGGACCTGGCAGTATCTGGTGACGATGGCGCTGGCGGGCGCGGCGTTTGGCGCGCTGCGGCACGGCACGGGGTCGACGATTGCCTCGACGATTCTGCATGCCTCCTACAACGCCACAATGCTTTACGCTTATTTGAGATAACCCTGAATGGTAAAAACAATCGAATGGACTCCCCAAGGCGTGGTGATGATCGATCAGACACGCCTTCCTCGTATCACGGAATTCGTCACCTGCACGACCTATGTCGAAGTGGCTCATGCGATCAAGACGATGATTATTCGCGGCGCGCCGGCGATTGGCGTGGCCGCCGCGATGGGCGTGGCGATCGGTGCGCAGAAGGCCAGCGACAGCGGCTTTGACGCCGAGTTCGCGGTGATTTGCGATACGCTGGCGGCCACGCGGCCCACGGCGGTGAATCTTTTCTGGGGCATTGAGCGCATGAAGCGCCGGCGGGCGCAACTGGCCGGAGAGCCGCTGAGCGTAGTGCGGCAACGCCTGACCGAAGAAGCGATTCACATCGGCGAGGAAGACATCGCGATCTGCCGCGCCATTGGCGACCACGGCGCGCCGCTGGTGCCGGACGGCAAGACCGTGCTTACGCATTGCAATGCCGGCGCGCTGGCCACGGCCGGTTATGGCACGGCGCTGGGCGTGATCCGCAGCGCGGTGGCGCAGGGCAAGAACATCGACGTGTTCGCCGATGAGACGCGGCCGTTCCTGCAAGGCGCGCGCCTGACGGCTTGGGAGCTGATGGAAGACAACATCGCCACCAAGATCATCACGGATAACATGGCGGGCTACTTTCTGCGCAAGGGCCAGATTGGCTGCTGCGTGGTGGGCGCGGATCGAATTGCGGCCAACGGCGATGTCGCCAACAAGATCGGCACGTACTCGGTGGCCGTGCTGGCCAAGGAGAACGGTGTGCCGTTCTACGTGGCCGCGCCGATCTCAACGCTCGATCTGACGCTGGCCACCGGCGAGCAGATTCCGATTGAGCAGCGGCCGGCTCTGGAAGTGACACATGTATTCGGCACGCCGGTGGCGCCGGAAGGAGTGGGCGTGGAGAATCCGGCATTTGACGTGACGCCGTATCGCTACGTGACCGCGATCATTACAGAGAAGGGCGTGGCGTATCCGCCTTTCACCGAATCGTTGAAGCGCTTGGCGTCGTCATGATTACCCGGGCGAGATTCCTCGGCGCCACGGCGCTGACCGCCACGGCGCTGGCCGCAACCGCGTGCCAGCGCTCCGGCAAGAAGCGGATTGGCGTAGTGCCCAAGGCGACGTCGCATCTCTTCTTTCTGGCGGTGAAGAAGGGCGCCGAGGCCGCCACCGGGGAAGCCGGCTTTGAGATGATTTGGAACGGCCCGCAGGAGGAGACGGACCACAACCGGCAGATCCAGGTTGTGGATGCGCTGATCGCGCAGCGGGTGGACGCTATTGCGCTTTCGGCCACCGACGAAAGGGCGTTGGCGCCGGCGGCGCAACGAGTGGCGCAGGCGGGCATCCCGCTGAGCGTATTTGATTCCGGGGTGAACTTCGACGGATACGTGACGTTCGTGGCCACGGGCAATCGGGAGGCGGGCGTGACGGCCGCGCGTACGCTGGCCAAACTGAGCGGCGGCAAGGGCAAGGTGGCAATGGTGATGCATAAGCCGGGAGGGCTCTCCACGGTGCTGCGAGAAGAAGGGTTTCTGGCGACGATGAAGGAGTTCCCCGCGCTCACGGTGGCGCAGGGACAATACGGCATGGCAGATGCGGCCAAGGCGCGGGCCGCCGCCGAGAATCTGCTGACGGCGCACCCGGATCTGACGGGATTGTTTGCGACGAGCGAGGCCAGTTCGATAGGGGCGATCCAGGCGTTGCGCAGCCGGGGGCGCCAGGGCCAGGTGAAGCTGATTACGTTCGACACGAGCGACACGCATGTCGAAGCGCTGCAGGACGGGACGATTGACGTGATGATGGTGCAGGACGCGTTTCAGATTGGGTATCATGCCGTGCGGTCGCTGGTCCTGAAGCTTGCGGGTGAAACGCCGCGCAAGCAGATTGATCTGCCGGCGCGCGAGATTACGGTGAAGGATCTGACGCAACCGGGAGTCCGCACACTGTTGGGCTTGCCGGCCGGGCGGGCATGAGCGGGAACAGGGATAATCTGTACCCATGACGATTACCCGGCGAGCACTGTTGGCGCAATCGGCTTGGGCGTTCGCGCAGGCCAAGCCGAAGAACATCCTGATGATCGCCGTGGACGATTTGAACACCGACCTGGGATGCTACGGCCACGCGCTGGTCCAAACGCCGCATATCGACGGGCTGGCGCGGCGAGGCGTGCGGTTCACGCAGGCGTATTGCAACTATCCGGTTTGCAATCCGTCGCGCACGTCGCTGTTGAGCGGGCGCTATCCGGAGCAGACGGGCGTCCTGGATAATCGCGAGAAGCCGCACGAGAAGCTGCCTGGGGTTGAGTTTATGCCGGAGTATCTGCGCAAGCGCGGCTACGTTACGGCGGGCATTGGCAAGATCTATCACGACGGTATGGATGCGCCGCAGGATTGGGATCACTATGAGAGCCCGACGGGCACGCCGGCCGTCAACCAAGGAGAGGGCCGAAATCTCACCGGGGGCAAGTTTCCATACTTCCACTGGGTGGCCTCAGAGGCGCCCGAGGAGGAGCATCCGGACGCGCGCACGGCGGCGGCGGCCGTAAAGTTCTTAAAACAAAAGCAGGCGAAGCCGTTTTTTCTCGCGGTGGGTTTGCGTAAGCCGCATGATCGGTACATTGCGCCGAAACGGTACTTTGGCCTTTATCCGCTGGAGCGCATTCCGGGCGCCGTAGGACCGGCCGACGATGCGGCCGACATTCCGGCCATGGCGTATCCGCAGCGGGACCTGAGGCTGGGCACCGAAGAGGCCAAAGAGTTCCGCCGCGCCTACTGGGCGTGCATTTCATTCATGGATGCGCAGGTGGGTAAAGTGCTGGCCGCGCTTGACGAAAGCGGCCAGCGCGACAACACGCTGGTGCTGTTCTTCTCCGACCATGGGCTGCACTTGGGCGAACACGACTGGTGGAACAAGGTGGCGCTCTGGGAGCGCACCACGCGCGTGCCGTTCATTCTCAGCGGGCCGATGGTGAAAGACGGCGGCCGGGCGAGCGATAACCTGGTGGAGTTGGTGGACATCTTTCCGACATTTACGGACTACGCCGGAGTGGCCACGGCGCCCGCAGTGAGCGGCCGGACGCTGCTGCCGGCGTTGACCGATCCGCGGGCCACCTGGGATCGCGCGGCTTACACGGTGGTGCTGCGCGGCGGAGGCAAGAAGGGCCGGGCGGTGCGCACCGGGCGCTTTCGCTACATCGAGTGGGACCAGAGGCGCGCGGGCGTGGAGTTGTACGATCATGCCAGCGATCCGAACGAGTTCCGCAACCTGGCGAGCGATCCGGACTATGAGAATCACCGGCGGAGCTGCGCGGCGCTCCTGGCGCGGTTTGAACGCGAGGCGGCGCCATGAGAGCCGTGGTCCTGCTCGCTGCGACATTGCTCGCGCAGCAACACGAGCACGCCCCGCCGCCGCCGGAGAAGTCCACGCCGCTGCGCCAGGCGCTGAACTTGCTGCGGGAGGCGCGCACCAGCGAAGCGCGCGCTGAACTCAACGCGCTTTTAAAGGCGAAGCCTGGCGACGTCGAGACACGTTACCAACTGGCGCGCTCGTATTTGCTGGATTTCTACCGCTTCACCGATCCGACGCAGCGGCGCACGGCATTGAATCTCGCGCTGGAGGCGCTGGGCGCCACGCTCAATGCCAACAAGGATTACATCCCAGCGCTGCGCGCCAAGGCGATGATCCATGCACGCGCCGAGTTGCTGCATTACGATCCAAACCTTGCCTTTCAACTGGCGCAGCGCGTGGCGCAACTGGAGCCGCATGCCAACGCGTTTCTGGTGGAACTGACGGACTGGATGACGGGCGAAGTGCGGTTCAGCCAGGAAAGCGAACACCGTGTTCCCCACGACCCGGCGCTGGGGATCGACCGTTCGCTGCCATTGCTGGAGCACGTGATCGACACGGCGATACCGTATTCGCCCGATGAGGCGGCCGCGCTCTTTGTGATGGGCCGCGCGCTGACGCGCCGGGGGAATTTCAGCGCGTCGGTCAACTATTTCAAGCAAGTGCTGGAGCGGAACCCCATGCCGGCGCAACGGCTGGAAGTATTGCGGGAACTGGGGGCGGCGCACTATCGCCGGGGCGACTTTACCGAGGCGGCCCGCTGGTTCTATGAGGCGCTCCAACTGCGCAACAACTTGACTGACCAGTGGAACCTGAAGGCCGCGCTGGACCGGATGCCCGCCACGGCCCGGCCGGCGCTGCCCAAGCAAACTCAGTTTGAAATGTTTCAAACAAATCTGGCAGCCGGCCGGATCCAATTGAAGGACGAAGCCGCGGCGCTGGGGATCGACCGGCTGGACGGTAACGGAACCTGCGCGTGGGGCGATCTGGATCAGGACGGCGACCTGGATTTGATTCTGGCCGGCAGTGGAACGTTTCTGGCGGCGTTTCGCAATGAGGGGACCAAGTTCACCGAGTTCACCGAGGAGATCGGCCTGGCCAAGGTGCCCTCGAGCTATAGTCTGAACCTGATCGACTACGACAATGATGGCCGGCTGGACCTCTATCTCTCGATGAACGGCTGGAACGGGCCCATGCCGAACCGCCTGTTTCACAACACGGGCAAGCGCTTTGAGGATGTATCGGAGAAGAGCGGCACGGCCGATGCCGGCTCAGGCTTTGTTTCGCTGTGGGGCGATCTGGATAACGATGGCTACATCGATTTGGCGATCGCCAACGGCGTGCTGAAGGACGGATCGACGCCCACGCTCTACCGCAACAACCGCAATGGCACCTTCACCAAGGTGGCGCTCAACGAGCCGCCCACCTATGGCGCCATCGGCATTGCGCTGGGCGATTACGACAAGGACGGCGACCTCGACCTGTTGATCAATGGCCTGAACGATGCACCCACGCGGCTCTACCGCAATGATGGCAACTGGCGCTTCACCAATGTTGCGCGGCAGGCGGGCATTGAGCACCCGCCGCACAACGGCTTCGTTTGCTTCTTCTACGACTCAAACAACGACGCGTGGCCGGATATTCTGCTGACGAGCCTGGCCCCGTGGGACGCGGTGGCCGAGGGACTGCGGGCGGGTTATGCGCCGGCGCGCGTGCATCCCGATTCCACACGTCTCTTTCGCAACAAGGGCGACGGTACGTTCACCGAAGTGACGCGGGCGGCTGGCTTGCACTATCCAATGGGAGTGATGGGCGCGGGCGTTGCCGATCTGGACAATGACGGGCACCTCGATCTCTATTTCGGCACTGGTGATCCGCAGATGACGCGCCTGGAGCCGAACCGGCTCTTTCTGTCCAATGGCGACGGCAGCTATACGGACGCGACGTGGCAGGCCGGCCTGGCGCGCCCGGGGCACAAGGGCCACGGCGTTTCCTTCGTGGATCTGGATGGCGACGGCGATCTGGACATGTATCAGCAACTGGGTGGACATTACCCCGGCGACCATGCGCGCAACGCGTTTTACCGCAATACGAGCACCAACACAAATCATTGGCTGCAGGTGACGCTCAAGGGCACCAAGAGCAATCGTCTGGCGATCGGCGCGCAACTCACGGTGACGGCGGGCGGGTTGACGGTATATCGCGAAGTGAAGGGCAGCGAGGGCTTCGGCTCCACGGACCCTTACCGGCAGCATTTCGGCCTGGGGGCGGAGGCCAAGGTTGACAAGCTGGAAATCCGCTGGCCTTCGGGCTTGCGGCAGACGTTCAGCGGGCTTGCGGCGGACCGCCACATCGCGATTGAAGAAGGCGGCCCTCTTAAGCCTTGATGACCTTGAGCTGCTCGGCTTCGGGCAGAGCCTTGTAGAACGGGTCCAGCGGATAGCAGCCGGAGATGAGGCCATTGCGCGGAGCGGTGGTGCAATCAGAGAAGGTACGGCAGATGGCGCCGCGCACGAGCTTGCCTTCGCGGAGCACGTCGGCGGGAAGCGTGGGATACGACAAGACCATGCGGCCCAGGCCCACGGCGTCAATCCAGCCTTCGCGGACCACCCATTGCGCCACGTGCGGCAGATACTCCTGCAAGTAGGTGTAGGCCGTACCGATCAGCGTGAGGCGCGGGAAGGCGCGCTTGAGCTCGGCGGCCGCGCGGATCTGGCGGACGCAGCCAACCAGCGGGTCCTCCGGCGGCTGATAGCCATCGGAGGGCGGAAAGAGCGCCGGCCGCTGGATGTGGGGATTGTAGTAGGGGCTGCCGGCGGTGAGGTTCACCATGGTGATGCCTAGCTCTTCGAGCACGGTGAGGAAGGCGCGGGCCTCATCGAGCACGGGCCGCGTGGGATCGTCGGCGTCGGCGGAGAAGCCATAGCGGTAGGGCAGCGCGCCGGTGAGATCCTCGGGAATGCCCGGGCCGAGCTTCTTGCCGTCGGTCTTAGAGGGGTCCGGCTTGTAGGCGACGAAATCGAACGCGCTGAGACGCACGCCGATCTTGAGTCTCGTCTTGGCGCGAATGCCGGCGGTGATCTCGCGCAGAAAGCGGGTGCGGTTTTCGAGCGATCCGCCGAAGGGGCCGGGCCGGGTGTGGGCGCTGAGCAGTTCATGGCCCAGGTAGCCGTGGCAATGCTTTACGTCGACGAACTGAGCGCCGCAGCTTTCGGCGATCTCGGCGCAATGGATAAAGCGATCGATCAGCCGCTTGAGATCGTCGTCGCTGAGCACGGGATGATCGGCCGCCAGGTGAAACTTGCGATCGAGCACCGGGTGGCGGTAGGCGATCTGGGGTTCCATGCGATCCTTGCGGAACGGCCGGCAGAAGCGGCCCGAGTGGGTGAGTTGAAAGCCCACCAGCAAGTCGGCGGTGGTGCCATACTCCACGCGATGAGCGTCGAGGCAATCGTCCATCAACTGCGCCAGCGAGTCGCGGGTGGAATCGTCGATGATCAGCTGCTGAGGATTGGCGCGCGCCTCGGGCAACACGGCCATGGCCTCGCCGCCCCAGATCCACTTGGCCCCGGAACGGCCGAAGTTGTGCCAGCGGCGCCGCACGTATTCACTGGGATGGCCGTCGGTCTCGGCGTCCCAGCCTTCCATGGGATGAATCACCCAGCGATTGCCGACCTTGATGCCGTCAACGGTGAGAGGGGCCGCCAACGGCGACTCGGCGCCTTTCAAGATCTCATCGTCACAGCCGACCTGGCAATCGAGAGCCTGCAACCGGGCGCGGAAATCAGCAACTGTCTTAAGAGAAGCAACACGCGGGAAGGACATTCAGAATCTCCTAGTGTCCCACGACACGCGTGTCGGGGCGCGTCTGGTAGCATACGGGTTCATTGTCATGACGCCTCTCTTCGTTCGCGTCCATCCCAAAGACAACGTCGCCATTGTGGTGGACAGCTATGGGCCGGGCACTACTTTCGCTGGTGGGCTTACGCTCACCGAACGCATTCCGCAAGCGCATAAGGTGGCGCTGACCGATCTGGCCGAGGGCGACGCCGTGATCCGCTACGGGGAGATTATCGGCCATGCGTTGCGCCGGCTGGCGCGCGGCGCGTGGGTGCGGGAAGAGTTGCTGAGCTTGCCGGCGCCGCCCGACCTGGACGCGCTGGCCTTGGCCACGGCCACGCCGCCGGCCCCAGTGCCGCTGGAAGGCTACACGTTCGACGGCTACGCCAATGCCGATGGCACGCTTGCGACAAAGAATCTGCTGGGCATCAGCACGACGGTGCAATGCGTGGCGCCCACGGTGGAGTATGCCGTGCGCCGCATTCGGGCCGAGATCCTCCCGCGCTATGCGAACGTCGACGATGTGATCGCGCTGACGCATCCCTACGGTTGCGGCGTAGCCATCGACGCGCCGGGGGCGGAGATTCCGATTCGCACGCTGCGGCATTTGGGGCTCCATCCGAATCTCGGCGCAGAGCCGATGCTGGCCAGTCTGGGTTGCGAAAAAATGCAGCCGGCGCGCGTGTTTCCGCCCGGCGCCACGCTGCCCGTGCTGAGCGATGAGCCTTGGGTGGTCCGCCTGCAGGACGAAGAGCATCGCGGCTTTGGCGACATTGTGGCCGCGCTGATGCGTCTAGCCGAGAAGCGGCTGGAACGGCTGCAGCGGCGGCAGCGGGTGCCCTGCCCCGCCGCCGGACTGGTGGTGGGCTTGCAATGCGGCGGCAGCGATGCGTTCTCCGGCGTGACGGCGAATCCGGCGGTGGGCTATGCGGCCGATCTGCTGGTGCGCGCCGGCGCCACGGTGATGTTCTCGGAGGTGACGGAGGTGCGCGACGCCGTGCATTTGCTGACGCCGCGGGCCGCCACGCGCGAAGTGGCGCTGGACCTGGTGCGCGAGATGCGCTGGTACGACGAGTATCTGGGCCGCGGCCGCGTGGACCGCAGCGCCAATCCCACGCCGGGCAACAAGCGCGGCGGACTGGCGAACATTGTGGAGAAGGCGCTGGGCTCGGTGGCCAAGGCCGGCACGAGCGCGATCGCCGGCGTGGCCGCGCCGGGCCAGCGCCCGGCGTCCAAAGGGCTGATTTTCGCCGCCACGCCCGCCAGCGACTTTATCTGCGGAACGCTGCAACTGGCCGCCGGGATGAATGTGCACGTCTTCACGACGGGCGAGGGCACACCCTATGGCCTGGCGCTGGCGCCGGTGATCAAGGTATCGTCGCGGACGGCGCTGGCCGAGCGCTGGCCTGATCTGATCGACCTGGACGCGGGCCGTATTGCCACCGGCGAAAAGTCGATTGAGCAAGTGGGTTGGGAGTTGTTCCACTTGATTCTGGATGTGGCGAGCGGACGCCGCAAGACCTGGGCGGACCATTGGGGTCTGCACAACGCGCCGGCGCTGTTCAATCCCGCGCCGGTGACCTAACTAGAAGAAGCGCTCCTGCCGGCGCAAATTGCCGAAGGAGCCGATGTTGGCCACCGAGAAGGCAACGCGGTACTGGTTTTCATTGCGGGTACCGAAGCTGAAGCGGCGGAACTGGAAGCTGAGGCCGCAACAATCGGTGTTGTAGGTAATTTGCGATTGCGAGAATTGCAGTTGCTTCAAGCGGTAGTCGTAGACCGAGAAAAAGGCGGCGCTCCAACCGCGGCGGTTCTCGCGGCCCAAGCCTACCAATGCCTGCAACTGATTGCCCGGCGGGGAAAGCACCGAGGCGCTGGAAACCTGGGTGTGTCCGCCGGAGAGGAACACATCGTTGATGCGCCCGTTCACCGACACGCTGGAATTGGTGACGCCCTGGCGCAGCGGATCATAGTCCATGCGCCATTCAACGCCGAGCCCGGGGCGCGGCTCGGCGCGGAACGAATTGACGATGGGCGAATAGTTGCGAGGGCGGTCGAGGTAGGCAAAGCCGGTAAGGTCGGTTTGGCTTTGGATTACGTTGCGGCGGCCTTCGACAACGGCGCCGCCGAAGGCGGGATCAAAGTAGCGCTTCTGCCCGACGGTCCAACTGAGCAGTTCGCGGGTCCGGCCCTGGCGATCCTTGGAGAGGATGCGGTTCGCTACGCTGATCTCGGCCTCGTGGGTATTGGTGAGCAGTTCAATCTCGTCAAAGCGAATGGTGCGGTCAAAGTCGGCCACGCCGGAGACATGACGGTAGGAAGCGCGGGGTTCGATGACATGTTTCCATTTGCTGCCGGCCCATTTGAAGGGCGAATCCATGATTTTGGCCAAGGCGGGGAAGATGAGATCCACCTGGGCGTCGCGGGCAAAGCGGGTGACGTTGCGGCCGGTAACGAGGTCGGCGCCCTGGGGTTTGCTGGAGCCCCAGTAGGTGCCGCGGACGCCAAAGCTGGGCACCAGATGAAAGTCTTTCCAGTGCAGGGCCGTCATCAAGCGCGGCGCCGCGTCCATGCGTTCGACGTATTGGCGCGTCTGGAAGAGCGGCTGATTGCGCCGGACAAAGCCGCCGGTGGCTTCCAGGGTGAACCAGGTGGGAATTTTTGAGGTGGTAAGCGGCTGGTTCCGGGTGATCCACTCAAACTGCGGCAGGCGGCGAATGGTGATCTTGTCGTTGTCCTCGGCGCTTTGGAAGTTCTCCTGCCGCGCCGCCACGGCGTGGAAGCTGGAGGAATTCCAATGCTTGGCCAGAAAGCCCACCGAGTTGATTTCCGAGCCAATGGCCTCAGTGAAGGTTTGGGTAAAGGCCTGGCGGAAGCGAAAGCTGGAGATGTACTTCACGGTACCGCGGCCATACCAGCCGTTGCCGAATTTGGTTTTGCCGGTGAAATCGAGCGAATAGCCGCCTTCGGAAGGGGCGCGGGAGCGGTCCTCCAGGAGGCGGCCACGATCGTTGATGCCCCAGATGTGCACGTAATAATCAGTGCCGGCGCGGGGCTTGCCGCGCACGTCGGCCTCGTGCGCAAAGCCGCGCTGGGTCATGTAGTAGCTCTGATAGAGCACGTCGTGGCTGCGGTTGATGGCCCAGTAGTAGCCCAGGCCGTAGATGAAGCCGAAGCGGCTGGAGGTGGCAAATTTCGGCATGGTAAAGCCGCTGCGGCGCGGCTGCTTGGCCAGCGATTTATAAAAGTAGGGCGTGTAGAAAATCGGCACGCGGCGCACCCGAAAGGTGGAGTCGCTGGCGATGGCATGCTGGCCCGGCATGATTTCGAATTTCTTCCCCTGCAAGCGCCACCAGGGCCGCGGCAGCTTGCAGGAGGTGACAAAGCCGTTGTAGAGGACGTACTTGTTCTTGAGCCGTTCGGCCCACTGTCCTTCAAAGACAAACGGATTGGTGCTGGTGAGAATGCCGGGCCGGGCTTCGATCTTCACCGGTGAGGAGCCGCGGACGTTGAAGAATTTGCCGGCTTCCTCGTGCAGGTTGTACTCGGCACGGTCGGCCCAGAGTTCGTTGCCGTCCTGCTTGGACCGGTAATAGACGTTGCCGCGCGCCTCGGCCAGGCCGGTCTCTTCGTTGTAGTCGAGTTCGTCGGCCTTCAGCACGGAGTCGACGGTTTCCACCACAACGCTGCCGCGCCACTTGTAAAGAGGCAGTTGGATTTCCTGGGACGCGAAGCGGACATTGATGTCCTCGTCGGTCATGGCGGGCTCGCCGGGCACCAGGAGTTTGCCGTTGGCTTCGGGAATGACCTGCGCCGTTTCCGGCGTGAGCGAGTCGCTCAGCGGGAGGTCTATCGGACGCATCTGAGCGATGGCACTTGATACAAGAAGCGAAGCTGTGGCGAAGTAAAGAAAAATCCGGTCGAAGATGCGGCGCGAGTAGTGACAAAGGCTGGCGAATGTGTTAGTTAAAGACAATCGGGAGTGCTCTGTAGTTCTTGCCGAGCGCTTCGGAAGCGGGTTTCTCAGGTACGTTTCGTCGGCCCTTTTCTTGGACCGTAGCACGTTGCCGGAGGATGGCGCAACCGAAGCACTGCAGAGTTTTCCTGGGAGAGAAGAATGAACTGCCGGTTTTGTGGCGCATTGAATGCCAGGGAGGACCAACGCTGTTTCCGTTGCGGAAGGCGTTTGCATCTGGCTAAGGCCCATCCGGCGCCGGAGACGTATCCCTTGAGAGACTCGACCGTTCCGCTGTTCGCCCCCGAGAACAACCCGGTCCTGGAGGCCACGCCGCTGCAGCAATTGAGCCAGGCGGTGGGCTCCGCGATGCCCGTTGTCCAGCAGGCTATTCCTGAGTTGGCTGAGCCAGCCTATGCCACGCCGGCGCCGCCGGCGGCGGCCAAGCCGCGGGCCGTGCCGTATCAGCCGAGCCTGTTTCAAGAGATCGGCAACGTCATTCCCTTCCGCCCGCCCGATGCCCCCAAGCCGCGCCGTAAAAGGAGTAATGGTTCGCCCGTGAATAAGAAAAACCAGCCGCCCGCCGCCGAGTCTCTCAGCTTCGATTTCAGCCTGCCGGACGTTCCCGGCGAGAGTGCCTGGCTGGAAGAGCGAGGCTTGCACGCCGGCACGCTCGCGCAAGTATCGGGCACGGCCGCGCTGCGGGCTCCGCAGAGCGACATTTATTGCGACGCCGCGGTGGGCCCGATGAGCGCCCGGGTGCTGGCGGCGGCCATGGATCTGGCGCTGGTGACGCTGGCCTACGCCGTATTTGCGTCGATCTACTATCTACTGGTGCAGAGCCAGACGGGCGAGGCGGCACCGCTCAATTGGAGCTTACGCGTGGTGCTTCCCTATGTGGTGCTCTACGCCGCCGTGGCAGCCCTTTACAAGAGCCTGTACGCTTTTGCGAACATCGATTCGCCGGGCACGCGGTGGGCGAACCTGAAGATTGTCAATTTTGACGGCGAGGCGCCCACGCGGGCCGAGCGGGTCAGCCGCATGACCTGGTCATGGCTGAGCATTGCGGCGGTGGGCATGGGCTTGCTTTGGTCGCTGGTGGATGAAGAGCATCTCACCTGGCATGATCTGTTGTCGAAAACGTTCGCAAGTCCGCGCAGCTAGCTTGCATATTTTTAATGACGGGCGACAGGAAACGCGTTCGGCCGCCGTGCCGTCTGGCAGAGGGGCGCCTTGGGAAATTGGGAAGGAGACTGTTGACTAAGATGAAGTTTGGAAGAATCGTGCTCGCGCTGGCCACCGCGCTCAGCCTCACCATGGGGGCCTGGGCCCAGGAGAAGACCGAGAAGAAGGCCGCGATGAAGAAGAAAGCGGCCGAGGCCGTAGAGGAGAAAAAGGCGGCAGCCGAGAAGACGGTGGAGAAGAAGGCCGCGCCCGCCGAGAAAAAGGTAGAGGCGGCCGAGAAGAAGGCGACGGAAAAAGTGGCCGAGAAGAAGGCCGAAAAAAAGATGGCGGCCAAGAAGGGCGCGCCTTACACGGGTGGCATGGTCAACATCAACACGGCCACCAAGACGCAACTGATGGCGCTGCCGGGCGTGGGCGAAGCCAATGCCGATCACATTATCAAGGGCCGCCCCTACAAGTCGGCGGACGAGTTGATCAGCCGCAAGATCGTGCAACCGCACTACTACGACGACTTCAAGCAGTACGTCACCACGAAGTAAGCCGATTCGAAACTCGGAAAGTTTGCCGGTTCCCGCGGGGACCGGCATTTTTCTTTAGGAGCCGGTCGAGCCGGCGAGAGCGAGCCGTTTAGGCCTTTGTGACGGCGGGGGCGGCGCAATGCGCCTGGAGCAAGGCGATGAGTTCGGCCGGATTGATGGGCTTGGCGATGTAGCCGTCCATGCCGGCGGCCAAGCATTGTTGCCGGTCTTCCTCCATCGCATGAGCGGTCATGGCGAGAATGGGGAGGTGGCGGTGCGATTTCGCCTCAAGTGCGCGAATGGCGGCGGTAGCCTGAAAGCCATCCATTTCAGGCATCTGGATATCCATCAGCACGGCGTCGAAGTCGGCTTGAGAGAGCGCGTTGAGCGCTTCCTGTCCATTGTTGGCTATGGTTACGTGGTGGCCCTGGTTTTCCAGGAGGCGGATGGCGACTTTTTGGTTTACCTTGTTGTCCTCGGCCAGGAGGAGACGCAGCGGGCGCAGCGGCACTACGTCGTGCCGGGTAATGACCGAGCCTTCGCACGCCTCGCCCCGCCATACTCGCGCAATGGCCTGGCGCAGGGTGTCATCGCTCAGCGGTTTTGTCAGGTAAGCGGAGATGCCGAGCGGCCGGCAGCGGGCGGCATCGCCGCGGAAGCCGGTGGCGGTAATCACAATGAGCTTGACGGCAGCGCCGGCCGGCCCGGACTGGCGTATCTGGCGGCAAAGCTCGAAACCATCCATTTCGGGCATTTGGCAATCGACGAAGATCAGGTCGAAGCTCTGTTGGGCCAGCAAGGAAAGGGCGTTCGCGCCAGAGTCGGCCAGCGTTACCCTGAGGCCTTGCGCTTCCAGATCGTGGCGCAAAAGCTCGCGATTCACGGCCACATCGTCCACCACCAGCACGGAAAGTGGCGGAAGGGGCGTGGGTTCCGCGGCTGGGCTCCGCGGCGCCCGGCGCAACTCGGTAGTGAACGAAAAAGTGCTGCCCTGGCCGGGCACACTCTGGACCCAGATACGGCCCCCCATCATTTCCACCAGACGCCGGGAAATCGCCAGGCCCAGGCCGGTGCCGCCATACTTGCGGGCTGTTGAACCGTCGGCTTGGGAAAAAGCCTCGAAAATCTTGTTGAGCTTTTCCCCGGGGATGCCGATGCCTGTATCGCTTACGTCAAAGCGCGCTACCAGGGTTTCTTCGGCGGAGGGCGCTGCGGCGGCAATGGGCTCCAGACAGACCGAAACCGTGACCTTTCCCTGAGGGGTGAACTTAATCGCATTCCCCGCCAGATTGGTCAAGACCTGTTTCAGCCGTCCGACATCGCCCACCAGGTGATCCGGGACGTCCGGGTGCACGTCGCAAGTGAGTTCGACGCCGGATTCCCCGGCCCGGAGAGCGAGCATCTTGATGAGGGGCGAGAGGCTTTCGCGGAGGCGGAACGGCACCGGATCGATCTGGAACTTTCCCGCCTCGATTTTCGAGAAATCGAGAATGTCGTTGATGATGGTGAGCAGCGACTCGGCCGACGCCTTCACGATACCGGTGTATTCGGCCTGCTGTTCGTCCTGGCGCGTTGCCAGCAACAGATTGGTCATGCCGATCACTCCGTTCATCGGAGTGCGGATCTCGTGGCTCATGTTGGCGAGAAACTGGCTCTTGCTCCGGCTGGCATGCTCGGCCGCTTCCTTGGCCATCACCAAGGCCTCCTGCTGCGCGCGGAGCGTCTCGGTCTGGGTTTGCACCTGATGGCGCAAAGCCGTGATCCAGATCAGCGCCGCCAATCCCAAGCTGGCGGCCACCAGCAAGATGCGTCCCACCGGCGCTTGCTCCAGCCAGGGCGGGCTCTCCAGGATGCGGATATCCTCGGCGTTGGCCAGAATGAGAACCGCCTCCACGGCCGTGTGAGAGGTGCTGTCCCAGCGGTTGCGTACTCCGCCGGTCAACTCCAGGCGGCTGCCCAAGGGGATCTCCGGACAAGCCGCTCCCGCGGCCAAAGGAAGGCGTGCCTCGAAACGGGCGTCCTGCCCGTCCACCACGTCGCGCAGCATCAAAGTGCATTCGGTCGGCAACAGGCGCATGTCGGTCAAAGAGGCCACCAGCTTCACCCGGGCCCCCTCGTGGGTCCCCATGAAGAACTCAAATAGCGGAACCGGCTTGGGCGCGGGAAACGAGCCGGCGCCCTTCTCGCGCACGGCAATCACGCCTAATCCAAGCAGCCCGGCCTGGTCCAATTCGGTCCGCGCCGCCACCTCATACCGGCGCCCGGGAACCAGTGTCGCCGGCGTGCGCAGTTGCAGGTGGATCCGGTTGTCGCCCTCCCGCAACTCGTAGTCGACTCGCGAACTGGCATGCGTTACCGTGCCTTCGGTCCGGTACAGACCCGTCAGCGGACGCGTACCTTGAAACCGGAATAGACCGGATGCCTCATGTTTCGGCAGCGTGTTCCAGTCCAGCGCCGCCGGTTTCAACACCCGGACCGCCGAGGCGTCCTGGGCGGCAATATCCGCCTCATTGCGCTGATTCCGGGGCATTTTCGAAAGCAACACGACGCCTTGCACTTGTACCTGGTCCAGCAGCCAACTGGCCGCCGTTGCCGCGCTCACTCCTCCTAATGACTCGGCCGGGACGGTGGCCGTCACCGTGCCGCCGGGCACCCGGAGCCACAGACGGTACAGCTGAGTCGTCATCTTCTTGCTGACCATATAGGGCACCACGGAGGTCACGGTTCCTTCGACCGTCACGAATTGGTTGTCCAACCGGTCAGAGCCGCTGAGGTCGAGTTCGCTCGTCACTTGGACCGGAGCGGGCAACGGGCCATGCCCAATCACCCGCGCGGACTGGAGGGCAATAATGGTGCCATAGGTGCCAGCACCCGTCTTCCCCTCCAACACCACCCGGTCCCCCACACGCAAACCCGTTACCGTCTGGTTGAAGACGTAGATGCCGGCGCCGCTCCGGCCCTCCCCCTGCTGCACGATCAACTGGTTCAGTTCCGACTGGAAACGCGTCACCGTCGCCTCCACCCGCACCGGCAGCCCGGTTGCGGCTTTCGCTACGGGCAGCGCCGTGATGTCGGCAATGCGATCCAAAGGAACTGCGGCGTGGATGCTTGCCAGGAGCACGATGAGGGGACCCATCTAAGAGGGTCTTATCGGTCCATCGTCCCGAATCATGAGGACCGGGGCGGGCTGGGCGTCTTTTTGAGCCGAAAATCCGGGGCGCTCAACGCCGCGCACCGCTAGGGACTTCGCCACACCGCTCCAACGCCGCCTGCAGCCGGGTGATCTGTACTGGCTTGCTAACATAGTCATCCATGCCGGCGGCCAGGCACTTCTCGCGGTCGCCTTGAATGGCGTTGGCGGTCATGGCGATGATCCGCAAGGCGGCGTAGCCACGCTTGCGAATCTGAATCGAGGCTTCCAGCCCGTCCATCACCGGCATTTGCACATCCATCAGCACCACGTCGTAGGGCTGACGCTGGAGCGCTTCCAGTGCCTCGAGTCCATTGCTGGCAACGTCGGCTCGATAGCCCATCTTTTCCAGGAAACGCAGGGCCAGACGCTGATTGACGGCGCCGTCTTCAGCCACCAGGATGCGCAGCGGAACACGTTCGGCCAGCCGGGAGTCGAACTCAGACTCCCCGTTGGCGGCGATGGGCGTAGCCTGGCCGCCGCGGGGCGGGGCGAGATCGAGCGGGAGTTCGACAGGGCGGGCGAGCGCCCGTTCGAGCGCCCGTTCCAGGCTCGCCGCCTTGATGGGCTTGGAAACAGACGCGGCGAATAGACCAGGCCGTTCATCTTCCCGCGCAGTGGCGCCAGCGGAGAGTAAGATCAGCGGCGTGGCGCTCCGCTCCCGGATCCGCGCGGCCAGAGCGATGCCGCCGGTGTCCGGCAGGTGCCGGTCGATCAGCGCAACGTCGAATCCGTCCGGGCAAAGCGCCAGCGCCGCGGCGCCGCTCTCGGCTCCGCAGGCCTCTCCGCCCAGCCGCCGCACCATTCCGAGCAGCATCGCCAGGCTGCCCGGATGGTCATCGACCACCAGCACCCGCTTGCCTTTCAGCAGGGCCGGGCTTTCGGGCAAGGGACCGGCGAGCGCCTCGCACCGGATCTCGAAACGGAAAACGGAACCGGCGCCCGGTTCGCTTTCCGCCCAGATTCGCCCACCCATCAATTCGCAAAGCCGCCGGGAGATGACCAGCCCCAAACCGGTGCCGCCGTATTGGCGGCTGGTCGATCCGTCGGCTTGACTGAAGGGCAGGAAGAGCCGGTGCATGCGTTCGGGCGGGATTCCGATGCCGCTATCGCGGATCTCGAAGCGGATGACCGTGCCGAAGCCAATCGCCGGGTAACTGTCACCGACTTGGCCACTGTCACCTGCGCCGCTGTCACCTGCGCCACTGTCACCTGCGCCGCTGTCACCTGCGCCACTGTCACCTGCGCCACTGTCACCTGCGCCACTGTCGCCGGACCTGGCCAGCCGCTTGGCCGAAACGCGCACCTCCACCTCGCCTCTTTCGGTGAACTTCACCGCGTTGCCAATGAGATTCACCAGCACTTGGCGCACTCGCGTCACGTCTCCCAGCACCTGCCGAGGAACGTCCGGGTCAATGAACGAAAGCAATTCGAGCCCCTTCTGGCCGGCCTTTGGCGCCAGCAACTCGATCGCTTCCTCCACACAGCGGTCCACGCGAAACGGCTCCTGCTCGAGTTCGAGCTTGCCGGCTTCGATCTTGGAAAAGTCCAAAATGTCGTTGATGATGACCAGCAGGGAGTTGCCGCTGGTGCGGATGATGCCGGCGTACTCACGCGCCTCCGGCGGCAGATCCATATCCAGCAGGAGGCTCGCCATGCCAATCACTCCGTTCATCGGCGTGCGGATTTCGTGGCTCATGCTGGCGAGAAATTCGCTCTTGGACCGGTCCGACGCTTCGGCCGCCGCGCGCGCCCGGCTCAGCCGGCGGCTCTGAATAACCACCAGGGCCAGCAGGCAGACCATCCCCCCCAGGCCAAGCGACAACCAGACGAACCGGCGGTTGGCCTGCTCCAGTTCGCCCAGCAGCGACATCTCGCCCACCGGATCAACGGGCCACCGCAAACTCATGGTGGTGAGCGTTCCGTCCACGGTCATCCGCGTGATCTCTTCGCGAATCGCATCGGCGGCGTGGCGCGCGTCCCAACGGCGGAAAGTGGCGCCCACACCCCAGAAAATCTGCGCCATCGGCAGAGGAACAAACCTCAGCTTCGACGGGCACTGCTTGACGATGGCCTGCGCTTCGGTCAGCATCAGGCGGGAGGAAATTAAGCCCGCGGGGTACGGGCCATCGCACACACCCCGCAAAACGTCCAGATCGGTCTTGGCGTACACCGCGCGCGCCGCCGGAAGATGCTCAGCGACGATCACTTGGGCGACCGGCACCGTGATGAGCGCCACCATCGACACAGAACCGAGGTTCGTCGCGGTCACTTTCGAGTTATCCCGCACGGCGATGTAGTAGTAGCCCGAGTTCCAGGGCTTGGAAATGTACATCCGGCTCCGGCGCTCGGGCAAGTCGGCGATTTGCGGCCAGAGGTCGACATCGCCGTTTTCCAGGGCCTGGTCCCCTTTGTTGGGCCGATAGACCCACTCGACCCGGATCCCCCGCCGGCGGCACGCCTCGGCGAACACCTCATAGCGGAAGCCGGCGGGTTTGCCGTTGCTCAGGTAGAGATTTGGGTAGGATTCGTTGAAACCGACCCGGAAGGGCGGACGGGCGGGGTCGGGTTTCCAAGGACGGAGCCAACCGGCTGCGGCGACGCAAACGGCGAGGCCTAAGATCCCGCATACGATGATCTTCGTTCGGACTGCGATAGGCCCCAGGCTCGCCATCTGGGGCTCTCATCGTCCGACAAGCCAAATCCTTGATTTGCGGGCGGAAAATGAGGCCTAAGCAAGGCTTCGACGGGCGAAAAAGAGATTTGGCTCCCCGACATGGATTCGAACCACGATTCACGGCTTCAAAGACCGCTGTCCTACCTTTAGACGATCGGGGAGCAGGAACAAGGCTCAGATTGGCCCTGTTCCTTTAGTTTAACCCATCCTGTTCACAATCCCCAAGCCCGCCGCGTATCAACAAGCGGAAACGGACACTTTATGCACCCTACAGAAATGATCGGAATGATGTGCGTCGTTCTGACGGCGGGCTTCGTCCTGCGCACACTCATTGTCAGCTACCGGCAGCAGCGCCTGGCGGCACTGCAAGCCGACCTGATGACGAAGCTCCTGGACCGCGTGGGCGCCAGCCCGGAACTCGGCAAATGGCTGGAATCCGGCGGACCCAAATTGATGGAGTTTGAAACCTCACGCTCCAGCCCACACGCCCGCATTCTCAACTCGATCCAAACCGGCCTGGTCGCCCTGGCCCTCGGCGCGGGATTGATGGCGGTGGCCGAGGGTGAGCGCGAGATCCGGGCCGCCGGCGTGATCCTGGCCTTGGTGGGCGCCGGATTTCTGGTCTCGGCCGCGGCGGCCTACGCGCTTTCCAAGTCCTGGGGCATACTGAAGGCAGATGACCCTCCGGCCAAGGACGTTCGATGAGATGCTGGCCATGTCCAACACCTTATCCACGGCCGCGCTTTCCGGGGAGGCCGGCCAAGCGGTGAGCCTGGGTGGCTTTCTGTCGCAGGATCACTTCCAGGCTTTTTACGACCGGACGGCCAAGCCCTTGTACGGCTACCTTTGCCGTGTGCTGCAGGACGGCTCCCGGGCCGACGATCTGCTGCAGGAAGCCTACCTGCGCCTGATGCGCGCCACCTTGCCGGACGAGGCCGATTTCGCCCACCGCAAAAACTATCTGTTCCGCGTGGCCACCAATCTGCTGCACGATCATTTCCGCGCCTCCCGCCAGGAAGGCGAAATGCCTGCCGAGTTGCGTGAGCCCTCCAGCTTTGCCGCCGAGGCCGACCTGCGCGGCGACCTCCGGCAGGCGCTCGAAACGCTTTCGGCCCGCGACCGCCAGTTGCTTTGGCTTGCCTACGTGGAGCGCTACAGCCATCGCGAGATCGCCGAGTGGACCGGCCTGAAAGAACAGAGCATCCGGCCGATGTTGCTGCGGGCGCGCCACCGGCTCGCCGAAGAGTTGCGCCAGAAAGGACTCGCCCGATGACGCCGGATCCTGGTCCTTTCTGCGAGCACGAGGAGGAAATCCTGGACGCGGTTCACTCCGGCCGATGGAGTGCGGAACTGCGTTTTCATGCCGCCCAGTGCGAGGGGTGCCGCGATTTGTTGGCGGCCACCGGGGCGCTGCTCGAGGCGGTGCCGGCTGCCGTGGCGTTGCCGTCGGCGAGTTTTCTCTGGTGGAAAGGGCAGATCCAGGCGCGGCGCCAGGCGGCGGAGCGATTGGAACGGCCGTTGGCGATGGCCGAGTACGCCGGCGTGGTGGGTGTGCTGACGGCGTTGGCTCTGCTGGCCAACTGGATGCTCGCGGGCGCGGCGTTGGGTGTGGCGCTGCCGGTGGCTTGGTACTGGCGGCGGTCACGCCAGGCGGAGTAGCTTACCGAAACGGCGGGAAGAGTTCGACCGCGGTTTCTGGCGTGGCGGGGAGAGATCCGCAAACCGCACCGTTCAAATGTTGGTCGAAGAACGCCCGCGTCCAAGCCGTGATTTCCGCCAATATGGCTCGGTGCGGGGCTCCAGAGCGGAGTTCGGCGGGCCACAGATTAATCCCCGGGCCGTCCAGGCGGCCCAGTAGGCGAACGTCGGCAAAGCTGTTGTGCGAGACGCCGGGCGTTCGCAGCGTGACGTGTTGGCTGCCGCCCGCAATTTTTCCATAGAGCTTCTGGCGCGCCTCTTGCTGACGGGCGGCCCTGGCCGAAGCGTAGGCTTCCCGGTTGGTGCCCATCTTGACATAGGCATCCTCCGGTAGATCCGGCTGATACTGATCGATCATTAGGAACGGCTGCCGCATGACGGGCTCACGGGCCGGGACAGCGGGTGGCCGGAAGGGATGCCAGCGCATCGCGCCGTCCTGGTTCACACAGACGCACAGCCGCTGGTCGGTCTGACAGGCCAGAGCGGCCGTGCGTCCTCCAATGGAGTGGCCGAAGATCCCGATCCGCTGGGTGTCTAGATGGGCTCCCAGCGGGAAGCCTGCGGCGTGGAGGCGATCCAGCAGTTGCACCACATCGCCCGCTCTCACCTCGGCCGCCCGCCGGTCCCTTTCGGCAGCAGGCCCGTCCGCAATTCGTCGTGCTGTCTGGACCGCCTGAGCGGTAAAGGCTGGCGAGAGTCCATTGTCCAGCGCGTCGGCGGCGTGCTCGATGGCCACCATCACAAAGCCGTGGCTGGCCAGTTCTTCCAGTTGCGCGGTGTAGGCAAAGGGCGTCATGCCGCCGCCGTGGGAGAAGATCAGCACGGGCCAGCGCCCTCTGGCCGCAGAGATGCGGGCGTCTGCGCGCGCCGTCGCCCGCAGTGCACCGGCGCGAATCGCAGGCCAGGCCGGGCCGAAGAGCGCCGCCCAGGCGGACTCGGACGAGATGCGCGCAGCGGCCGGAACGTAGAGCGCTGGGCCGGCGGCGGGAGTCGCCTCGGCGGGGTACCAGAGATGGATGCGAAACGGCTCGTCACCCGGGACGGCATCGGTGATGCGGCCTACCCCGTAAGGACCGGATGGTTGGGGTAGTTCAGCGCCGAGCGCGGCCGCCGCTATGGCCGGCAGCAGGATCCTGCGCGGCAAGCCCCGCATCGTTTCCATGCCGCAAGTTTACCAGTCCGAATACGGCGTGCCATCCAGCCCCGCCAGGTCCGACCCGCTCTTCACATCGAAGATCCCCGGCTCGGTCTGGCTGGCGCTCGATAGCGCATCCTCCATGATGGTGCGCCAGGTGGTGGTCGACTTGGTGATCGGATCAATCGGGATCTGCCGCAGATAGCCGGCTTCCACCAGATCCTGCAGCGTCTGCGGCGCCTTCTGCTTGTCGTAGGTGTACTCGTCGATCATCGTCCGTATGGTGAACAGATTGTTCCGCAGCACTGACTCATTGGCCCGGATCAACGCTTTGCGATACATCGGCACGGCGATCGAGAGCAGAATGCCGACAATCGTGATCACGATCATCAGTTCGATGAGCGTGAACCCTCGCCGGGTGAGTTGCCTACCACTCCGAATAAGGCGTGCCATCGGCTGCTTTCTCCGTCGTCTTGCTGTACACATCAAATACGTTCTGCCCGCCCCAGGAGGTTGATTTCGGGTCATCCTTGGTGCTGCGCATTCCCCACTCGGCTTTCCCGGTGAAAGGATCCTTGGGCATCCGCCGCAGGAAGCGGACCTTCTTATCCACCGAGCCCTGGAGCTTTACGCCCTCCACCAGCACTTCGATCTTCTCCGGATAGTTGTCGCTATCCAGCTTCTGCTGCCCGAGCAACTGCTGATCGGCCATGTCCTTATACTTGTCGATCGCCGTGCGGAGTTCGCGGAGCGCAAAGCGCAACTCTTTCTCGCGCTCGCGCCGGATTTTATACTTGGCCACTGGAACGGCCATCGCCGTCAGCGTCGCCAGGATCGTAAAGGCGACAATCAACTCGACAAGCGTCAGCCCGGCCCGCCGATGGACCTTGATCTTCACTGAACCGCGACATTCACGGACCGCACCGAAGCTGGCACCGGTTGGCGCTGGCTGTTCTCGAGTTGCACTTCCTCGAGCGCGATCTCCGTGGCTCCTTTCTGCAAAGCGATAAAGGTCAGGGTCACCAGCGTGCCGGCGCCGGATACGCCCGGCGCGCCGGCCAGGCGGTTCAGCTTGAACTCGCCTTTGCCCGAATCCTGCGTAAAGTCCACCGCCTGTCCATCCTGCGTCATCAGGGCGCCCCGGGCAATCCCCACCAGCTTCAGCACTTTGTCATCGTACTTGGCGCGCATCGCCGCGCTCATCAGGTCGCTGGCGCCGGCCAAATCAAGCGTTACGTTCACCATGTTGCTCACCCGCACGTCGGGCGTGCTGAGCGTAAGGTTCAATTGCGGGCCAGCGCCGGGGGGCCGCATCAACCCGGGGATCATCCCCAGGGGAGGCTGCTGCGGAGCGGTGCCCGGCGCCGGTGGAGTGCCGGCAGGAGCGGTGGGAGCCGGCGCCGCTGAAGACGGCTTGGGAGCTTCCTTCTTTTCCTCCCGCTTTTCTTCTCGCGGCGCATAGCTCAGCTTCACCGTCTGGTCGTTGCCCGCCGCGATGCCGCGCATGTTCACGTCGTTGATCTCCGGCCCGCGCACAATGCGGGGAATGATCGCAATCAGCAACTCACTCCGCGAGTTATCGGTGTTCTCGCTGCTAAAGACGCGGCCCAGACCCGGAATGTTCGAAAGCCCCGGAATGCCTTGCACGCCACGTGTCCCCTGAATCGTCGTCAACCCGCCCAGCAAGCTCACTTCGCCCTCGCGCAAACGCACATCCTCGGAGATGCGCCGCTGCCCGATCACCGGCTGCGTCAAACCGCCGACGTTGATGTTGTCGCGAATATTCGACACTTCCACCTCGACGTGCATCGTCACTTCCTCGGCCCCGTGGATCTTCGGGGTAATATCGACGTTCACGCCCACATCGGCAAATTGGAACTGCGTGTTCACCAGCGGACTCACACCCACTCCGCCCAGACCGCCGGCGCCCGAAAAGCTTCCCGAGGCGTACGGGTATTTGTCGCCGATCTTCAGCGTCACCTTCAGCGTGTCGAGCGTGCGCACCTGCGGATTCTGCAGCACGCGCGTCTGCCGGTCATTGAGCACGGCCTGCAACAGCGCGCCCGGCATGGTTACGGAAAAATCGTTGGTCGACAGCTTGCCGATCCGCGCCAGCGAAATCAACTGCGCCTGCGCCGTACTGGTGGTGGAGAAGCCCGAGTTGAAGCCCGAACCCAAACCACCCAGCCCGCCGAGGGTATTGCCCAGGCCCAGGCTGCGCAACTGATCGAGTTGCGCCTGCGTAAAGCCCGAATTGTTGCTGGTGGAGGTGGACCCGCCCAACAACACCGGATTGCGCGGCGTAAACTGAATGGCCGTATTGATGCCCGCCTGGCCGGCCGTCGCAATGGCCGCCGCCAGATTGCGCGTCTTGGTGCGGTTGGCCTCCAGCACGATAATATCGATCACCACCTCGGACTTCGGCTTGTCCAGGTCGAGAATAATCTTCTGCGCCAGGTTCACCTGGTCCACGCTGCCGCGCGCGGTCATCGCCATCTGGCCGTTGTAGGTAATCAAGCGCCGGATATCGGTCACCGAGCGGATGATCGTCGCGATCTCCTGCAATTCCTGCGCGGTGGTGACGTTCTGCAGGTAGAAAGTCTTTACCACCTGCTCCTCGTAGTCGCGCCGCTTGGTGACGTTGTCCTGCGTCACGAAGATCGAATTGCCCGACAGGGGCTTCCAGTAGGCTTTGGTCAGCACCGAAAGGTGATCGAGCGCCTCCTCCACCGTCGCGTTTGGCAGATCGAGCGAGTAGTTGCGGCCCGTGCTCTGCTGCAGGAAGTCTGAGTCAAACAGCGCCGTCACACCCGCCAGCTTGCCCACGGTCTCAAAGAGAACGCGGACGCCTTGATTGTTCATCTTCAGGTTGGTGATCTTGCCGGTGGGCTTGAGTTCGGGCACCATCATCACGCTGGCCGTCTTGCGCTCCATTTCGGCGCGCGCCAGTTGCGCCGGCGTCATGCCGCGCTCCTCGGCCGTGCTCTCTTCCCCGCCCTCCTTCTTGCGCTTCTCCCGCTGGATCATTTCGTAGGTGCGCCGCAATTCCTGCTCGGCAATGGTCGAGGAAGCATCCAGGGCAAACGCCTTCTGGAATTCGGCCAGCGCCTCTTCCAACTTGCCTTCTTTGCGCAAATTCTGGCCCTTGTCGACGTGCGCCTGGGAGGCCTGGAAGCGCGTCCGCCGCACCGAGAGCTGATAGGCCTGATCGTTCGGGTCGGTCGCCAGCGCCTGCTCATAGAGCTCCAGCGCCTTATCCCACTCCTTCCGCCCCTCGGCCGCGTTGACGTCCTTGAGCAGTTTTTCGCCCTTCTTGGTGCGGGCCTCCAGCGGGGCAACGACGAGAAACAGCACCAGCAACAGGCTGATGAAATCTCGTAAATGATTGTTTATAGGCATTTTACGCGGCGTATGGTAAGATCAGGACAAGTGGAACGGGGCGTACTAGCACTCCCCCTCCATTACCCTTGACGATTGATAACTTCAATCCGTGCAAGGGATTCGCACCCCCGTGGTGACCTCGGCCAATGAAACAGGACGGCTCTTTCAAGATCATTGCTGACAACCGCCGGGCCGGCTTTGAGTATCACCTGCTCGACCGGCTGGAGGCGGGCCTGGTGCTCACCGGCACCGAGGTGAAGGCTTGCCGTAACGGCAAGGTCAACCTGCAGGATGCCTACGCCGAAGTGATTGGAAATGAAGCCTGGTTGCAGAACGCGCACATCAGCGAGTACACCCACGGCAACCAGTTCAACCATCAGCCTGTGCACAAGCGGAAGCTCCTGCTGCATCGCAAAGAAATCAATCAGCTTCACGTTCAGAGCCGCGAAAAGGGCCTAACGCTCGTTCCCACTAAGATTTACCTCAAGAACGGCCGAATAAAGGTAGAAGTCGCCGTCGGGCGAGGCAAGAAGCTGCACGACAAGCGCGCCGCCGAACGCGAGCGCGAGATGGACAACGAAGCCAAGGCGGCAGTAAAGCGGCGCCAGTAAAGCGGCGCCAGTAGGCAATTATTAGCCCGGAGATTATCGGATTGGACCTCAAGATCGTCTTTGAACCCTTTGAGAGCATCGAACTCGACGCTCTGGCATTGATCGGCTTTGAGCAAACTGCCCAAGCTCATCCCTGGATCGCTGAACTCACCCAAAGCGGGGAGTTCACCGGCAAAATGCATGATCTGGTCATTCTCCATCACCCCACTGAGTTGAAGGCAAATCGTTTGGTGGCGGTGGGCGGCGGCAAGGCCGACAAATTCACCCCCGGCGAATTGCGCAAGTTGGCCGGCGGCGTGGTGCGGCAAACCAAGGCCAAAGGGATGAAGCGCGTAGGCCTGGTACTGTCGGAAGCGTTCCAGTATCCGGACTTCGTCGCCGCGGCCGCCGAAGGCGCCATGGCCGGCAATTGGGAGCCCGGCGCGCTGAAAACCAAGCGGGACGACATTAAGCAGATCGATGAGTTCGTTCTGCTGTGCCCGGGGGGAGAAGCCGAACTCGGGCGCGCGTTCACCCGGGGCCGGACGATCGGCGACGCCCAGAACCTGGCGCGGGATCTGGCCAACGAGCCGCCCAACTCCTTAACGCCCCGAGCCATGGCCGTGCAGTGCAAGGCGCTGGCCGACGAGTGTGGCCTGGCTTGCGAGGTGCTCGACACCGACCGGATGCGGCAACTGGGCATGGGCGCCCTGCTCGGGGTGGCGCAAGGCAGCTTTGAGCCGCCGCAATTGATCGTGCTCAGCTATACGCCGGCGCAAATTCCGCGGGGTCAATCATCACCTGGGATTGATTGGCAAGGCGGTGACCTTCGATACGGGCGGCATCTCGCTGAAGCCCTCTGAAAATATGGACCGTATGAAGTTCGACATGGCCGGCGGCGCCGCCATGGTGGGCGCCATGCTGGCCATCGCGCAACTCAAGCCCGCTATCCCGGTGACGGCTTTCATCCCGGCCGTCGAGAATATGCCCGGCGGTAAGGCCCAGCGCCCCGGCGATATCGTCAAGAGCATGGCGGGCCTGACGGTGGAGATCCTTAACACCGACGCCGAGGGCCGCCTGATCATGGCCGACGCCATCACCTACGCCAAGCGCCAGGGCGTTACCCACCTGGTGGACGCCGCCACGCTCACTGGCGCCATCGTCATGGCCCTGGGCTCCATCAACTCGGGCGTCTTCTCCAATAGCGATGAGTTCCAACGCCGGGTGGTGGAAACCGCGCGCGGCCAGGGCGAAAAGGTCTGGCCCATGCCAATGGACGACGAATATCGCGAGATGCTCAAGAGCCACTACGCCGATATTCCCAACATTGGCACCAAGGGTGCCGGCTCGGTGACGGCCGCCAAGTTCCTCCAGGAATTCGTGGGCGACACGCCTTGGGTTCACTTCGATATCGCCGGCACGGCCTGGATCGATGACGCTAAGCCGCACCTCTCGGCGGGCCCCACGGGCGTGGGCGTGCGGACCTTTACCCAGCTCGCGCTGCAGTGGGATTCGGTTTAGCCGCGTCTAGCGGCCCCCGCGCAAGTAGGCATCCTCGCCGCGGCGCCAGTCCTCGCGCGGCGGCGCGAACATGTCGATCACGTCGCAGTCTTCCAGCACCTCCACCCGGTGCGGCAGATCCGGCGGGATCTCCATGATCTGCCCGGCCCCCACCTCCACGCTTGCCTCGGGAAAATCAAACCGCAGCCGCCCCCGCAGCACGATGCTCAACTGTTCGTTCATGTGGTGATGCAGCGGCACCACGGCGCCCGCCTTCAACGCCAGTTTCGACACCGTCATTTGGCCGGAATGGACCACCTGCCGGAATACCAATTCATTCATTTGCTCGCCGGCGAGCGTATTCAAGTCATGCAGCTTCATGAGCCTGCATATTACCAGATAGAATCAAAGTAACGTGCTCGAAGAGACTCTCACCGCTCCGGCGGACATCACCCCACTCCCGACGGCGGCACCACGCGCCGCATGACGCTGAACATGGGTCCGCAACACCCGTCCACGCACGGCGTCTTGCGCATCGTGCTGGAACTCGATGGCGAAACGATTCTCACCGCCCGCCCGGACATCGGCTATCTCCACACGGGCATCGAGAAGGAATTCGAAGTCAAGCATTATCAGCAGGGCGTTCCGCTCACCGACCGCGTCGACTATCTCTCGAACCTCAACAATAACCTCGCCTACGCGCTCGCGGTGGAAAAGCTTCTCGGCATCGAGATCCCCGCCCGCGCCCAGTGGACCCGCGTGATAATGTGCGAGTTGCAGCGCTTGAGCTCTCATCTGGTCTGGCTGGGCACTCATGCCCTGGACATCGGCGCCATGAGCATGTTTTTCTACTGCATGCGCGAGCGCGAAGAGATCCTCAAGATCTTCGAGATGTACTCGGGCCAGCGCATGATGACCAGCTACATCCGCATTGGCGGCTTGGCGCTGGATCATCCGCGCGGCGGCCTCCAAACGGTGAAGAAATTTATCGACGGCTTTCCCTCCAAGGTCGACGAATACGAGAGTCTGCTCAACAGCAATCCCATCTGGCTGAACCGGACGCAGGGCGTAGGCTATCTCCGCCTGGACGACATGCTCGACCTGGGCGTTACCGGCCCGATGATCCGCGCCGCCGGGATGGCTTGGGACATTCGCAAATCCGAGCCCTATTCGAGTTACGAAAAGTTTGACTTCGCGGTGCCAGTGCGCGAAGGCTCCGACGTGTGGGCCCGCTACCAGGTCCGCATGGAAGAGATGCGCGAATCGGCCAAGATCATCGCGCAAGCCGTGGCGGGCATGCCCGAGGGCGAGTGGAAGGCCAACGCGCCCAAGGTGGTCTTGCCAGACCGGGAAAAGATGAAGACGCAGATGGAAGCGCTCATCTACCACTTCAAGATCGTTACCGACGGATTCCAGGTGCCGCGCGGCGATGCGTATGCTTGCGTGGAAAGCCCGCGCGGCGAACTCGGCTACTACGTCGTCAGCGACGGCTCGTCCAAGCCCTACCGCGTCCACATGCGCACGCCCAGCTTCGGCAACCTGCAAGGCCTCAGCAAGATGATTGAGGGCACCCTGATCGCTGACTCCATCGCCTCGCTGGGCAGCATGGACTTCGTGCTGGGCGACGTCGACCGCTAATGCGGATCGCCGACATTGCCCAACGCGCCGTTTTCTCTCCCGAGAAAATGGGCAAGGCCGAACTCTGCCGCGCCGGCTTGGTCTACGCCGGCCTCAATTGCTTTTTGCCGGGCCAGGAGCACCGGGCTCATGCCCACGCCGGCCAGGACAAGCTCTACTACATCGTGGAAGGCCTGGGCGAGGCCACGGTGGGCGATGCCACCTACGCCGTAGCGGCGGGCGACCTGGTGTTGGCTCCAGCCGATGTGCTGCACTCGATGAAGAATCCGGGGCCGCTGCCCTTGGTGGTGCTGGTCGTTCTCTCGCCGCCGCCTGCGGCGAAATAGGCAACAGGCAGCCTAGCGGTGAATTCGCCGCCGCAGCCCGGGTCCCCGCGGGATCGGTCCCGAGCGCTTGCCCAGCCGTGCGGCCCAACTTCGACCAGAGCAATTCCGGCTCTGGCATCGGCAGCCTCCCGGGATCGAGCCCCTGGTACGGACTGGCGAATTGTCCGGCGAACTTAGCCCCAGCACGCCGCGACGGCACGAGTGCGTCCCGCGCTGCTACTGGCGGCGCCTGGTCGATCGCTCGCCGCCGCCCATCGACAAAGGAGGGAGGCTTCGACGCCTACCGGGAATTCGCCGCCGCCTCCCGTGTCCACGCGTGATCGGCGCCCAGCGCCTGCTCAAAGATGATCCGCGCCCGCGCGTAAAGCGCTTTTGACTCGGCCGCGCGGCCCAGCGCGCCCAGCGCCTCGGCCAAATTGCTGGCGGCGATGCCGGTGCGTTCATGGCGGGGACCCAGGGTTGCTTCAAAAATGGCCAGGGCGCGCCGCAGGAGCGGCTCAGCCGAGAGAGTTTGCCCGGCGCCGCCCAGCGCGTTAGCCAGATTATTCAGCGTGGTGGCCGTTTCGGGATGGCGGGCTCCCCAGGGTACGCTCCTGAATCGCTAAAGCGCGGCGAAACAGTGTGGCCGCCTCGCCGGGCTTCACGCCCAGCAGCGCCAGGCCCAGATCGTTCAGCCGCATCGCTACCTCGGCCGATGCCGCGCCGGTGGCCTGCTCCTGCTTAACCACCGCCTGCCGCAAAAGCAGCACATCATCGCCCTGCAGCGCCGCCAGCTTGGCCAGATTGCTGGCCGCCACCCCGGCATCCACGCAGCGCGACGCCTGGCGGTGCAACTCTTGGCGTTCGCTGTCGCCGGCCACCACCAGCGCCAGCGCCTCCTGGATGCGCGCCACTTCCGCGCTGCGCTCGGCGTGAATCGCCTGGGCCAGGTCGAGCGCGCGCCGCAGCCACGTCTCGGCACCGGCGCGATCGCGCTCGCGGATCAGAAAGAGGCCAAGGTTCCGCGCCGCCTCCAGCGTACGCGCGTCCTTCTCGCCATATCGCGACAGCCGCTCGGCATAGGCCTTCTCATAGAGCGCGGCGAAATGGCGCGGGTCCACCGGTTGCGGCGGCGGCGTCATTCGGTGGGCACCTGCAAAACATGAATGGACGATCGTGTGCCGCCCGTCGAATAAGCAAGCCGCTCGCGTACACCGCCAAGCGCCCCGTACGCTGCGCCTTCACCGGCAACAACGAGGCAGGCGAACCATCCAGCGGCACCCGCCACAACTCGCGGCCATTGCCCGCCAGCAAAGCGTCGCCAGAAAAAGCCAGCTCAGTGAGATTGGCCGCCGGCGCCTTCAGCACCACCGCTCCTTTCGCGCCCAGCCAGCGAATTCCCTCGGGCGAGAGGCAGCCAATTCCTCCCCGCGCGCCACCAGATTCGTGAAGCCCGTGCCCGCCAGCTTCTCGCTCGTCTTGCCGCCCGGCAAGCACCCACATGCCCTCGGGCGTAAGGTAGGCCAGCGCCGCCGCGTTGAGCCAAGCGCCTTCCACGCCGCCCGGCCCGGCCTCGTCGCGCCGCAGCAGCAACTCCGCGCCGGGCTGCGACGGATCCACTCTAAAAAGCCCGCCGCGACCCTGCCCATCCAGGCCAGCCACCAACAACGCCCGCCCATCAGCCGCCCAACGCACCGACGAAATGTGCGCCAGGCCCGTGTCGAGTTCCCGTTCCTCAGTGGACTGCATCGAGCGCACCACAACGGTTCGATGCTCCTGGCCAAAGTTCTCCATGCCGCGCCGCGAAAGGTAGGCCAGTTGCCGCCCATCCGGCGACCAGGCGGGCGAAAAGTTCCGCCCCGGAAAACGCAGACTCACCGGACGAGCGGGCGCCGCCGGATCAGCCAGCGACATCACGGCTACATCGATCGTTCCGTCACGCAGTCCATAGAAGTACTGCCCTTGCGCCGTTGCGCCCATCGGCACCAGGCGGCCGAGGCCTTTCCGCCAAACGCGCGGCTCGGCCCCGGGCTTGGCCAGAATCATCAAGTCGTTGCCTGAGGCGTAGACGATCCCGGCCGAGGTCCACACGGGGAACATATGATTGCCCGGCGTCTTCAACAGCCGCGTCTCGCCTTGGCCATCAGTGCGCAAGAGAAAGAGCGTACGATCGGGGCCTCGGTCATCCGCAAAGGAGTCATAGACAATCTGGGTGCCGTCCGGCGAAAAATCCATCTTCTTCGGGTAGACCCAATTCAGCGACTTGAGCACGCGCGGCGCGCCGCCCGTGGCGGGCACCAGCGCGATCTGGCTGATATTGTCCTTGCGGAAGAAAAGAGTGAGGATCTGCCGGCCGTCCGGCGAATAGGCGCAAGGCTGCACAAAGCCGGCTTCCTCGTTCGAATAAAGGGCGCGTATCGCACCAGTGGCAACGTCCACGGTTCGCAGTTCGTAGAAGCCCTGCTCGTTAAACCAGGCGTAGGCCACCGCCTCGCCGGCCGGATGAATCGTCGAGAAATAGGCGAATTGCTTCCCGGACGCTTTCGCCAGAATGCGGCTGGCGCCAGTTCGCAGGTCGCGCAACCCCAAGTTGCCGGTGACCGGCTCGGCAAAAGAAAGAAAACGCCCATCGCGCGAAGGCGCGCCCAAAAGCGTAACGCCCGGGCCCTCCCACACCGCCTGCGCGGCATTGGGCTCGGCCCGGGCCATCACCATGAAACACAGCAGAGCAAGCGAGCCCCGCATCGCTACTCTCCTAGGAAGCGCTCCGGCGCGCCACCATCTTGATGGTGTTGTCGCGCATCTGCGTTTCCAGATTGAGTTCGCCGCCCTTCAGCACGCCCTTGTATTGCTGCTTCATTTCCTGGTCGTTGAACTTGCGCACCACCACGAACGAGATGTTCTCGCCCTCGATCTTGCCCTCCTGGATCTCGGTATCGCCTTGCCGGCCCGACACCGTGCCGGTGAGCTTGGCGCCGTCGGCCTTGAAATTCATCGTCACTTCGCGGGAGCCATTGGGAGTCTCCATCTTGGCCACCCACTTGCCGTCGATATCCGCGCCGAAAGCCAGGGCGGCCGTCGCGAACAAGGCGAGCATGAAACGTTTCATTGAGTTTCTCTCCTTTGAGAATTGTAGCCGGGTTCCGGCAGGCGCTACTCAGTAACCCGAACCGTAGCCGTGACCATACCGCCCGGTCACGATGCCATCCAAGTTGACGCCCACATAGAGGTGATCCGTTACGCCGGATTGCGCAAACAGACGTTTTGTTAATGTAAAGGGCTCCGGTAACGTTGACGCTACCAAGCTGAGGCGCCGCGGAGCCAGCAATCCGGCCATCTCGGGTAAGTCCGTCTCGCGCAAGATGTTCAGAAAGTATGGCCCCTGCGCATGCGACGCCGGCGGCTCCATCAGAATCGCCTGGTGGACGCCGGGATCGAGAATCGCCGCGTAGAGCGCCAGGCCTGCCGCCACACCACGCCCCATCACCGAGATGTTTCCGCCCGGAATTTCGCGCAACTGCTTAAGCGCCGCCAACACATCGCTCAGCCGCATCGAATCCACGGTCCAGCCCACGTGCATCGCGTTGCGCTCCATGTCGCGCACCGTGCTCGCCGGCCATGGCTGCGCGCCGCCGCCCCGCGGGTAGACCACCATGCGCGTCACCTGCGTGGTATTGGCCGTGAACGCGCGAAATAGCCAGGCCAGCGATGTGGAGTCCTCACCCGGACTCGCCACGTAAAGCAATCTGGCGGCCTCAGGCGCCTTGGCTCTTTGCACCGACATCTCCGGCTGAGCCGTCGCGTCAAGCGCGATCGCTCCGGCGATCTCCCGCAAACGCTTGGCCCGCTGCGCCCAAGCCACCGGCGCCGCGGCGCGCCGCGTGAACTCATCCTGCGCGCGGTGATTCACCGCATCGCGCGGCGGAGCTCCGTCAAAAACGCCCAGCGCCGCGCCGTCTTCCTTCTCCACCGCCAGATCGAGCGGGCGCGCCGGGCGCCGCCACAAGAAGCGGTCCATCCACTCGATCACCTTGCCGCGCAGCAACTCCGAATCCTGATGGCCGGTGTTCACTTCCAGATTCGTAAACGCCTCGCGCACTCCGTAGGAGTCATAGAGCCCGCCCACGTGCCGCTCGAACTCCTGGTAGCCCGCCACCGGGAACAAATCGTCCTGGATGCCATGCGCCATCAACAAGGGCCGCGGCGCAATCAGAGCGCCCTGATGAATCATGTCGTGACGCGCCGAGTTAATCGGAAACATGCAATCGCAGTGCAACCGCTGGGTGTTGCGTGGCAAGTTCGCCCGATAGGTGGAGATGCCCATCACCGGCGCGGCCACCTTCACACGCTCATCGACGGCGGCGGTGAACCAGGTCATCGCCGCGCCACCGCTGCGCCCGGTCATGCCGATCCGCTGCGCGTCCACCTCGGGGCGCGACACCAGATAGTCAATCGCCCGCATCGCATTCCACGTCTCCGGCCCGGCCGGCGTATAGCCCCGCGCGTACCACTCGAACTGGCTCAAGAAGCTCACGCCATGATGCAGCGCAAACACCTCGGCCAGTTGAATCGGATCGATGATCAAACAGACGTAGCCATTCTTCGCCAACGAAATGCCGTGATGCTGGTAGTGAACCTTGGCGCCCTGCGGCGTATACGCATGTCCGCAAACGTAGAGCACGGCGGGCACGCGCGCTGCCTCCTGCCGTTTGGGCCGATAGAGATTGCCGGTGACGTAGAAGCGCGGCATGCTCTCAAAGGCGATCCGCTCGACGACATAGCTGCCTTTGTCGAATGAGCCCCGGGCCCTCACGTTCAAAGGCGTGCGCGCCGGAAACGGATCGAGCCCGAGCATGTCGCGCATCTCGCGATGGCGCGCCGCGCGCACCCGTTCCCAATCGGCTTTCGAGGCCACTTCGCGAATCGCGCGATCGGTAATCGACGCTGCTTCCCTCGCCAGCAGGGCCTCTACACCGGCGCGCGAGTTCTGCCCGAGCGCCGCCCCGGCGGCGGCCGGCATCGCCAAGGCATGCCGCCTGGTCATTTCTTCCCCAACTTCTCGGCCAGCCGCCGCTTCATCTCCTGCGCCTCGGGCGTAAACCAGGCCTCCACGTCCAGCCAGGCCGCGCCCTCGCGCAGCTTCTCAATCCCGCTGGCGGTGAGCATCTTGTGCTTGATGGCCGTGTAGGTAACGCGTGGCTTAGCCCCAAGCGCTCCGGCCAGGGCGCCCGCCCGCGCCATCAATTGCTCGCCCGGCACTACTCCGGCGTAAAGTCCGCAGGCCAGGCCGCCGGCGGCATCAATGGGCTCGCCCGTCAGGAACATCCGGCGCGCCACCGGAACGCCGGCCGCCTGCGCCAGCATCCGGAAGACGCTTTCCGGCAATCGCACGCCGATGTTCACCTCCGTGAGCGCAAAGCCATAAGCGCCTTCGGCCATCAGGCGAAAGTCGCAGCACAAGGCCAGCAAGGCGCCCCCGGCATACGTTTGGCCATTCAAGGCGGCGATGGTGGGCTTCTCCATCCACATCAGCCGGTCCATCAGGCGGCCGAATGTGCCGAGGAAGGCCGCGATCTCCTCGCGCTGATACTGGAACACCTCCTTCACGTCGAAGCCCGGCGAGAAGAAACCAGGCCGGTCACTGGTGAGCACCACCGCCGCTACGGCATCATCGTGCGCCACCTGATCCACGGCCCTTTCCAGCTCTCGCAGCAAGGCATGGTGGAGGGCGTTCACCTTGTCGCGCTGCAGCGTAATGGTGGCGATAGCGCCGGTGACTTCCAGCCGGACATGTTCCATCGTTCTCTTGTACCACTAGTGCAAGTACAAGGAACGGCTAGCGATCGCGATCGGTCACCAGGTCGGTCACGGTCAACAGCGCCCGGCGGTACGGCGTATCGGCAAATCGCGCCATAATTTCCCGGGCGCGCGTGGAGAAGGTATGCGCCCGCTCCCGGGCCCGCTCCACGCCGCGATGCTGTTCGAGAATGCCCAGCACGCGGGAGAACGGCACGCGCTTGTAGTTGCCATCCTTGATCACCATGTCCACCGCGCGGGCGTCTTCCCGATTGGCGTCGGCCAGGGCATAGATCAGCGGCAGCGTCACTTTACCCTCCTGCAAATCGTTACCCACGGGTTTGCCGAGAATTGTCTCGCGCGAGGTGAAGTCGAGAATGTCGTCGGTCAACTGAAAGGCCATGCCAAGATTCCAGCCGAATTCGCCCATCTGCATCACCAGGTCGGGGCTGGCGCCCGCAATCAGCGCGCCTAGGCGCGTGCAGGTGGAAAAGAGCGTGGCCGTCTTGCGGTCAACGAGTTCCATATAGTCGGCCTCGGTGATGTCCACCTTGCCGATGCGCTCCAGTTGCAGTAACTCGCCCTCAACCATCATCTGCGTCAATTGATGCAGAATGTCGAGGATCTCGAAATGGCGCATCTTCAGGGCGATCTGGAAGGCCTGCATGTACAGCCAGTCACCGGCGAGCACCGAGACTTGATTGCCCCAGATGGCGTTAGCCGAAGGGCGCCCGCGACGCTTATCGGCCATGTCGATCACGTCGTCGTGAATCAACGTCGCCGTGTGGACCATCTCCATCACGGCCGCCAGGCGAATCGCCTCGGCCGAGACTTCCCCGGTCAAGCGGGCCGAAAGCAGCAGCAGCGTGGGCCGCAGCCTCTTGCCGCCAGCCGCGTACATATGGCTGGAAATCGCGCCCACGGCGGCGACGGACCCGGACGATTCCAGTTCGATCTCTTCTTCGACGCGCTTTAAGTCGTCGCGGACGAGATCCAGGATCTCCCGTGCCGCCAGCGTCTCGCCGATTTTCCCTAAGCTCATGGGTATTTGTTGCTAGTGTAACTTGCCGAACAGCCGCTCAAAGTTTCCCGTGGTCAGCCGGTCCATCTCTTCCAGGGTGACGCCGCGCACCTCGGCCAGTTTCGCGGCGCTTTGCATCGTATGGGCCGGTTCGCAGCGCTTGCCGCGATGGGGAACGGGCGCCAGGTAGGGCGCGTCGGTCTCCATCACCAGCCGGTCACCCGGCGCCTGGCGCGCCGCCTCGCGCAACGCCTCGCTGCGAGGAAACGTCAGCACGCCGCCAATCCCAATGTGGAAGCCGAGCGCAACGGCGCGCTCCATCTCCGCCGGGCCGCCGGAAAAACAGTGGAACACGCCGCCGGCCTCGGGCGGCCAATACTGCTCGATCAGCCGGAACGTATCGTCCCAGGCGTCGCGCGTATGGATGACGATCGGCAGCTTCGCCGCGCGCGCAATCGCCATTTGGTCGACAAAAGCGCGCTGCTGCACCTCCGGCGGAGAGAAGTTGTGAAAGTAGTCGAGGCCGATCTCACCGTACGCCACAACTTTCGGATGTTTCAGCAACTCGGCCAGGCGCACCAATGTCGCGGCGTCCACTTTCGAGGCGTCGTGCGGGTGAACGCCCACCGTGGCGCGGAAGCAGGGGTATTTCTCGGCCAGTTCCAGGCCGGCCGTAAGGTCTGGCGGGCCCTCGCCGGTACCAATCGCGAGCATGTGGGTGACGCCAGCCGCCAGCGCGCGCTCGATTACCGCCTCGCGATCGGGCGCAAACGCCTTGTTGTCGACGTGGCAATGGGAATCAACCACTTACTTGAGCCGCGCCCCCACCGGCACGTCTTCCAAGAACGCCGCCAGCACCGGCGCGCCGCCTTCGAGCGACGCGGCGACGATCATGCCCTGCGAATCAAGCCCGCGCAGCTTGCGCGGTGCCAGGTTGGCGACAATCACCACCTTGCGGCCCACCAACGTTTCCGGCGCGTACGCCTTGGCGATGCCGGCCACGATGGAGCGCGGCTGCGGCTCGCCAATATCGACCGCCAGGTGCAGGAGCTTGTCGGCGCCCTTCACGGCGGCGGCCGATTTGACGAGGCCGACGCGGAGGTCGACTTTGACGAAGTCGTCGATGGTGATTTCGGGCGCGAGCGGGGCGGGCGGCGTGGCGGGCTCCGCAGCGGCGGTCTTGCCGAGAATGGCGTTCTGACGGTCGAGTTCTTGTTGTTCGAGGTCGTTCATGCGGGGAATAACAATGGCGGGGTCGAGGCGCGGAAACACCGGCGCGGGCACGCCGCTGGCCAGTTGCGCCTGGATCTGCGCACACGCAGAGGGGATGAAGGGCGCGAGCCATCCCACAATGCGGCCGAGCGCTTGATGAATGGTGGCGAGCACCTGATCCAGACGCGCGGCCTCGCCGGCCTTGGCCAGTTCCCAAGGCTTCTGCTCGACGATCAGCTTATCCATCTGGCTGACAAAGGCCATCACGGCCTCCAGCGCCTTGGAAAATTCGAATTTGGCGTTGTGGGCGTTGACGGCTTCTTCGGTGCGCGCCATGGCGTCGGCAATGCCGTCTAGCAGTGTGGCTTGCGGAGCCACGCCGCCGCGATACTGCTTAATCATCGACAGCGTACGGCTCGAAAAATTGCCGACGCCGTTGGCCAGGTCGGCGTTGTAGCGCGTGACAAGTGCTTCGAGCGAGAAATTCCCATCGGAACCAAACGGCACCTCGCGCAGGAGGTAATAGCGCAGCGCATCGATGCCCACCACGCTGGTGATCGGCGTGGCGCGCAGCAGGTTGCCCTTGGACTTCGACATTTTGTCGTTATCGAAGAGCAGCCAGCCGTGAGCGAAGATCTGCTGGGGCAACGGCCAGTCAGCAGCCATTAGGAAAGCCGGCCAGTAAACGGCGTGGAAGCGCAGGATCTCTTTGCCGATCAAATGCAAGTCGGCCGGCCAGCGGTCCTCGCCCTCGACGGCCGACATGTAGGTCGTCAGCGCGTCGAACCAAACATAGAACACATGCTGCGGCTCATCCGGCACCGGGATGCCCCACTTGATCGTCGTGCGCGAAATCGAGAGGTCGCGCAACTCGCCCTGCACGAAAGCGAGCACCTCATTGCGCCGGATTTCGGGCTGGATGAAGTCCGGTTGCGCCTCGTACAACGCCAGCAGACGCTCCCGGAAAGCCGAGAGCTTGAAGTAATAATTCTCCTCGGTCACTTCCTCCAGCGGACGGCCACATAGCGGACACGGCTCGCCGGGCTTGTTCTCGTTGGCGTAGAGCTCGTCCGACACGCAGTACGCGCCCGTGTAGGAGCCCTTATAGACGTAGCCGCGCTCCTTACAGCGCAGAAAAAGCTCCTGCACCTTGGCGTGATGGCGCGGATCAGTGGTGCGGCGCTGGCGGTCCACGCTCAAGTCGAGCGCTTTCCACTGATTGACGAATTCCTGCGAGATCAGATCGGTAAATTCCTGCGGCGTCTTGCCCACGGCCTTGGCGGCGCGCTCGATCTTCTGGCCGTGCTCGTCGGTACCTGTCGTCAGCACCACCTCATAGCCTTCGCGCTGCTTGATCCGCTTGATCACGTCGGCGGCGATCGTCGTGTAGGCGTGCCCGATGTGCGGCGCGGCGTTCACGTAGTAAATGGGTGTCGTTAGATAAAACTTCACTGCTGCCTCAAATACGCCAAATTGGCGGCGTTCAACACATTCTTCAGCGGCACACCCTTCTCCTGGGCGAGCCGTTTGCAATCCTCATACTCCGGCGCAAAGCCGCCGCTGGCGGTAACCTTCATTTGGACCTTGCCGTACTCGGTCTCCACCTCGACAAAATGACGCTCCAGCAGGCGCCGCTCGGCGGTGTACAGCCGCAGACCAAGCGTGGTGGTCTCGGCCAGCACCAGTTGCGCCAGCTTTTCCTGATCCTCCGGACGCGCCACTACGCGCAGCAGCGAGCCCTGCCGGTTCTTCTTCATCAGCAAAGGCTGGAGCGTTACGTCCAACGCGCCTTCTTCAAACAATCGATCCATGGCGTAGCCAAGGATCTGCGGCGAGGCATCGTCGATGTTGGCTTCGATTACGGCCTGATGCCCGTGCCGGCGCCGCCTGCGAGTCTGCGGCGCACCAATCCACCCGCAACAGGTTTGCGTGACCCTTGACGTCTTTCGTCCCCCGCGCCAAAACCCACGCTTTCCACGCGCATGGGCCAAAGCGCACGGCGAGCGCCGCCGCAAAAGCCGCCCCAGTCGGCGTGGTGAGCTCAATCGCCGGACCGCTGGAATAAGTCGGCTGGCCGGCCAGCAGACGCGCCGTGGCCGGCGCCGGCACGGGCATCAGGCCGTGGCTCGCATTGCACGGTGCCCGAGCCGACATTCACCGATGACATATAGACCTGATCGATTTGCAGCAGTTCCAGCCCCAGGGCCGCGCCCACAATGTCGCAGATCGAATCCACCGCGCCCACTTCGTGGAAATGAACCTTCTCGATCGCGATGCCATGGGTGGCGGCCTCGGCCTCGCCCAAGCGGCGGAAAATTGTCTTGGGCCCGCGTCTTGACGCGCGCCGGAAGCTCCTGCGCCTCGTCAATCATCTTGTCGATGTGATGCAGGTGGCGATGCTTGTGTTCGTGCGGCGCTTCCACCAGAAAATAGGTGCCCGCAATGCCGGCCCGCTTCACCCGTTCCACCTTGAAGTCGGCGCCGGTGTTGAGCGAACGCAGTCCGCCCAGAAGAGCCGCTGGATCGGCCCCGGCGTCCAGAAGGCTGGCGACAGTCATATCGCCCGCGATGCCGGAAAAGGCATCGAAATAGGAGATGCGCATGGGATCTACTTCTATAGTCCCATTAACGCCGTCACTCTACAAAATCTCGACGTGGCCGGCAGCGAGAAAATGTTGTCCAGCAGGCCGAGATTCACTTCCACCTTTTCGGCGAACATCTCAAACGCCTTATCGCCATTGCGGAAGCGCTGCACCACGTGCGGCCAGCGCAAGCCGCCGCCGATGTCGCGAAACTTGTCAAACTGCGTCACTTCCTCGTCTTGCAGCTTGGCCGCGTTGCGCCGCATAAACTTCTGCTTGATCGGCAGTTTGGTCGAGCGATGGAAGAAGACACTCGTCACGCGATTTTCCGAGTCCGTAATGTCCACCATCTCCACCGGCTGATAATCCACCACGTCGCCCGCCGCGGTGCTCAATGATGAGACCCTTCTCCTTCAGCCGCTGCCGCAGGATGTAGAGCACGTTGTGCAGCGTGGAGAGCCGGTAGCGCTCGGCGATCTCCGCGTCCATCTCGCGGGCGCCGCGGAAAGTAACGTCCCACACCTTCCCGTCTTCCAGTACAAGGTGTAGGCATCGTCAAGCGTCTTCTCTTTGTTGCCAAAACTCTGGCGCTCGCGCAGGGCGAGCTTGCCATCCACGGGCGCCAGATAACGCACCGTCACTTTGGCGCGGGCCAGTCCGCTGATGCGCGTGTTGTGGAAAGAGTACGCACGGCCGGTTTCGCGCCGGTCCTGCATGGCGAGGAACTTGTCGCCCCCCAACGCGGCCAGCGCCTCATCCACGATCTCGCGCCCGCGCTTCTCGATCTTCGAAGGCGTCCCCTGGGCGAAGATCGCCGGCGCGGCCAGCAGCGGGAAAAACACCGCGTCGCGTGATCATGGCTTCTTCGAGAGCTCCTCCAACTTGAGGCCCGTATTGGTCTTCATCGCGGAAATGACCGCCTCTCCAGACTTGGCGCCGCCCTGGAAGATGGTCGTCTTGTGCGGATATTTCACGCCGCCCACATCCTTGTAGTCGCCGTACTCGTAGGCTTGCTCCACCGGCCCTTGCGACCGTTCACTTGCATCGAGAGCTTCTTCATCTCGCCCGTCGCTTCGTCAATCGTCAGCTTGCCCGCCATCGAGCCGTCGCGGATCTCCACCACGCCCGGCGCTACCAGATTGACGCTGCGCCCCGCAATTTGGTTGCTGCGCATCAGCGTGAAGAAATCGGAAAACATCTGCTGCTTCATCTGCGCCAGCAGCGGACCGGCGATCGGCATCTCGCCCTGCGGCGTCTTCAGCCAACCGGCCGCGCCGTCGTAGAAGGCCACAATCTTCCCGAAGGGCAGCGTGCTCTCCTGCCGGAAGGCGCCCGGCACAATCACCCAGCTCTTCTGCTCGGCCTTCATGCCCGGGCCGATGGTGGCCGTGCTCGAAACTTCGTTATCCTTCACGGCGGGCCAGCGCGGCCGGGCCGCCCACAAAGGCCACCGCCTTGTCGAGCAGCGCTTTTGCCCTTGGCGATGCTCTCGGCCGAAGCGGCCGGCGTGTCGCGCTTGGGTTCCGGGATCGTGAGATCCACATTCTTCACCGGCAGGCCGAGCGACTTCAGCGTCTTGTAATCGAACTTGTCAGGATTGCCGGTCACCACATAGGTGAAATTCTCCGGGCGCAGATGCTTCTCGGCCACGCGCTTAATGTCGGCCTTGGTCACCGACTCAATCGCCTTCTTGTAGCGCGCCAGGAAATCGGCCGGGTAGCCCTGGTAGGCATAGTTCACCATGCGATTGAGCGTCTTGGAAGGGCGGTCACGGTGAACACAAAGCTGTTGAGGATGACGTTCTTGGCGTGGGCAAGCTCCTCGTCCTTCACCTCAATGCCGCGGATCTTGGAGATCTCCTCCTGAATCACTGCAGCGTCTTGGCCGTGGACTCGGCCTTGGTGCTGCCTTCGATCTTGAAGAGACCGGGGTGATGAAACTCGCGCCCCACTGCGAACTGATCGAATAGGCCAGGCCTGCTTGACGCGCACTTCCTGTACCAGGCGGCTCGAAAATCCGCCGGGCTCGCCCAGAATGTTCGACATCACATTCAGCGCCGCGTAATCCGGATCGTTGAGTTGCCCCCCAAATGGCCCACCGCGAAAAAGCTCTGCGTCACGTCGGGCTTATTGGCCAGGTAAACGCCCGGCGCCGCTTAGCGCTCACGGCCGGAAAAGCGGGCACCGCCGGCTTCTGCACCTTCCACCCGCCGAAGAGTTGCTCGAGCGTAGCCTTCATCTCGGCGGCGTTGAAATCGCCGTAGAGCGAAAGCGTGATGTTGGCCGGGAAGAAGTAGCGCTCGTAGAAACGCCACAATGTCTTCGCGCTTAATGCCGTCCACATGGACATACTCGGTCTCCCAGCCGTAGGGATTGTCCTTACCGTAAAGCACCGAGGCGAATATCGCGTCAACAATCCCATCGGCCTCGTCGTTGCGGCGTGAGATCATGCTGCGCGTCTGCGTCTTGGCCAGATCGATCTTGGCCTGCCGGAAGCCCGGCTGCGTCAAGACGTCCCGCCAAACCGCCATCACCGCGGGCATGTGTTCCTTCAAAGTCGAGAAGCTCACCGAGCCCGACGTTTCGCCTATGCCGCTTTCCACCGACGCGGCCAGGCCTTCGAGCATCTGATCGAGCTCCTCGCCGGCCTTATCCTTGGTGCCGCCCGAGCGCATGGTGGCGCCCACCAGCCCGGCCAGGCCCACTTTATCCTTGGGGTCGAACAGATTCCCTGTGCGCACCAGCGCGCTGCCGCTCACCAAGGGCAATTCGTGATCTTCCAGCAAATAGACCTTCATCCCCGTTGGAGAGCGTGATCTGTTCCACCGTGGGCGGCTGCACGTCACGCAACGCCGGAAACTTGATGGTCTTAAACGAGGGGGCCGCCGGCCGGGCGGCCGGTTGCGCCACCAGCAGGATCGGGAATGCCAGTAAACAAAGCTTCTTCATGAACTATTCGCTCTTTTCTTCCTTGGGCGCGGCGGTGTAAACGGTGGTCTTATTCTTTGCGACGAAGTACTGCTTGACGACGCGCTGCACGTCGTCGGCGGTCACCTTGTTGATATCGTCGATGGCCTGGAAGAGCTTCTTCCAACTGCCGAAATTCACGTGAGCGCTGGCCATGTTCTGCGCCATGCCGAGATTCGAATCGAGCCCGCGAATGGTGCCGGCGCGCATGCGCGTCTTGATACGGTCCAGCGTGGCCGTATCCACCTTCTCCTTCTTCAGCCGCTCGATGATGTCGAGCATGCCCTTCTCGTTCTCCTCGATCGTCTTGCCTTGATTGGGCACGCTGAAGAGGATGAAAAGATTCTGATATTTGCTGCCCGGGAAGTTGGCGCCGGTCTCGGTCTGCAGCGCAATCTTCTTCTCCTGCACCAGTTCCTTATAGAAAAGGCTCGTGCGGCCCATCGAGAGCACGCCGTTGATCACGTCAAACACCGGGTCATCCGGATGATCCTGCGCCGGGCGCTTGAAGCCGACGGCAACAAATGGCTGCGACGGCGTCTCCACCACGGCGCGCTTCTCGCCTTCCTGCGGGCGGCTCGCTGATGCGCACCTTGGGCGGCTTGGGGCCCGCCGGAATGGCGCCGAAATACTGCTGCGCCATGCGCTTCACTTCTTTGGGATCCACGTCGCCGGCGCAGACCACCGTGATGTTGGCCGGCGTGTAATACTTCTTGCGGAACTCGCGCGCGTCGGCCACGCGGAACGTCTCGATATCGTCGGGCAGCCCCGCCGGACCAATCCGGTAGGGATGCGCCACAAAAGCCGTGGAAAGCAGCACATTGATCAGCTTGCCAATCGGGCTCGACTCAATGCGCATGCGATACTCCTCGCGCACCACGTCGCGTCCTTATAGAACTCGCGGTAGACGCCCGTCTTAAACCGCGCCGCCTCCAGCATCATCCAAAGCTCCATCCGGTTGGACGGCATCGACATGAAGTAGACCGTCGAATCCATCGACGTGCCGGCGTTCAAGCCCACGGCGCCTTGCTCCTGCAGCGCCTTCGTAAAACCTCGGATTCCACATAGGAGTTGGCCTTATCGATGGCCGCCTTTAGCGCCTTCTCCAGCTTCTCCAGCTTGGCCTTATCGGCCTTATCGCCTTTGATCTTCTCGGCGTTCAAGGCGTCATAGGCCACCTCAATCGCATCGAGCGCGGGCTTTTCCATCGCATAGTTCTTCGAGCCGATCGACTCGGTGCCTTTAACGCCATGTGCTCGAACATGTGGGCAATGCCCTTGGCGCCATTGGGATCGTCCACGGCACCCGCGTCCACGTGGGAGACAAAGCTCGCCACCGGAGCGCCATGGCGCTCGTAGACGATGAAGTGCATGCCGTTGGCCAAGTCAAATTCGGTGACCCGCTTTTCGATATCGGCCAGATTCTGGGAGTAAGTGAGCGACGCGCAGGCAAGTCCGACGGCCAGTGCGCAGCGCCCGCGAAGGAAACGCTTCATATTCATGAGGATCTTATATATAGTCTAGGGGATATGCGGACGGCCTTACTAGTCGTGCTGGCGTGCAGGGTCTCGGCGCAGGACGCGGTACTCGAAGGTACCGTCCTGGACGCCCTGACGCACCAGCCGCTGGAAGGTGTTCGCGTCGGCATCCTGCGCCGGTTCGATAAAGTCACCAGGACCGATCTCCATGGCCGCTTTCGGATCGAAGGCGCCGGGCCTGGGCGCCAGCCGCTGACGGTCACCAAGACCGGCTATGTCGATTCGGGCTACGGCGAGCAGTTCGCGGCGGAAAACGGCGCGACGCTCCGTCTCACGCCCACCGCGCAACTCCAAGGCACGCTCGTGGGCGAGGACGACCGCCCACTCGCCGGCTGCCATGTCTACGCCGGCAGCTTTTCGGCCGAAACCGACGCCGAGGGCCGCTTCCACCTCGAACATCTGCGGCCCGGCTCCCATCAATTGCATTTCCTGTTGCCCACGGCCACCGTGCGCCAGCATCTGCGTGTCGACGCCGAAACGAACGATCGCTACGGCTATCCGCCGTCGCACGAAGATGCGCTGCCGGTGGTGCTGGCCGCCGGAGCAAACCGGCAAGGCCATCGCGTCCGCTTGCGCCGTCACTGCTGGTTGAACTCAGCGGAACCCTCACCGACGAAGCCACCCGCGCCCCTCTGCGGGGCGGCGAGGTGGAACTGGCCCTGGCGGGCGGCAATGTCTATTCCGATGAATCGCTCAAGCGCCAAGCGGCGCGCAACGGCCGCTTTCGCTTTGACCTGCTGCCGCCCGGCCAGCATACGCTGTATGTCTATCGCGAAGGCGCCGGCGGTCTCCCGTACGCCTTGGCGGTCGACGTCGGGCGCCGGGGCGTAGTGGAGGCGAACCTTCGCGTGCCCGTCTTCCCCACGGTGCGCGCGCGGCTGGTGTTTGAAAAGGACAAGCGCCCTGAGGGGCTCGACGTGCAACTGCAGCTATTTGGCAATCGCGCCTCGCTGCAAGGCCAGCCCAACGCCGAAGGCGTGGTGGAGTTCCGCCAGGTGCCTCCCGGCGAGCGCTACCGGCTGTCGGCCACCTGGTCCGGCCGGGTGAATCTGCCAGAGGGTATAGATATGCGGCAGGCCTTGCGGGATGCCTCCCGCAAAGCCTTACAAGCGGGGCGGCCCAAATGGTACTTAAAGCGCATCGCCGTGAACGGCCAGTCCGTTCGGGAACACGAACCTTTCGCCTTGGTGGGTCCGGCCGAGATCGAAGTACTGGTCTCTGATGCCCGGGGCGTGGTGATCTTTGAAGCGGTGGACGAGCACGGTAAGCCAGTACCCGACGCGGTGATTCATGTCCGAGGGGCCATGAGCCAATTGGTGGCCGCGCAAACGGCCATGGACTTTCCGGAAGGAGAACTGGAAGCTGCCGCGTTCCGGCGGGGACCCACCTCGAGCAGACCGCCCACTGCGCGGAGCGGCGGAAGGTGAATGTGAAGTCGGCGGCGAGCAGCGAGTCCGGCTGACGCTGTGCCGCTGACACTGTGCCGCTGACGCTGTGCCGCTGACGCTGTGCCGCTGACGGCTCTAGTTTTGCAACTGCTGATTCCTGGCAACCAGCGCCGGCATGAGCATCTCGCGCATCGGCTCCGGTGGATTTTCGCAGACCTCACGGAAGACCGGGACCATTTCGGCATCGCGCCACCCCGGCTTGGTTTCGTCCTCCAGGATCGACAGAGCCTGATCGTGCGCCAGCGCTGGCTTATAGGGCCGCGCGGTGGTGAGGGCGTCGTAAATGTCGCTGATCTGCATGATGCGCGCCAAGAGGGGAATCTGTTGCCCGCCGATTCCGTCCGGGTAGCCCGAACCGTCCCCAACGCTCGTGGTGCCCCCGAATGATGGGCAGCACCGTCACCAAGCACTTCATGGGACGGCATAGCTCTTCGCCGCGGATCGTGTGGAGGCGCATAATCTCCCACTCGGCGTCGGTGAGCAGCGATTGCTTGAACAGCACCGAATCCGGCACGGAGATCTTGCCGATGTCATGCAGGAAACCGCCGCGATAGAGCGCCACCAGTTCTTCCCGCGACAAGCCCAGCTTCATGCCCATCGCCACACTGTAGTTCGCCAGACGCTGGCATGAAAGGCCGTGTAGTGATCACGCTGCTCCACGGTTTGCGCCAGCGTGAAGAGGATCGATTCCACCTCTTCCAGCGAATCAATCGCGGCCTTATGCCGGAGCATCGCGGCGACGCGCGCCCGGATCACGGCCGGATAAATCGGCTTCACCAGAAAATCGTCAGCCCCCGAAGCCAGGCCGGCAATCTCGTTCTCATGCCCCTGCACCGAGGTGATCATCAGCACGGAATCAGACGCGAATGGCGCTGCTGCTTCACCTCTGGCAGAACTCCGGGCCGCTAATGCCTGGCATCATAAAGTCGGCAATCACCAGGTCCACTTTTTCGCGCGTCAGAATGTCCAGCGCCTCAGTCGGGTGACCGGCTTCCAGAATCCGCCAGTTCCAGTTTTCTGACCGCTCGCCCGGCCGCTTGGCTCCCACTTGCACCTTGATCGTCCGGCGGCTGATCTCAGAACCGTCTACGATCAGAATCGTGGAGGGTGCCCGGCGCCGTGAATAAACGTCAGGGGTAGCCTGCAAGTCCAGCGGCTGGGCTTGCAGCGTTGTAATCGCGAGGGTCGTAGGGCTTCCGTTGGCACGCTCTCTGGGAGACCCCAAGCCTCCCTGTAGGGTCTATCGGCGGCTCACGGAAAAACCTTAAGGCCGCCCCTCCCGGCCGGCGGCCGCCGCCAGCTAAAATGAGGGAGATGAAGCGTTTCCTTGTTCTGCTGACGGCCGCCCTTACCTTGGCGGCCGCGCCGCTGTCTCAGCGCGAGCGCGACTTTGCCATGAGCGCCCTCCACGCCTCCCGCAAAGCCCTCATCGACGCCACCACCGGGCTCTCCGATGCCCAAGCCAAGTTCAAAAGCCGCGCCCGAAAAATGGTCGATCTTTGAGATCACCGAACACGTGGCGATGACCGAGGCCTTCCTCCGCGGCTATCACGTGAACATCCTGAAAACACCGGCCGCCCCCGAAAAGCATGACTTGGTCAAGGGCAATGACGAGTTGATCCTCAAAACCATCACCAGCCGCGAACAGAAGGTGCAGGCGCCCCCGCAACTGGCCCCCAAACCCACTTTCCCCTCCCTCGCCGCCGCCCTGGACCTCTTCAAGACCGAGCGCATGAAGACCATTCACTACGTCCAGACGACCGACGCCCCCATTGCGCGATCATTTCGCCGACAATTTCGGACCCGGCGGTAAACCCGCCGACGCCGATCAGATGCTCCTGCTGCTGGCCGCCCACACCGACCGCCACGTCGCCCAGATCAACGAAGTGAAAGCCTCGCCGGGGTACCCAAAAAGTAATGTCTTCCTTAAGCGCCGAAGAACGAAACGTACTGCTGGAGAGTCTGCAAGGCGGCGGCGAAGCCTCCTCCATGCCGTCGCCGACCTGACCGAGGCGCAATGGACCTATCGCCCGGCCGCCGGCGGCTGGTCCATCGCCGAATGCTGTGAGCATGTCGAACTCACCGAGCGCTCGATTCTCTCCAGCGCATTGCCACCGCCGGCCCCGACGGTTTGGATCAAACCGCCGGCAAGGATCAATTCGTCATCAAGGCCGTCACCAGCCGGAAGCGGAAAGTGCCGGCCCCGGAGATGATGGTGCCCCAAGGCGTGTTCGCCACCCCGGCCGGGTTCATCGAAAAGTTTCGCGCCACGCGCGGGGCGGCCTTGGCCCAGGCGCAGGATGAGGCGGCCAATCTGCGCGCCGTTTGCGCGCCCCACTTTGCCCTCAAAGAGCTCGACGGCTATCAATGGCTGCTGATGACCGCCAGTCACACGCTGCGCCACCTGGATCAGATCCAGGAGATTCGGGCCGAACCCGGCTTTCCGGCGAGCGCCTAGCGACCGGAATCCTGCCGCGCTACCGGGGCTTTGCCGGACTACCGGGGCTTTGCCGGACCCCGCCCCCCTCGCAACTCCAGCACCAGTTCCATCACCAAACGCTCAATCTGATCGCGCACCTCGCGGTGAATCCGCTCAGGCTGCATGTGCGGATCCCGCACCTGCCAATCGCGCACCGGGATATTCATCCCGGGCGCCGGATAGCCGCTCATATTGATCGCCAGGTCCAGCCCCTTGTGCGAGGCCAGCCGTAAATCCTTTGGGAACTGCCCCGAAATGTCAATGCCCCGCTCGCCCATCAGCCGGATCGTCACCGGGTCCACCATCGAGCCGGGCGCCAGACCGCAACTCACCGAATCCATCACATCGGCGCCATAGGCGCGCCCAAAACCTTCAGCCATCTGGCTGCGGCATACATTGCCCAGGCACATGAAGAGAACCCGCCGTTTGCCGGCCGGCGCCGTGGGCCGTTGCGCTACAGACGGCGCAAAAAGAGTTCGTGAACCCGTGGATCGCATGTTAGTTCAGGGTGAAAGGTCGCCACCAGGTGGCGCCCTTCGCCTTCGCTCACCAGCACCGGGTCGCCCCGATGCATGGCGATCACTTCACAATTTACCCCGACGCGGCGGATGATCGGGGCCCGGATGAATACGGCTTCGAGCGGAGCACCCTCAAACTCCAGTTTCGCGATATGACTATCCAACTGCCGGCCATAGGCGTTACGCTCGACGCCGATATCCATCAGCGCAAACGACGCCTGCGCCGGCGAAGCCACGTCCTTGGCCAGCAGAATCGCTCCGGCGCAAGTGCCGAACACCGGCTTTCGCCCGCCGAACTCGGCCAGGGGCTCCCAGAGATTCTCATAGCCGATCAGCTTGAGCATCGTCGTCGATTCGCCACCCGGAATCACCAAGCCGTCCAGCGGCGCCAGATCCGCGGCCGTGCGAACCTCGCGAGCCTCAGCCCCCGCCGCCGCCAAGGCGGCGGAGTGCTTCTCGAAATCGCCCTGCAACGCTAGGACGCCCACTTGCGGCTTCATACACTCTTCCTTTGCTTCAGTAACGCGCGCCGTGCCGCTTTTGCCCCACAACTATCGCTTTAGCCCCGCACGTGAGTAAGGGGATGCGCCTCTGACGGAACGGGCCCAACGGGCCCGCGCGGCTACCAGCCGCGCGTCGCCATCAGTTGACCCTCTTCCATCTGCCGGATATCCAACCCCGGCATGCCGTCCGGCAACTCCTCGCTCGCCTCCAGCACCTTCACCGGATCCTTGTAGTAGGTAGTCGCCTTCACCACCGCGCGCGCAAAACGCTCCGGATCGGAGGACTTAAAGATGCCCGAGCCGACAAACACCGCCTCAGCGCCCAGTTGCATCACCAGTGCCGCGTCGGCCGCCGTGGCCACGCCGCCCGCCGAGAAATTCGGCACCGGCAGCTTGCCATGCTGCGCGCAATACTCGATCAGGTGAAACGGCGCCTGATGGCGCTTGGCCTCGGCCATCAACTCATCGGTCTGCAGCACCGTGAGCTGCTTCATTTCTTTCTGGATCGTCCGCATGTGGCGCACCGCCTCCACAATATTGCCTGACCCCGCCTCGCCCTTGGTGCGGATCATCGCCGCGCCCTCGCCAATCCGCCGCAACGCCTCGCCCAGGTTTCGCGCGCCGCAAACAAACGGCACCTTAAACGTCCGCTTATCGACGTGGTTCTCCTCATCGGCCGGCGTCAGCACTTCGCTTTCGTCAATGTAATCGACGCCCAGCGCTTCCAGCACGCGCGCCTCCGTAAAGTGGCCGATGCGGCACTTGGCCATCACCGGGATGGAAACACTGGCCATGATCTCGCGGATCTTCGAGATCGGCGACATACGCGCCACGCCGCCCTCTTTGCGAATGTCGGAGGGCACCTTGATCAGCGCCATCACCGCGCAGGCGCCCGCCTTTTCGGCGATCACCGCCTGCTCGGCGTTGGTGACGTCCATGATCACGCCGCCCTTGAGCATCTCGGCCAAGCCGACCTTCAAACGAAACGATTCATCGAACATGTTTGTGTGCCTCTCTTATCCCGTCCAATATGCCGTCTAAAACTTCACACCAGCGCTACCGCGGCCGGCGACAACTGCTGCGTCCGCCAGCGCTGCAACTCCTCGGCCGCCACGCGGCCCAGAATCTCAATTCCCCGCCGCACTTGCTCTGGCGGCAAACCCGCAAAGCTCAACCGCAGGCTGCCCGGCTGCTCGGCCTCCACCGCGAAATAGCTCCCGGGCATGTAGGTCACCCCGGCCCGCTGCGCGCGTTCCAGCATCGCGCCGGCATCCACGGGCCGCGGCAGCGTCACCCACAAATTCATCCCGCCCGCCGGACGCGTAAACTCGGTACCGCGCGGCAACTCGCGCTCGCAAGCCTCAATCGCCTCTTTCAAACACGCCGCCCCGGCTTGCACCACGCGCTTGCGATGCTTCTCCAGCCGCCGCGTTTCCAGAAACCGCAGCAGCACCGCCTGCGAGAAATGGTCGGTATGCAAATCGGTCCACTGCTTGGTCTCCACCAGCCGCCCCACCAGCGCCCGCGGCCCGGTCACCCAACCCACGCGCAAGCCCGGAAACGCGATCTTCGAAAAGCTCCGCAGCACCAGCACCTGCGCCTCCGGCACCAGCTCTTGAATCGTCGGAATCGCTTCGCCGCTGTATCGCAGATCCCGGTAGAGATCGATCTCCACCACCGGCACGCCCGCTCGCGCACACGCCTGCCCCAGCGCCCGCCGCGCCGCTTCGGGCAACGTGCGGCCCGTCGGATTCTGAAAATCCGGCGTCACGAAAACCAGCCGGGGCCGGTGGCGCTCAATCGATGCCACGGCCGACTCCATGTCCGGCGCCAGCGCGGGCATCGCGATCATCCGCAGCCGCGCATTGGTCATCGCGTTCTTCAGACCCAGGTAAACCGGGTCTTCCACCATTACCGTGTCACCGGGCGAGGCCAGCGTGCGCCCCACCAGGTCCAAAGCCTGCTGGCAGCCGCTGGTGATCAATAAATCATCGGTCGGGCGCAGCGTGGACAGAGCGCCTTTCAGCGGCGCATAACCCGAGGGCGAGCCCAGTTGCAGCAACGACGATAGCCCCGGATCGGCCAAAACCTCCTGCACCGTCTCGCGAAATTCAATCAATGGGAACAGTTCAGCCGCCGGACGCGACGTGGCAAAACTGATCACGCCCGCCTCGCCACTAGCGGCCGTTACCGCCGCCGGAGCTTGCACAAAGCTTCCCCGCCCCACGTGACCCCGGATCAGGCCATCGGCTTCCAAAAGCTCGTAAGCGGCCGCCACTGTGGCCCGGTTCACCCCAGCCAACCCAGCCATTTCCCGCGACGGCGGAATCTGGTCGCCCGTCCGCAAGGTCCCCAGTTTGATCGCATCCCGCAGATTGGCGTAGAGCTGCCGGTACAGCGGTACGCTCGAATTCGCATCTAACGGCGGAAACTGGAGAAAGGCACCCATGCCAATGCTCTTTCATTGGATCATATTGGCTGGCCTCCGTCAATCCATTCCTTACCGCCTCCGCTGGTTTGTTATGATCAAAACCACCCGACATGCGAAGCCTGCCAGCCCTCGCCCTCATTCTCTCCTTTGCCCTCGCTTCGTCCGCCCAATTGCCGGAGCGCAAGAAGAGCAAGAAAAAGAAAAAGGATGTGCCGGAAATCACCCAGACGCTGGAGGCGCTGCCGGACCCTCCTGTCGCCGTCACCGCCGAAACCGCCCGCCTCAGCTTCTACGTCTCACCCCTCTCGGCCAAAGGTCTGCTCTCCCAGCAAACCCGCGACGCTCTCAAAGCGCTTCGCGCCTCCACCCACGGCGCCCAAATCGTCAAGCTCCGCGCCTTTGTCGCCGGCACCGGCGATCTCCGCCGCGTCGCCGCCATTGTGAGCGAGACGTTCGCTGAATCCAAGCAACCCATTCCGGCCGTCAGCACGATACTGGTCGGTGCTCTGCCCCTGGAGGGCGCCCAGATCGTCATGGAGGCCACCGCCCAGGAAAAGAAAGCCGTCAACCCGGCCGGCGTCGCGTTCCTCTCCGGCCAACTCGTCCGCGCCACTGAGGAAAAGCCCCGGCCGCTGGCCGACGTCGCCGCCGAATCGATCGCCAACCTCCAAAAGGCGATGACCGCGGCGGGCGTCACCGGCGAGAATCTCCTGCGCACCACTTGCTACCTCAGCGTGCTCGACAGCCCCGGCGAAGTCACCGGCAAGCTCGCGCAGCTTTTCCCCAAAGCGGTGCATAACGTGGTCCAGTTACAACGCGTCACTGGTCCCAGCGCCGTCGAGTGTGAGGGAGTCGGCCGCCTTGCGGCCGCGCCCGCTCAAGCGGTGGAATTCGTCAATCCCGACGGACTCGACAAATCCCCGAACTACACCCAACTGGTGCGCGTCAATGCGCCCAAAGTCGTGCTCAGCACCACCCAACAGAGTTTCGGGGTGGACGACGCGGCCATGAAGCTCTGCCTGACGCGCCTGCAGAAAATGCTCGACTCCCAGCACGCCACCTTCAGCCAAGTGGTGATGGCCCACGGCTATGCCCTTTCTAACCGCGCCATGGCCGAGTACCGCCGCGTGCGCGGCGAGTTCTACGACAAGGCTCATCCCCCCGCCAGCACGCTTCTCGTTTTTGAAGGTCTGCCCTCGTCAGACGCCGTCTTCGGGCTCGACCTCATCGCCGCCCTGCCCAACTAGCCTTAAGGGAAATCGACCAACGAAGAACTCGACCAGGCCCGGCCTGAACCGGCATCGCGGCCCGCCACCGTTATCTGATAGCTATCCAAACGCCCCGGCCAGCAGATCTTCAGTGCCGCCTTCAGCGATCCCTTGGCCGGCACTTCCGTCGCGCCAAACCATTCGCCGATCCGAGAAGAATAGTCCTCGCCGTTGATCCGCAACGCCGTCAAGCTCGTGGCGACACCGCCGCGTTCATTCAAGGCCATTTCCAGCCGATAGCGGCACTCGTCCGTCTCGCTCGTACTGCCCTTGGCCACCAGCGCCACGTCGGAGGGCAGCACGATGACATCGGCATCCACCGGCACCACGCGCCCGTTGTTGCCTGACACCACCTCCAGCCGCGACCGGATCAACCCGGCTCGATTCTGAAACAGCTCCGGCCGGAACTCAATCTCGGTGGTAAAAGGCTGCCCCGCCTTGGCCGTGCCGCGAGGACGCAGCACGCGCACCCAAGCGTCGGCCGCCGTCACGGTCACCGCCACCGCCTCGGCCGAAGTCGAATTCACCACCACCGTGCGCCGCAGACCCGCTTCGGCCGCGCCATTGCGCACTGTGAGCAGAACTTCAGCCGGCGACACCGTCAAGCTCGAAGGCGCCGGATCGTCCAGGTACTGCTGAAAATGCGGCCAGGCCAGCGACAGCTTCGCATAGCCGTCCACCTTCGGATCCTGCGCACAGATATCCACGTCGGAGAAGAACGGCCCGTGACTCAACATGCCGGAAATCGTGTTCGGCTTGGAGAACAACGGCGACCCGGACGATCCCGGATGCGTCGAGCCTCGCGTCAGCCACACCTGGTAGTAGAGCGCCGGCGGAAAGTCGTTCCCGCTGAAATCCCAATAATTCACGAACACGGAACCAAAGGCCGCGCGCTTCCAGTCGCCCAGCGGATGCGAAATGCTCGTCACCGCCTCGCCCAGTTCCAATTCGCGCTGGTCGTAGTTCGCAAAGCGGGCCACCGAAGGAATCGAATTCAGCACGATCATCGAGAAATCGCCCTTGGTCGTATCCTGGCTCACCACATACCGCGCCCCCGTCACCGGCGCCCGCACGGCGTTGCGCAGATCAGGCGTCTTGCCATTGCAAGACGAAGTCTGATAGTTCCAGAAGGTTTCCACCGTCGACGCCATCTGCTGGTCGCTGATGCAATGATGCGCCGTCAGGAAGTAAGGCACTCCGCTGCCGCTCTTGGTCCGCACCAGCGCCCCCGAACAAGCCGATTGCCCTTCGGGGATCTCGAAGTAGAACATCGCCACCGATTGCGAACTCTCATTGAGCTCGGCATGACAGTTCACGTCCAACGCGCAACGTAACTCCACTTTCAATTGCTCGGGCGTGCGGAACCCCATCGGCCCAAAGCCATGCGTAATCTCCGGCACGCTCCAGCGCAAGGCCGCGCCCGACGGGCCGGGGACAAACTCGGTGATCAATTCCTCGCCAAACACCGTTTGTGACCAGAACTCGCCGTTCTCGTTCGGGCCGCGTCCGGTAAACGCCAGGGCCTCTTCGCGCCCCTGGCCCGGCGCGCGAACATACAGCGTGCCATCGGCGGCGTCAAACCCGGTCACATGCAGGCGCAGACCATGGGCGCCCTCGGAACGGAACCGCGCCTGGGCGCCCGGCGCCGCGCCCGTCAGCCGCCGGTGGATGCCCGTCTTGCGCAACGTCCGCTGTTCCCGGCGAACGGGCTCGCCGGCCAAAGCGCGTTCGGCGGCACTCATTGGCCCCAGATCAAAGGTCTGCGCGCTCAAACCAAAAGAGAGCAGCAGCGAAACGGAGAGCAAGCGGGTCGGCATAGTTCCTCTCTGGAGACTTCGACGGCCCGCCGGAACGGCATGATGAGGCGAAACGCTTAGGTGATGGCTTACACTGAAGAAGTACCCCCCAAATGCCTAGTGTTTTGAACCCTCCTCGACGTTTCCTGTTTGGACCCGGTCCGTCCCAAGTGCATCCGCGTGTTTACGCCGCCATGGGTCAGCCGATCGTCGGCCACCTGGATCCCTACTTTTTCGAAGTCTGCACCGGTGTCCGCGACGCGCTGAAGAAGGTCTACGCCACCGCCAACGAGTTTACGCTCGCCATCTCGGCCACCGGTTCGGGCGGCATGGAAACCTGCGTAGCCAACTTTGTCGAACCCGGCGCCAAGTTCGCCGTCTTCGCCAACGGGTTTTTTGCCGACCGTATGGCCGAAATGGGCCGCCGCCAGGGCGCCACCGTCGTTCGCTGCGAAAAGCCCTGGGGCGAGGCCTTCTCCGACGACGAAGCCCGCGAATTTATCCTCCGCGAACGCCCCCAAACCATCGGCTTTGTTCAGGCCGAAACCTCCACCGGCGTCTTCCAGAAAGCCAGCGCCATCACCAAGGCCGCCCGTGAGATCGACGCCATCGTCATCGCCGATTGCGTCACCTCCCTCGGCACCATGCCCGTGCATCTGGACGCCAATGGCATCGACGTGGCCTATAGCTGCTCGCAGAAAGGTCTGAGCTGCCCGCCCGGACTCTCGCCCATCACCGTCTCGCCGCGCGCCATGGAGCGGCTCCGCGCCCGCACTTCGCAAACCCCCTCCTGGTACTTTGACCTGCGCCTCCTGGCCGATTACTTCGATGGCGCCCACCGCTACCACCACACCGCGCCCATCTCCAACTTCTATGCCCTGCGCGAGGCGCTGGCGCTCATTGAGGAAGAGACCCTTGGCTCGCGCCTGGCCCGCCATGAGCGCAACCACCGCGCCTTTGTAGCTGGCGTGGAGGCCATGGGCCTGCAAATGCACGCCGCCAAGGGCATTCGCCTGTGGCCGCTCAATACGGTCCGCGTGCCCGCCGGAATTGAAGATTTGAAGGTCCGCCAACGCATGATGGCCCGCCATGGCATCGAGATCTCGGGCGGATTCGGGCCTCTGGCCGGACAAATCTTCCGCGTCGGCCTGATGGGCGTGCTCTCCACCGAGCCCGATGTGCTCTTCCTGCTTTCGGCCTTTGAAGAGGCTCTGCGCGAGGAGGGCTTCGCCGTAAAGGACAGCGGCCAGCGCGCCGCCGAAGCCGTCTACGCCGAATCGGCCGTCACGGCCTGACGCTCGCGCAACTCCCGTACCGCGGCCTCCACGCGCGCCGTTAATTCGGCGCGCCGCCGCGGGTCGTACTCCCGCGCATCAATCGGCTCGCCGATCCATAGGTCCACCTCGCCGGGCGTGATCGTCAACGCTTTGCTCGGCATCACGCGCTCGGTCCCGCTGATCGCCACGGGCAGAATCGGAGTCCCCGAACGGATCGCCAGCAGCGCCAACCCCTCCTTAAACGGGAGCATTTTCCCGTCCTTCGAGCGCGTCCCTTCCGGAAACATCAGCACCGATTTCCGGCCCGATTCAATCGCTTTGGCCGCTTCATTTAAACTCCGCAAGGCGCTCTTGGGCTCGCCTCGCTCAATCGGAACATGACCCTGCCGGCCCAGGTACCAGCCCATGAACGGAACCGAGAAGAGCTCCTTCTTGGCCACAAAGCACAACGGCTTGGGCAAATGCGCCACCAGCGCCGGCGAATCGATCAGCGATATGTGATTGGAGGCAAACAGATAATTCTGGTCGCCGGCAATCGCGCCGCCGCCGTGGACGCGCACCTTCACCCCGCAGATGCGCAGCATCGCCCGCGCCCACCGGCGGAACCACGCCACCTGCCACTGGCGGGAAACAAAGGGCGAAACGGCAAACGAATACGTGATCATCGCGGCCGTAGTGGAGAGGGACAACGGGATGGTCCAGAGAAGCGAGAAGACGAGCCGCGGAGTCATGCCGAATTAGCCAGTGTACCGGGAAGTGGGTCATTAAAGCGAGCACCGTCGAGTGCCGATTACCCAGACTAGGTGTGATCCGACTGCACAGAGTTGCGCAGTGGTGGCCGGGAATCGTCACGGGACTGTTGCCTGGGGTGGGACTCGTGTGCGGTTACCTCGGCCTGATCGTCTGGCACCTCACCGGCGAGCCTTGGCGCACCAATGCGGCTCTGGCCTATGGCAGCGCCTGGATGCTCATCGTGGCGGGCACCGCCATGCTGCTTTCCTTGCGGAAATCCCCGGCCGGGAAACTGACTGGAAGCCTGACGGGCACGGCGGGCGGCGCGCTCGTCCTGCTAATCGGCGCCACCACCATTCTGGGAAGCTGGCACTGGATCCCCACGCTCGATCAGGTCCCGGCCTGGCTCTGGGGCGCCCCCGTTTCCGTCACGCCGCCTGGCGTTTCCCGCTTGGCCGTCCTGCTGGGAGCGGGCATCATCTTCGCCGCGTGGCGGCGTCCTTCCTGGGCCGCCCTGGTGGGCCTCTCGATTGCCCTCTATTGCCTCGTTCCCATTGCGGGACACCTGGCCGATCCGTCTCACCTGCGCACTTGGCCCGCCCGGATGCCTTTACCCACGGCCATTGGCTTGGTGGCGCTCGGCTCGGCCCTGGTCTGGCAGGCTCGCGCGGAAATGCGCCGCCTGGCGCCCGCCGTGGTCACCGTCACGCTTGTCGTGCTCAGCCTGGGGCTCTGGCAAAATCTTCGCGCGCAGGAAAACAGCCGCGCCGAACGGATGCTGGCCCGGGGACACTCCACCTCCCTCGACGCGGCGATGACCTATATGCCCGAGCTGACGCTCGCCTTCGGCCTGGCCGCCTCGGCCCTGGTCGGCTTTGCCATCCAGATGGCCCGCCGCGCCGAAGCCCGCGAACAGGAGGCGCGCCGCGCCGAAGAGCTCAAGGCGCGTTTCCTGGCCAACATGAGCCACGAGATCCGCACCCCCATGAACGGCGTGCTCGGGATGACCGATCTGCTCCTCGCCACCCCCCTCACCGCCGAACAGAAGGACTATCTGGACACCATCCGCTACTCGGCCGATTCGCTCCTCACCATCATCAACGACATTCTCGACTTCTCGAAAATCGAGGCCGGCAAGTTGGTGGTGGAGAAGATCACCTTCAATCCCCGCCGCGAGTTGCAGGACACGCTCACCTTGATCGGCCCCCGGCTCAAACAAAAGGCGCTGGCCCTCACCGTCGACATCGACAGCCTCCCCGAATGGGTCTCGGGCGATCCCGTTCGCTTCCGCCAAGTCTTCCTCAATCTGCTTGGCAACGCCGTGAAATTCACCGAGCGCGGCCTGATCCGCGTGGATGGCCGCCTGGACGCCGAACTGCCCGGCGGCAATCTGCGCCTCCGCATCAGCGTGGCCGACACGGGCATCGGCATCGCGCCGGAAGCGCAAAGCGAGCTCTTCGGCAGCTTCACCCAGGCCGACGCCTCCACCACGCGCCGCTACGGCGGCACGGGTCTGGGCCTGGCCATCTCCCGTCAACTGGCCCAGTTGATGGGCGGCGACCTCGGCCTGGAAAGCCGCCTCGGCATCGGCAGCACCTTCTGGTTCACGGTCGAAGTGGGCCGCGCCGGCGACGAGGTCGACATCCCCATGCCGAGCTTTGAGTTGGCTCCCGCCACCGGCAAACCCTTGCTGCTGGTGGAAGACAACGACGTCAATCGCAAGATCGCCCTGCGCTTTCTGCAAAAAGCCGGCTTTACGGTAGCCACCGCCAACAACGGCCGCGACGCCGTTGCGGCCGTCGCCACCGGCGACTTCGCCCTCGCCCTGATGGACGTCCAAATGCCCGAGATGGACGGCCTTACCGCCACCGCCGAGATTCGCAAAATGGAGAAAGCCGCCGGCCGCCGCCGCCTGCCCGTGATCGCCATGACCGCCAACGCGATGAACGGCGATCGCGAGCGGTGCCTGGCCGCCGGCATGGACGACTATATCTCCAAGCCCTTGAGCTCCCACGCCATGGAGCTCAAGGTTCGCTATTGGTTGCAGCCGCGCGACGGCATGGTCAGCGCGGCGCCCGCCGCCTCCCCGCCCGATCCGGCCGAGCCCGGCTCGGAAGAATCCAGCGAGTGGATCACCGCACTGGCCACCGCTGTCGAACGCGTCCCGCCGCGGCCAGCGCCCCGGCAGAAGTAGCCCCGTCCCTTACCCGGCGAAGATCTGGCTCGTGATCGCGCCTTCGTCAGCCGGTTGCACATCGCGAATGTACTTCGCAAAAACACCGGTCTTGTACTTCGGCTTCGGCTGCTTCCACTGCTTGAGCCGCGCCTTGATCTCCTTTTCCGGCACTTCCAACGTAATCGTCCGCTTCACCAGGTCGATCGTGATCCGGTCCCCCGTCTTCACCGCCGCAATCGGACCGCCGTCAAACGCCTCCGGCGCCATATGGCCAATCGAGAACCCTCGCGTCGCCCCCGAGAAACGGCCGTCCGTCATCAGCGCCACATCCAGCCCGCGCCCCGCGATCGCCCCGGTCACGCCCAACATCTCGCGCATCCCCGGGCCGCCCCGCGGCCCCTCATAGCGGATCACCACCACGTCGCCGTTCTTGATCTTCCCGGCCAACACCGCCTTCATCGCCGGCTCCTCGGAATCAAATACCTTCGCCGGACCGGCATGAATCTTCTTCTCAATGCCCGTCACCTTGATCACCGATCCGCGCGGCGCCAGATTCCCCCGCAGAATCACCAAGCCGCCCGTCTTCTTAATCGGAGCGTCCAGCGGCTTAATCACGTCCTGCCCCGGCGTCTCTTTGGCCAGCTTCGTCTCCTGGCCCAGCGTCTTGCCCGTGACCGTGAGGCAATCCTTGTGAACGTAGCCGCCCTCCACCAGCCGCTTGGCAATCACCGGAATGCCCCCGGCGGCATCCACATCGGCGGCCATGTATTTTCCCGCCGGCTTCATATCGACATACAGCGGCGTCTTGGCCGAGATCTTCTGAATATCGTCGAGCGTGAGCTTCACCTTCGCCTCGCGCGCCATCGCCAGCAGATGCAGCACCGCATTGGTCGACCCGCCCGAAGCCGCCACCGACGCCACCGCATTCTCAAACGCCTTGCGCGTGCAAATCTGCCGAGGCAGGATGTTCTTCTTCACCGCCTCCACAATGATCTTGCCGCACTCATACGCCACTTCCATCTTGCGGTCGGCCGGCTGGGGCACCGAGTTCATCCCAAACGGCGACAGCCCGATCAGTTCGAGCAGCGTCGACATCGTGTTCGCCGTAAACTGTCCACCACAGGCACCCGCCCCCGGACAAGCCTTGTTCTCAATCGCCAGCAACTCGGCATCGTCAATCTTGCCGGCCGCATGCGCGCCCACGGCCTCGAAGACGTCCTGAATCGTCAGCAGCTTCTCGCCGTGCTTGCCCGGCATAATCGATCCGCCGTACAGCACCAGGCCCGGCACGTTCAAACGAAGCAAAGCCATCGCCGCGCCCGGATTGGTCTTGTCGCAAGCCGTCAGCGCGATAATGCCGTCAAACATATAGCCGCGCGCGCACAGCTCAATCGAATCGGCAATCAAATCGCGCGACACTAGCGACGCCTTCATGCCCTCGGTGCCCATGGTGACGCCGTCGGAGATCGCGATGGTGTTGAACTCCATCGGCGTCCCACCCGCCGCGCGGATGCCTTCCTTCACCGGACCAGCCAGCTCGCGCAACCGCAGGTTGCACGGCATCGTCTCGATCCACGTGTTGGCAATGCCGATAATCGGCTTCTTCAAGTCTTCGTCAGTAAAACCGACCGCTTTGAGCATCGAGCGGGCGGGGGCGCGGTCGCGGCCTTGGGTGATGGTGTAGGAATGTAGTTTCATTTACTTTTCTGATGAATTGGGCGACAGTCGGTCATTTCCTCGGACGGAACGCTTGACGCATATGACGAATTTCTTTTGGGCGTGAGATGGAGGCTAGCCCCGCTCAACCCGCTTTTCTGGCTCGGCTGACGCACTCTGTGCCAAGCCGACCGCTTCCTCGATCTCGCGAAGCTCCTCGTCACCATAGTCGCGGTAACCAGCAACGTCGAAGTACCGAACAGCCGTCTCCACGGCATCCGAAGCCTTGAGGAACGTCCCGTTCGACACCAATTCGGCAATGCCTTCGGCTGTCCGATCGGCGAGTTGAATGGTCATCGTTCACCCATGATATTACGGCTTGTACTCGGCCTCCCATCGCGCGAGCTCACTCCGGAGAAACTCGCTGAACGAAGGCCAGTAAGCATGGCGTCGCCCACTATTCCGCAGCGCTACCACGCGACCCTTGGGATCGAGGAAATAGCCAACATCCTCCGAGTACGAAAGCGGCCCGCCGCCGAAATGAAACAACTCCGGGCCGGCCTTGAACGCGTGCCGCAAGTCGTAGTTTGCGAACGCGAGATCGAGCGGCTGCGCACCGGACCGGTCGAGCAGTGGAGGATCCTTCGTCATCGCCGGCATCAGCCCGTACAGGCTCCCGTCAAATAAATGAGCGCCATTCAACTGTCGCAGCACCGCGCGATATGTCTCGGGGATCACCAACGGCCGCCCACTCAACTTGCCGTGAATCGCCCGGTACCGCTCGATCGTCGCATCGGGCACACCCGGGAACAGCCACATGGCATGCGCCAACGGACCAAGTTCCTTACGCACGGCGATGGCGCCGTCCGGTTGAACGCGAAAACCTGCGCGCGCGTACCTTTCGACCACCGTTCGAACCGGCGCAAGCGGGCCCGTCAATCCATCGAGCATCTTCTGCAACGGAGTCTGCATAGGCTCAAAACAACAAAGGCTGCCCCGAACCCGAAGCCGGCCGCACCTTGAAATACTCAAACGCCCGCGAAGTCCCCATCCGCCCCCGCGGCGTCCGGTCGATAAATCCCAACTGAATCAAGTACGGCTCATACACCTCTTCAATCGTCGAATCCTCCTCGTCGATCGAAGCCGCAATCGTCTTCACGCCCACCGGACCGCCGCCGTACTTCTCCAGAATCGTCGTCATGATCCGCTTGTCGATCTCGTCGAGCCCTAGCGGATCCACGTCCAACAAGTTCAATGCCGTCACCGCAACATCGCGGCTAATGTGGCCAGAAGCGCGAACCTGCGCATAGTCGCGCACCCGCCGCAGCAACCGGTTCGCAATACGAGGCGTGCCCCGAGCGCGCCGCGCAATCTCCAGCGCGGCGTCGTCGTCAATCGGCGCGCTCAAAATCCGTGCCGAACGCTCCACAATCCGCCGCAACTCCTCCGGACCATAAGGATCGAGCCGCAGCACCAACCCAAAGCGCGATCGCATCGGCGCCGACACCAAACCCAGCCGCGTCGTCGCGCCCACGCAAGTAAACTTCGGCAGCGCAATCGAATGCGTCCGCGCGCCCGGCCCCTGCCCGATCAAAATATCGACGCGATAATCCTCCACCGCCGAATAGAGCATCTCTTCAATCGCGCTATCCAGCCGGTGAATCTCGTCCACGAAGAAGACCTGCTTCGGCTTGATGTTCGTCAGCACGCCCGTCAGGTCAAGCTTTTTCTGCAACACCGGAGCCGACGTCAGGTCGAAGGCCACGCCCAGTTCATTGGCAATCAGGCTCGCCAGCGTCGTCTTGCCCAGCCCCGGCGGACCATAGAAAAGCACATGATCCATCGCCTCGCCGCGCAGCTTGGCGGCTTCAATCGCAATGGCCAGATTCTCTTTTAGCTTCGGCTGGCCATTGAAATCGGCCAGCGACTTAGGCCGCAACGGCGCCTCAAACGCGCCTTCGTCTTCTTGTAGATTGCCGGAGATAATGCCGCGGTCGCTCACGTAGTGAATCTACAGGTTAGCGTAAAGCCAGAATCGGGAGCGGGCTTCCCGCCGGCGCTTGCGTCCCGGCTCCCGGCGGTTCACCGCAGCGGCAGCGTAACCGCGTTGCTCGCCTGCCCGCCCTGCGTCACTACCAATCGCGCCGAACCCGCGCCCAAGCCCTCGGGCACCTGAATATTGATCTGCGTCAATCCCGCAAAGCCCGGCGTTGCCCCCGCGTAGAACACCGGCGCGCGCGCCGTGCCCAAGGTCACGGTCACCGCCCGCAACGCCGCGTTCGCCGACTCGGACCCAACCCCGGTCGCCACGGGCAACGTCATCCGCCCCAGCCCCGTCCCGTAGAGCACCACATACTGCCCCGCCCGCGCCGGGCGCGACAAGTCGATCAACTCATTCGTCACGCCGTCCACCGCCACCGCCGCGCCTTGCCCGTTCTGCGACCAGGTAAAAAGCGCCGGCGCCGTCTCCATCACCCGCAACCGCCGCGCGTCGCTAAAGCTCTCGCCGCGCTTCACCACCAGCGTCGCCTCGCCCAGGGCGATCTCAAACGGTACCTGCGCATTGATCTGCGTCTTGGCGATGAAGTACAAAGGCGCCGCCACGTTGTTAATCAAAACCGTGGTCGATTCAATCTGCCGGGGCAACGGCCCGGCGCCCGCCACGCGAGGCTCCTCCGCGAAGTCGTTCCCAAAGACGCTGATAATCGACCCCGGCGCCACCGGCAAAGCCGAATCCATCGCCGCCGCGCTCGCTACCGAGTCGAGCAATGGCTTGGGCGCCGCCGCCGCGCCGCTGCACGCGCGCGCCGTCGTCCGGCCCCAGTGGTCCGGATGATTCGACAGATAGTCGTTGTAGAGATCCTGCTTCCAGACATACCAACTAATCGCCTGCGGACCCAACGTGCGCAACGCGCAGTTCCAATCCTGAATCTCCTCGGCCGTCGGCCAACGCGTCGCCTCTTCGCATGCCTTACAGATAAACGATTGCCCCGCAATCACCGGCTCGGCGCCTATCTGTTTGCGCACATAGTCCAGTTCGGTACGCAACGCCGCCAACCCGCGATCCTTCCGGTATCCCGTCCGCTCAAACGGATAAAACCAAATCCCCGCAAAATCCGCCACCCCGCGCTGATCGGCATACTTGTTCCCGATGCACGGATAGTCGCGATTCACCTGCCCGCCCGGCGCCCACAGCGAAGGCGCGCCGATGTCGTGGTAGATCATCGCCTGGGGCCAGATCGCGCGCACGGCCGTCCGCAACGAACGCAACTGCGCCGCGCTCAACACGCCGCATGTGCTCGTCTGCTCGGTCCACGGATCCACCCAGTAAGGCTCGTTAAAGAGAAACAGCGCCTTCACCAGCGAAGCACGCGTCGCCGCATAACGGATAAACGCCTCGCCCGCCGGCTGAATCGTCCACGTCTCGCCCGACACCCGGAACTGGCCATGGTCGGCCGGGCCCACAATCAGCTTTAAGCCCGCCTGCTCGGCCGCATCGAACGTGTTCTTCCAGTTGGCCGGATTGTTGGTGACGGTCGTCACCACAAACTCGTAGCCAATGTTCTTCAGCGTGATGAAGTCGCCAGGCGCGGCCCAATGCGTTCCCGTCTCCACCTGCGCCCGGCAACTCGCCGCAAGCAAAAAGAACGCCAGTCTCAAGCAGCCAAGTCCCCGCGCTTGCGATCAATCGGAATCGGCTGCTTGCGCTGGGTAGCCGCCGGCACGTGCACTGAGTCGTAGGCCTCGATGTTCTCGCGCACCATGCGCTCCACGGAAAAGCGCTCAATGCCTTCGCGCTGCGCCGTCTCGGCCATCCGCCGCGCCGCCGCCGCGTCGTCCAGCATCCGGTTGACGCTCGCCACAATGCTCTCTGGCTGGGCCGGCTCGGAGAAGATTCCCGTGCGCCCATCCTCAATCATCTCGATGTTGCCCGGAATCCGGCTGCACACAATCGGACAACCAGCCACCATCGCTTCCATCAACGAGATCGAAAGCCCTTCCCACAATGAAGGATGCACAAACACGTCAAACGCCGCCAGCAACCGCGGAGCGTCGCGGCGGAAGCCGAGAAACGTCACATGCTTCTCCATCCCCTTCTGCTCCACCATCAGCTTCAATTCCGCTTCCAAATCGCCAATGCCCGCAATCACCAGCCGCGCCTGCGGATGCCGCGCCACAATCGCCGGCATCGCCTCAATCATGTAGCAGAAGCCCTTCTGCGTCGCCAGCCGCCCAATCGAACCCAATATCAACTCATCATCGCCAAAGCCCAGTTCCCGCCGGATCGCCGCCCGGTCATGCCCCAGAAACTTCGGCACGTCAATGCCATTGAGAATCGTCCGGATCCGTTCGCCCTTCTCAATACCCAACTCCATCGCGAACTCCCGGTGCTGCTCGCCCACCGTGATCATCAGGTCATGGCAAGCCGCGCCGATCTTCTCAAAAAGCACGTACACCTGCTTCACCAACGGGTGCGTGAATTGATGAAAGCCAAAGCCATGCACATGATGCGTAATCGCCGGCACGCCCGCCAGCTTCGCCGCGATGCGTCCCAACATGCCGCCCTTCGACGTATGGCACGAGACCAAATCAAACTTCTCGCGCCGGCATAGCCACCACAAGTAAACCAAGGGCACCAGATCCAGCGGATTCACCGGCCGCAGCCAGCACGGCACGCGCACCGGCACCGCGCCCGCGTTCCCAAAGTGCATCGCCGTCTCATCGTCCAGCGTCACCACCCAAACCCGGTCGCCGCGCTCGATCATCTTCTTTACGATCGAAAGCACCACCACCGAGCCGCCGCCCCAGGCGCCCCCTCCTAAGACCTGCAGTACCTTCATGCCGCCTCCTCGCGCGCGCTCACCGGCTCGTCCATCGCCGCCATCGGCTGCCCCATCCGCAATGCCCGCGCCGCCGCAATCACGCTCTCCACCCGCTGCAGCGTCTGGTCGCTCTCGCGGAATTCCCGCAACTTCTTTAAACTCCACACCGCCAGGCCCGACGTCAACACCGGCGCCAAGGCCGGATGCAGATAACACACCGAATTCTGCGCCTCGCACTCAAAACCGATCCGCAGTTTGAAATCGTGCAGCCCCGCCGTATTCACCAGCGACTTCAACCCATAGGAAACGCCCTCGTTCCCCGGCTTAGCCATCGCCTCGGAGGTCAGCGTGAACGCCAGCGCATGATTCGGATAATGCTCCAGCAGATCCACCCGCGAATTCTGGTGCAGAATATGCGTCCACCCGTCCTCTTCGTAAACCACCGCGTAAGCCGCCAGATACCCATCCACAAACGAGCCCATCGCCCGCACCTTCGGTGACTTCCCCACCGCCTGGCAAAGCTGCGCCCAACGCCCCGGCTCGCCAAACTCGCTATCAAACCGCCCCTGCCGCTCCATCGTGTCGCGATTCAGCCCGATCCCCTCGCGGATCATCACCTCCTCCGGCACGGCCTTCACCTCACATCGCTGCAAGCCCTTGCGCACCATCGATCGCAATCGCGATTGCACCGCGCTCAAGCCGTACTCCCGGTTCCGGCACGTGTAGATCCCTCCCGGCAAACCCGGCTCCACCCGCGACGGATAGCGCACCCCCGACCCGTTCACCCGCCGCAGCAAGTCGCCCAATTGCTCGTGCCGCACCTCGGGCACCAACGTGTACGGCAGACTCATATACATCCGATTCTCGGTCTCGTGCCACAGCACTCCGCCGGCCTCGGCAATCCGGCGGCCACGATGCTCCATAAACTGGGCCAGTCCTTGGCCCAGCAGCTTGTGGGGTTTCATGTTGTCTCTCTCTCCGGTCCGGCGAGCGCGCCGAACTCTACTAATGATTCCCGAGCCGTGATCCGGCTTCCCTGATTAAGATTTCCAAGCCTTCCAACCGATCGCGCACCGCGCTCCACCGCCGGGCTCTCTCCAGTGTCCACCCCGCGGCTCCGTAGGCCCCGCCCAACTCAACGCTGGATGCAGCCGTATGCCCACGTTCAGCGGTGCCACCTCAAAGCCCATACGCACCTTGTAGTTGTGCAAGCCCTCGTTCGGCCGCAACGGTACCGGACCGATCGAAACGCCCCGCACCCCCGCCTGCCCAAACGCCCACTGATTGAACGCAAAATCCAATGCATGGTTCGGATGATTGTCCAGCAGATCCGTCCGCGACATCTGAATCACCGCGTAAGCCCATGCCCCATCCACCACACCGATCTGATAGGCCGCCAGTCGCCGTCCACCCAAGCGCCCATCACAAACGCGCCCGGACACTCATAGGCCGCCCGTGCCGTCTCTGGCCAACGCTCCGCGCTGCAGAATTCGGCCCGCGCCCGCCCGCTGCCGGCCATCCGTATCGCGGTTCAGCCGTAGCCCCTCCCGCTCCAGTTCGCCCCGTTCCAACGGCCGGATCTCGCAACGCTCCTGCCCGCGCCGCACATAGTTCCGCATTCGCTTTGTCAGGTGGCCGAAACCATAGGCTGGATCCGTGCAAATGTAAGCGCCGCCCGGCAAACCATTCTGCGTGCGCGTCGGATACCGCAGCACCAAGCCGCGCCCTTCCCGCAGCACCGCCGCCGCTTGCCCGGCCGTCAAATGATAATCGCCATGATCCACCACCGGCGTAAACACCCGGCTCCCCGGATCCACGTTGGTGAACAGCACGCCGTCCCGCGCAAACACCCGCCGGCCCCAGCGCCGGTACAGCTCAGCCAGATTCGCTCCCGCCAGTTTGCTTGCCGTCATGCTCATGCCGTTTGCCGCGCCGTCCGCAAATATGCCAGCTTCGGCGCGTTGCACCACAGAATCACGCTCGATAGCAGCGCGATCCCCGCCAACCGCCAAACCAAGTCCCACGCCGACGCCTCCATCCAATGAGTCACGAACATCAAAACCAGCACCGGCCCGTAGAGCCGCGTCACAAACGCCAGTACCTGCGCTGGACTCTCGGCCGATTCCCGGCGCGCAATCCAAAGCTCAGCCGTCGAGGTCATCACCAGTGCCGCCAAACTCGTCCAAGCCACCGCCGCCAACCCCCAGCGGCTCTGTACTACTAAGTAATGTGCCAGCGCCGTCATCGGGAGAACAACGGCGAAAAGTCCTAGTACCGTCCGGTATTTTTGGGCAGCCTGAAAGAAACTCGTCAAAGCCAGGTGGATGCACAAAAAGAACGTCGACCATACCGTTACGCTCGCCGCCGCCACCCCGGCCGAATACTGCGGCAGCAAAACCTGCACCACCGGACCCACCAGTACCGAACCCACCGCCAACACCGGCGGCAACACCGTCGCCAGCAACTCCAGCGGACGCTCGTAGTACACGGCCACGCTCTTCACGCAACCCACCCGGCCAAATTCCTTCAGCATGTGCGAACCCACCACCTGCGACACCGCGAAGTTCCCAATCGAAATCGAAAACTCCGCCACCAGCAAACTCACCTGATAATGCCCCGCCGCCACCGGCCCCCAGCACCGCCGAAATCACCAGCAAATCCACAAAGCGCAACAACCCAAACGCCGAATCGGCCAGCGACAAGGGAATCCCCCGCCCGCATCAACTCCCGCACCCGCGCCCAATCCCAACGCATCCGCCACGCCTCGGGCTGCGAGCGCAACAAATAGCCCAGCGGCAACGCAATCGTTACCACCGTCGCCATCGCAATCCCCCGCAAATCAAACAACAACTCAACGCAATGCCGCCAATAAAATCCACCAGGCCCGACATCAGCAGTTCCCGGCCCCGCAAGTCGAACCGTTGCCGCGCCGCCGCCAGTTCCCGCAACCATTGATGCGGCTGCGCCAGGAACATCACCGCCGCCATATAGCGCAGCGCCATCGCATAATCGGCGTTGGCGGCAAAGAAACTCGCCCCCACCAGCACCAACGCAAACAGCGCCCCGGTGGCGAACATATAGGCGCCCGCCGCCCGCACATCCCGCTCAATCTCGTCCTCGCGCTCCTGCCCACAAAGACCGGCACGCGCATCCCCATCCCCTTTGACACGCCCCAACCGGAGAAACTCGCCCGTCATGTAGAGCACCATCACGGTCTTCCAAATCCCGCTCGGCTCCGGCCCCAGCAATCGCAGCACCAGAATGCTCCGCAACGCCGCCAGCCCCAGGCTCACCACCGCCGATAACCCCATCGTCCGGGCGTCACGCAGCATGCGCATGCGGCACCTCCGGTCCCAGCCCGTCCAACCGCCCGCGCCGCTCGGTCGATAGCGCCGGACCCAGCACAATCCGCCGGTAGGCTTCAAACACCGCCAGCAGCGCCCACAACCCGCGATAGTTCTCGATGCTAATCGTCACCCCCGCCAGCAGAATCACCAGCAACCCGCCAGCAAGATCGCCGCCGCCAGATCGCCCGCGCGAAACACCGCCAGCACCGAAGGACCCACCAGCCGCCGGCCCGAAACAGATAATCAAAAATCCCGCAATGCCCAACTCGGCCAGTGTCCCCAGGTACGTACTGTGCGCCACGCCGATCGTCCCGGCCTCCCCCCCTCGCCCATGCCGTAATTGCCCTTGCCCACGCCCAGCCATGGATGCTCCTGCCAAGTCTTCAACGCCACTTCCCACAGCTCGCGCCGCTGCATCGCCTCGGGATTGTTCAAATCCACCGTCGCGGTCGTCAGCCGCGCGTCACCGGGTTGCCCGCCAGCACCTCATCGCGATTCGGCAGCGACGCCACCCCCAACGCCGCCATCACCAGCGCAAACGCCACCGTCAACCGGAACCACATCGGCGCAAACACAAACGCCAAACAACCCAGCGCCAACCCCACCGACATCAAAACTGCCCCGCGAGGCCGAAAACAAGATCCCCGCCGCCAGCACCGGCAACGCCGCCACGGGAAACCAACTCCATCCCGGCGCTAAACGCAAATACAGCAACGCCAGCATCAGCGAAAGTCCGCAATGCGCCGCAAACAGATTGGCATCGTCAAACGTTCCCTGCGCCGGACTGCAACGAAAACACATTCTCAATCCCCGCAAACTGATACGCCATCGAGCCGCCGGCCCCCAGCGCCGCCACCAGCGTCCCGGAGATAATCCACGTCTTGAGCATCAACAGCAAATCGCGCCGGTCATCCAGAAAGTTCGAGAACGTGTAGAAGTAGGCCCAGAGCGAAAGCAGCTTCACAAACTCCACCACCTGGCTCACCGGCCCCCGCAACATCAAGGCCCGCTCCAGGTTCGCCACCGTCGACACACACAACCATGCCCACGCTCAACAGAACAACATCGGCAGGGAAAGCGCAAACCGCCGGCCAGCAAACGCCAGCCCATCAGGAGAAAAAGCAACGGCAACACCAAATCGGCGTAAGAGAAGTTGATCTTCTTGCCGCTGGCTTCAATAATCTGGCTCACCGGCAGAAGAACGTCACCAGCACCAGCAGCAGGCGCCGCAAACTATCGAAGCGTGCCTGCTCCCAACCTGCTGTGACCATCGCGTTCATGTTGTTGAACCCCGGGCGCCCGCCCCGGGGACTCTCGTCTAAGCCAGCACCGCTTCCCGTTTGTGCGCCCGGGCCACCGCGCCCACCGCCTCGGCCACATACACCTGCTCCTCGGTCATGCCCGGATACAGCGGAATCGACACCAGCCGGGGCCACACTGCGCTCGCCACCGGAAAGTCCTCCGGCTTGTAGCCGGTTAGTTCTTCACATAGTAGGGATGCAAGTGCAACGGCATCCAGTGCACTGAACAGGTAATGCCCCGCTCCTTGAGCTGATCGATAAACTGCGCCCGGTCAATCGACAACGCTTCAGGTTCAGCTTCAGCGGGTACAGATGCCACGACGATTGCCGGTTCTCCAGTTCCGGATGCACCGATACAACTCGGCCAACGGCGCAGCAACTCGTGATACCGCGCCGCCAAACGCCGGCGCTCGGCCCACAACTCGTTGGCCCGGTGCAACTGCCCCAAACCCACCGCCGCCGCCACGTCCGTCAGATTGTACTTGTAGCCGGCCTCCACAATCTCGTAATACCAGGAACCCTTCGCCTCAAAACGCGACCACGCGTTCTTGACAATCCGTGCAGCGACATCATCCGCATCCGCTCGGCCAGCTTCTCGTCATCGGTCGTCACCATGCCGCCCTCGCCCGTCGTGATGCACTTGTTGGCGTAGAACGAAAAACAGGTAATCGGCGCCGTCGTCCCACCGGCTCGCCGACGAACGATAGTAGGCCGGCAACGTATGCGCCGCGTCTTCAATCAACGCGATGCCGAACTTATCGGCAATCGCCTTCATCCGGTCGCAATCCACATCTGCCCGCCATAATGCATCGGGATCATCGCCTTCAACGTCCCCGGTCTGCACCCACGCCGCCGCCGTCGCCTCCAGTTTCTCGGATCGATCAGCAACGTCTCCGGATCGCAATCCACCAGCACCGGCCGCGCGCCAAAGTAGCGCACCACCTCGGCCGTCGCCGCAAAGGTATGCGTCGGCACCAAAACCGAATCGCCGCTCTGCACGCCCACCGCATCCAGCGCAGATGCAGCGCCGCCGTGCACGAGTAGCCCACCGCGTACTTGGCGCCCACGTAATCGGCAAACTCCTCCTCAAAGCGCTTGCAATGCTTGCCCGTCGTAGCCAACCGCTGTCGAGCACAGCCATCACCAGCTCTTTTCCTCGGCGCCAATGCTCGGTAAAGGAATATTGCTCCCTCTTTTCACCCCACCAAATTCTTCCTTCTTCCTACCATTTTCTCTTTTCTATTTTTTACTTTCCCTCATATTTTTTCATTTCTTACCTTCCAAAAATTGTGCTTTCGTCACTGCTTGGCTACGGCAACCGGCGCCGCCGCCGTCACATCGTTTACCTGCGTGGTCTGCGGCCACACTTCTTTCAGTTCCGCCAGCACGCCATAAGCCTCGCCGGCCCGCAGTCGCTCTTTCCAGTCATCCACGCGCTCCAGCACCGATGCCTGCCGCGTCCCCTCGATCTTCGTCAGCCGGCGAATCCGGCCGTGGCCGCTCTCGTTCACCTGCTCATCGTCGTCGCAGAGTCCTCGGTCATTTTCTCGGCCGCGCCCAGCCCCGTAAACTGAATCGGAATATCGACGTCCGGCACGTAGCCCGCCAGCGCGATCATCGTCTTGGCCAGCTCATAGATCTTCACCGGCGCGCCATCTCCAACATGAAGATCCCGCCCTGATCGCCGTATACCGCCGCTTGCAGCACCAACCGCACCGCTTCGGGAATCGACATGAAGAAACGCTCGGCCTCCCGGTCAGTCACCGTCACCGGACCGCCCAACATAATCTGCTCGCGGAACAGCCGCACCACCGAACCAGTCGAGCCGGCCACGTTGCCAAACCGCACGGTCGAAAACCGCGTGTAGTTCTGCCTCGCGTTCAACTCGTGGATCACCCATCTCGGCCAAACGCTTGGAGAGCCCCATGTACGACTTCGGCCGCACCGCCTTATCGGTCGACACGTTGATAAACCGCTCGGCCCGCAAGCAATCGCCGCCCGCGCAATCACCGTCGTGCCCACCACGTTGTTGCGAATCGCCTCATACGGCCGCTGCTCCATCATGCCCACATGCTTGAAGGCCGCCGCGTGAAAAACCAGTTGCGGCCGCACGCGCTGAAACTCGCGCTCCACCGTCAACTTCATCGGTAATATCGACAAGCAAGGCATGCACGTTCAGTCCCGGCTCCAGCGCGCGCACTTCACGGTTGATATAGAACAGATTGTTCTCGGCCCGCTCCATCAAGAACAACTCGCCTGGATGAAACCGCGCAATCTGCCGGCACAACTCGCTCCCAATCGACCCGCCCCGCGCCCGTCACCAGCACGCGCTTGCCGCGGATGAACCGCTCAATCGCCTGCAAGTCGATCTGCACTTCCTCGCGCTGCAAGATCACCTCAATCGTCACATCGTCCATCTGCGACTGCGGCCCGTCGGGCACCGACGACCGGCTCCGCAGCACCACAAAATCCTGCCCCGCCGCCCGGCACGCCGCCGTCAGTTCCAGCAGCTTCCGCCGGCCCAAACCCGGATTGGCAAAGCAAACCAAATCGGCCTTGGCCTTCTGCGCCAGCGCCACCACGTCATCGGGCGCGCCTTCCACGCGCACGCCCAGCAACTCGTAGCCCAGCTTCTGCGCATCGCTCATCGCAATTGCCACCGGCACCCAGCGCGGCGACGCCTTCACGTCCCGCAACACACCCATCAGCGCCGGCCCGTCGCCCACCAGCACCACGCGCTTGGCCGCCGTATCGGCGCTCGACCTCACCTCGGTCAACACGCGCGACGAAGAGAACACCGCCAGCGCCATCACGTTCAACAGCAAATAGTCAATCAACAGCACCGACCGCGGAAACCTTGAGGTCCGGCAATGCCCATAGAGCATAAGGCGCAAACAACAAACTGCCCGCCATGATCGACAGCATGATCGGCACCAAATCGGGCACCGATACCGTATTGAGCGGCCGCCGGTCCAGCCGGAAGTACAGCGAGCAGCACACGCGCAGGATCACCAGCACCGGCAGCGTCGCGCCAATCTGCGCAGGCTCTCGGTGTCTAGTGAAAAATCAAAGCGCAGCCAAAAGGCGCCAATAAATGCCAAGGCCGAGAGGCCCAACAGCGCGGCGCCCGTGATTAGGCGCGAAAACGGCGTGCGGCTTGCGTGGGTAGGTGCGAAAGGGAGAGTGACGGCGGGGCTGGCCATTCGTTATCCTCGAGTTCCGGTTCGGTGGTCCCGGCTGTACGGTTTCTTGTCCAGTGTCTTCTTGTCCTGTATGCGCCGGAGAAACTCCGGGTCGATCTTGTTCTGTGCCGCTCCTGGGCCCGTTGCCGCCGCCGGCGCCGGCCCCCGGGCCTGCGCCTGCTGCTGTTGAAGGGTCAAGGCGGCTCCGCGGCTGCGGCGATCGAAAAGCTCGCGCCACGCGTCGGCATTGCGCAACACCACCGCGGTGGTCGTCACGCTGCCGGAATCTTGATCCACTTGGTGACGGGTAATCTCCACCGTCGTGCTTTCTACCATCGTGTTTTGCGCCGCCGTATTCTGTACCGGCTTCCGCTCATGGCTTCGGGCACCGCTTCCACCATCTGCGGACGCCGCAACTCGGCCGGCGTTCGCCGTTCCACCACCAATGGCCGGGGTCCCGGGGCGCCGCTCGGCGCTCCCACCGAACCACGCGGCGGAATCACGATCTTCGGCGGCAGGGCGCGATGCTCCACCACCGGCGGCGCCAGCACCGGCGACGCTGGCGCGGCTTCCACGGGCAAAGACTGCTCGGCGGCCGGCTGCGCCGACGCCGCCTCGGCCAAAATTTCTTTGGTCGGTAAATGCCGCTCCAGATAGTCCGACACAAAGGCCGACGCCATCCCTAAAAAGGCCGCCGCCAGGAACCCAAACAGCAGCATGTACGTCCGGTGCTGCGACGCCGCCAGCGCCGGCACGGCCGCCTTCTCCAGCACCGCCACGTTCAGTAAACGCTGCTTATCGAGCGCCTCGGCCAGCCGCGCCTCCTCCAGCTTCCGCTGGTACAGCAGAAAATTCTCCTCGGCGATCTTCACCGCCCGCTCCAAATCGTTGTGATTGCCGTCGCCGATTCCAGCCGCGTCTGCCGTACCCGGTAGTCGCTCAAGTCGCGCCCCAACGCCAACCGCCGCGCCCGCAATCCCGCCATCTGCGACTGCGTCCGCAACAACTCGCTCTCCAAACTCTGCCGCAACGGATTGGGCGCATTGGTCTGATCACCACCTGCGGAGCCGACTCCCGCTCCAGCGCCCGCCCGCGTATCGGCAATCTGCTTATCGATCTCTTTCACCAGCCGGTATTGCGGGTCGTACTTGGTCAGCAACTCGGTTCGCTTGTTGCCCAAATCGATCAGCAGCGCCTTCAGCTTCTCCACCGTCGCCGAGCCGCGCGCCACGCGGCTGCCCGTCTCCACCGTCACCGGCTGCTGCTCCCGCTGCCGCTCCAGAATCAACGTGCGCTGCTCCAAATCCCGCAAACTCGACTCGGTTTCCTGCATCGCCGCTTCCAAATCGGTTGCCCGCCGCAAATAGGCCTGTTTCTGATCTTGCAGCAACGTCACATCGCCGGTCTGCCGGAAACGCGTCACCGCCGTCTGCGCCGCTTCCAATTGCCGTTGATAAATCCCTGTCTGATCGGAGAAGAACTGCGCCGCTCGTCGCTGCTGTGCAGTTGAATATGCTTGCGCAGGTAAAGCTCGGCCAGGTTGTTCGGCACCGCCGCCGCCGTGCCCGGCTCTGCCGCCGTGTACTTCACCGAGATGATGTTCGTTTTGCCAATCTGCGTGATCTTCAGGCCGGCTTCCACCGCCGCCACCGCCAGCGCCACTTCACGCGGCTACTTGGCCCGCTCGCCGATCAGCCCGGCCTGGCGCCCCGCCTCTTCGTACAACTCGCGGCTCTTCAGCAGCTCAATCTCGGCCTGCACGTCGGCATCGGTCACCCCGCTGGGTCCAATCTGCCCCGCCACGCCCGGCCCAGCCGACTTCTTCAGCATCAACCGCAACTCGGCTTCGTATTTCGGCTTGCGGGTCATCACATAGGCCAACACCGGCAAAAACAGCAGCAGAAACACCGCCACCACCGTCCAGCGCCGGCGCAGCAAAAGCCCCAGCACCGTGCCCAGGTTGAAGCCCCGGTCGGCCTGGCGCCGCATTTGGTTGCGCGGCACCACCGGCGAGGCCTGCCGCGTTTGCGGCGCGGCAATCACCTGCGTTTCGGCCGCGGGAACCCCGCGCCGTTCCGGCAAATTGGATTGATTCCGTGGATCCATCGCTATCGCAATCCCCTACCGCAACCCCGGGATCGGGAAGAAGACGCCCAGCCGCGTTACCGCCATAAACCGGTCGATCTTCCCCAAAGCCGACTTGGACACATACACGCCATCGCCGGGCTGCAAACGCACATCCTCGTTCAGGTTTCCCTTCCCCAGCACCTGTTTCAAACTCAGCTTCTTCACCTCGGCCGTCTCCGGCGACACCCGCCGGAACAGCAGCAGTTGGTCCTGCTTGGCGTTCTGCGTCAGGCCGCCCGCCATCGCAATCGCATCGGTCAGCGTGATCGGGCCGCGCAAATCGAACTTGCCGGGATGGGCCACCTCGCCGCCCACCACGAAATAGGGCTTGTTGAATTCCTTCAGCAGCACCGTGACGGCCGGCTCATGCAACATGCCTTTGTACTCGGCCGCCACCGCCGCCGCCGCTTCGTCAATCGTTAAATCCTGGAGCTTCACCCCGCGCGCCGCCTGCAACGAAACAAAGCCATCGGGCTGCACCGTTACCGTCTGGTTGAACTCGGGGCGTGAACCGGAATTGCAGTTCCAGCACATCGCTCGTCTGAATGCGATAGCGGGGCGTGCGGCTGGCAAACTCGGGCTGCGCCGCAAGGCACGCCGCTAGTACGAAGGCCACGGAAAGTACTCGTCGAGCTGGGGCGGAAGGAACCATCTCAACGGAGATAGTACGGTCGGGGGCGTTACGGGACAATCGAACCAAGGTACCGATTTAGTTCTAGCTACGTGTTTTCCCGGTAGGGCCCATGAGCCCGGCGGCTCAGGCAAAGGCCCCATCAAAACGCGCTATCTGCTTGATGCGGCTCAGCGCTTCTTCCAGCTCAGGCGGTGGCGTAAGTAGGCTCACCACCACCGCTTGGCCGGCCGGAAAATCGTAGAAGTACCCCGGTTGCACCAGCACGCCCGCCTCTTCCAGCAACGCCAGCGCCAGCACTTCGTCATCCACCGTACCGGACAGATCGAGCACCGCGGTCCACCCCCCGTCGGCCGGCCGGCGTGGCCAGCCGCCCAGGTCGAGCAGTCGCAAGTTTTCCAAGATCCGCCTCCGGATCTGCTCCTGGATCGCCTCCCGGCGCGCCAGCCAGCCCACCGCGGCATGCTGCACCGGGGCACTAGCCGAAAGATAGGTATCGGCAATCAACTCCAGCCGCTCCCGCACCTCGCGTTTGACACTTTCCTCACCAGTAACGACGATCCAACCCAGCTTCATCTGCGGCAAGGCGCAGACCTTCGAAAGACCGGACAGAACGAAGCCAAGGCCGTTGGCTTCGTTTTGTACAAAGCTCCGAATGGGGTGAGCGCCCCAGTGATAATCGAGGAAGACCTCGTCCACCATGAGGGGTAAACCCTGCTCGGCGCAGGAGGATGCCAGTGCCGGATGCGTCGCCTGGCCCGTGGGTGGTTGTTGGGATGCACCGCCACGAGCGCCTTCGTCTTCGATGACCGCCAATGGGTAATGTCCAAAACATCGGCCGGGTACGGCTCCACCGCGACACTCTCCATGGTGGCCAGGAAGTCAAACAATGGGTATGACGGCCGCGGAACCAGCACTTCATCGCCGGGGTCAGTGAGGAGCTTGAACAGGTAAGCGTAGGCCTCGCTGGTGCTGGCAGTGAGGAAGATATCGGCGGGGTCGACGCGGCCCCCATAGTAGGCGGCGACCGCTTCCCGGGCGGCCCCCAGTCCCTGCGCCGACGGTTCATAGGTGAGCGAAGCCGGGTCAGCCAAAGCGGCCAGCAGCCCGGCGTCATAAACGAACCCAGCGCGGGTTGGGTTCGAATTGGTCAAATCGAACAGCCGGCGGCCGGAGGCCCGATACGCCGCCACGGCCTGACTGAGGGCGTTCGGCGTCAAATCCCAGCGGAAACGTTGCGAAAACACTACTCGACGACCTTCACCTTTTGGATCCACTCAATGATCAGGTCGCGCAGCATGGGCCCGTTTTGCGGAAAGGTCAGCCCCCAGCTCTTGGGCCGGCCGGGGGCGCTATCGGTGGCGGCGGTAAAGTCGGTTACCGCAAACGTATATTCGCGATCCGGGTCAACCTGGTTCTTCGACCGGATCACCTCGGGCAACTGGCTGCCCTTGAACTTGCCGGAGACCATCACATTGTCAAACGGCATCAGATTCCAGACGTTGCGCTTGCGCAGGCGGCCCTGCTTGAAGAGATCCCGCACGCCGCCCAGGTTCATGTAGGCGAAGTCCACGCCCATCTGCTCACGCATCGCGCGTTCGATCAGCTGCCGCATCTCTTCCTTAGTGAAATCCCGGCGGGACTCGCCGATCTCGGCCTCCACCACTTCGGCGACGCGGCCCTCCCAACTGGCCACCAGTTGCGCCGTGTCGGGGGCCGGCGGAATGACGGTGGAGTCCACGGCGAGTTTGGTCCACTTGGTCTCGGTCAGCCGCCTTTCGCGCTTGTCGTAGGAGAGTTCCAGGCGCCCCACTTCGACGCCATAGCCTTTGGCGCGCACCACCACGCCGTTGCCGATGCGCGTCATCTCCGGCATACCGTTGTGCAAATGGCCGCTGACCACCACGCTCACCTCCGGAATTTCCCGGGCAATCTGCTCGGCCTCTTCGCCGCTGGTGTGCGCCAATACGACAATCAGGTCGCTCTTCTTGCGCAGCTTTTTCAGGTGCTGGCGAATGGCGTCCACGGCGGGAATCGTGTGATAGGGTCCCATCTTGTCGGGCGTACTGTAGTGTTCCAGCAAGTCGTTCATCAAGACGCCGATGACGCCGACGCGCAGGCCGTTGACCTTTTTCACCACCCAGGGCTTGGGCGTCACCAGGCGCCCGGCCTGATCCACCACGTTGGCGGTGACAATGGGGAAATTGGCCGTCTTGACGAAGTTCGCCAGATTGGCATGGCCGTAATCCCACTCGTGATTGCCGAGGGTGGAGACATCAAGGCCGAAGGAGTTGGCCACCTCGTAACAGGGGATTCCCTTAAAGATGGTGGAGACGGGCGTTCCTTGCACCACGTCGCCGGCGTCGAGCGTCAAGCAATTGGTGCAGCCTTTGCGCTGGTCGCGCAGCAGCGTGGCGATATGCGCAAAGCCGCCGAGCTTGGCTTCGTTGGGAAGCAGCCGGGCGTGAAGGTCGTTGGTATGGAGGATGGTGAGCGTACGGACGTCGGCCTCGGCCGCCGCCAGCCGGAGCGCCACGCCACAATAGAGGATTAGCAATCGCCGCAACAACATGATAGAGACCTTCCTAGCTTCTCAGGATAACGTCTGGCCTGAGTTGATCCGCACCCTCTCGCCGCGGATTCACCCGGTAGACCGCGCCGCCACCCGCATCTGGTTCAGCTTCTTTCCGCTCGCCTTTCACGAGATTGTGGAGCGCGAAGGCCAGCACAAGGATTTTCTCGCCCTCTACCAGGCGCGCGGCATCTACCGGCTGAGTGAGATCGTGGACACGTCGCACAGCTTTCTCTACGGCCATCGCTACTGGCCGGATGTCAAGAAGGCGATCCTCACCGCCTCGCCCACGGGCGGCCTGGCGGAGTGGATTTCGTCGATCGCGCAAAGCACGGGCCACCCGCAGGACTTGACGCTCGGCATGGCGGCTATCGGCCTGATGACGCTGCGCCAAACGGGCCTGGCCGCTTTCTCCCGCACCCAACCCGTGGCGGAGAAGACGCCGCAAACGGCCGAAGCCGTGCTCGCCGGACGCGCCACCGATAAAAAGGCCTTTCTGCGCAAAGCACAGCCGCGCGTGATCTTCCAGGAGAGCCAGCCGGACGGCTGGTTCCCGATTCAGGCGGGCCAGGAGATCACTACGGCGGCCGAGCAGGACAAGCGGCCGTTTCACCAGCAGGACGCGCGCTGCTTTGAGAACATGGGGCCTATTCCGGTGGAATGCCGCTCGGGCAAATGCGGCACTTGCTGGGTGGGCGTGCTGGGCGGCAATGAGAACCTTTCGCCCGTGGCCGAGTGGGAGCGCAAGCGGCTGGCGCATTTCGGCTACTTCGATTCCGGCTTTGAGTCGCTGGAGGACGAGCGCCCGTTGATCCGGCTGGCCTGTCAAGCGCAGGCAAACGGCTCGGTCTCGATCGTGATCCCGCCCTGGTGCGGCGTGCCCGGCCGGGGACGCCGCGCCGGCTAGTTCATGCCGCTGGCGCGCAGCAGCGTCTCCTGCACGGTAAGCTCTTCGTCGAGCGATACCGAGAGCTTCTTTTCCCCGCGTACGGCGGCGGCGAGTTCGACAAAGTCGTCGACGTAGCGCTGGTAGGGCGCCTGCGGAATTTCCTGCGCGCCTTTGCGATAGGGCCCGGCCGCTTCGGTGAGATCGATCTGCAAGCGCGGCTGCTCGATGGGCTTCACGACGGCCGTGCCATTGGTGCCCAGGATCTCAAAACTGCGGTGCGGCGTGGCGCGAGGCTGGAGGGTGGCGCTCTGCAGGATCGCCATCGCCTTGCGATACTCAAACACGGCCACCGTATTGTCCTTGAGTGAATCGCTGAACGAACCGGACTTCATCAGGAAGGCATTCACGCTCGACGGGCGGCCGAGCGTGCGCACAATGGCATCCACCATGTGGGAGCCGAGTTCGAACATCTGCCCGCCGGGGAACAGACCCCACTCCGGGCGCGGCGCCGCGTCGATCATTGTGTTGATCGTGGCTTTCACCATGTAGACGTCGCCGAGATAGCCCGCCTTGGCCGCGGCGATCGCCGCATTGAGGGCAGGATGATAGCGCCACATGTAGCCGCTTTGGAAGAGCAGATTCTTGGTGCGGGCCAGGCCGATGAGCTGCTTCATGCGCTCCAGCGTGTCGGCCGGGGGCTTTTCGACATGAACGTGCTTACCGGCTTCGAGCGCCACCCGGGCGTGCTCGAAATGATCCTTCACGTCGGACTCGATGGCGACGACGGGAATCGACTTGTCGGCCAGGATCGCCTCCAGCGTCAACGGCCGGACGCCGAGCTTAGCAAAGGCGGCCAGCGCCGAGGCGTCCTTCTCGTGGAGCCCGGCCAAGTGCCAGGCGGGGTTGGCGAGCACCACCTGCGCCTTGCCCAAGGCGTGGGAATGTGTGCCACCGAGAAAAGCGATGCGGACTGGCGCGGCTTGCGCCGGGGCGAAAACGGCGGCGGTGGTGGCGGCCAGGAAGGTGCGTCGACTGCGAGCCATGCCGCTAGTGTATCGCCCAGCTCCGCGCGCCCGAAGAAAAAACGGCGAGGCGGACTGCTCCGAATAGAGCCCGCCCCGCCGCCAAAGAGGTGAGCTAAACGCCGTGGTGCCCGGCTTGATCCTGCTCTGCTTGCATGTGACCCATCAAAACCAGGGCCAGGCCACGGCGGTCAACGCGCCTAGCGAATCCACTTCGATACGGGCGAGGGCGACCACTGATCCGATCGCCATCGCCAGAAGTGCTACTTGCCCACGCAGTTTCATGTGATCCTCTCTTCTTGTTCTCAGAATAAGCGCGGAGGGTCAAAGATAAATCATGCCAAGCCCTGAAGAGGGAGTTTCGAATGCCCGATGAGCGGGCTGGAACGGTACTGGTTCCCCTGCCCGGCGCGGTTTATCGGAGATAAACTGGAACGTCGGATATGAACGTACCACTTACGCCCCTCCGTTGCCTCCACCGCGCCGTGGACCTGTTTGGCTCCAAGATCGGCGTGGTCTCCGGCGCACGCCAGTTCACCTATGCCGAGTTAGGCGCCCGCGTTGGCTGCCTGGCCACCGCGCTGACGCGCGCCGGCCTGGAGGCCGGCGACCGCGCCGCCTACCTGAGTTTCAACACGCATCAGTTGCTGGAAGGCTACTACGGCGTGGTGCAGGCCGGCGGCATTGTGATGCCGCTGAATGTGCGCTTGGCGGCGCCGGAGCTGATTGCGATTCTCAATCACTCGGGCGCCAAGATGCTGTTCTTTGAAAACGACTTTGCGCCCGTGGTGGCGGCGCTGAAGGAGCATTGCCCCGGCGTGTCGCGCTGGCTCTCGCTCGACGACGACTACGAAGCGTTTCTGGCCACGGGCACGCCGGAACGCGCCAACGTAATGACCGTGGACGAAAACTCGGTGGCCGAGCTTTTCTATACCTCCGGCTCCACCGGAACGCCCAAAGGGGTGACGCTGACGCATCGCAATCTTTATCTGCATGCGCTGCATGTGGGGATTCTGCAGAAAGACCCTGAGACGATGGTGGACCTGCACACCATTCCGCTCTTCCATGCCAATGGCTGGGGACGGCCGCAATTTTCCACCATGCTGGGCATTAAGCAGGTGATGGTGCGCCGCTTTGACCCGGCCGGCACCTGCAAGCTGATCGAGGAGCACAAGGCCACCGACATGAGCCTGGTGCCGACGATGGTGAACGCGATGATCAACTTTCCGGATCTGGCCAAATACGACCTGTCGAGCTTGCGGCGCGTGATGGTGGGTGGCGCCGCTTCGTCGCCGGATCTGGTGGCGCGGGCCGAGAAGGCGCTGGGCTGCGAGGTGGTGGCCGGCTATGGCCTGACCGAGACTTGCCCGGTGCTCACCTCGTCGCGCGCCAAGGCCGACGTGCCCTATGCCGACGAGGCGGACCGCATGCGGCGGCAGGCGATGGCCGGCTGGCCCATTACCGGCGTGGAGGTGCGCGTGGTGGATCCGGCGGGTAAAGATGTCGCCAAGGATTTTGAGGCCGTGGGCGAGGTGATCGCGCGCGGCGATCATGTGATGGCGGGCTACTACAAGGAAGAGGCGGCCACTCAGGCGGTGATGACCGACGGCTGGTTCCACACCGGCGACATGGCCGTGTGGGATGCGCAGGGCTACATCCACATTGTGGACCGCAAGAAGGAGATCATCATTTCGGGCGGGGAGAACATTTCTTCGATCGAAGTGGAGAAGGCGATCTTCTCGCATCCGGCCGTGTTTGAGTGCGCCGTGGTGGCGGCTCCGGATGAGAAGTGGGGCGAGGTGCCGGCGGCGATCGTGGTGCTGAAGGAAGGCGCGGCAGTGACGTCTGAGGAGATGCTGGCGTACTTGCAGGAGCGGCTGGGCAAGTTCAAGATGCCGCGCATTGTGGAGTTTTCCAGTGAACCTTTGCCGAAGACCGGCACCGGCAAGATCCGCAAGCTGATCTTGCGTGAGCGCTTCTGGTCGGGCAAAGAGAAACGCGTGCAGGGCTAGCGAGGTGTACATCGCGCGCATTGAGGTGGATGAGGCTTCGCGGGAATTGTGCTGGCCGATTTGCAGGAGGCCGGCACGCTGGGCGTAACCGAAGTGAGCGAGGCGGTGCTGGAGGCCTGGTTTGCGGATGAGGCCACGGCGCGGCGATTCTCGGCGGATGTCGCGCCGGCTCCGGCGGTGGATTGGTTGGCCGAGTCGCGGGCGGCCTGGGTACCGCGGCTGGTGGGCGAAAGATTTTTTCTGGCGCCGCCCTGGTCAGAAGAGGAGACTCCGGCGGGGCGGATCCGGTTGGAGTATCGCGCGGGCATGGCGTGTGGCACGGGCGAGCATCCGGCGACGCGGCTGGCGTTGATGGGGCTGGAGCAGACGGTATTCCCCGGGTGCCGTGTGCTGGATGTGGGCACCGGGTCGGGGTTGCTGGTGGAGGCGGCCGTTGCTCTGGGTGCGGCGTTCGTGGTGGGCTGCGACATTGAGGAGCCGGATGTGCGGCTGGCGCGGGCGGCGGGCGGTGGGGAGTTCTTCGTCGGGTCAGCGAGGGCGTTGCGGAGCGAGAGCTTCGATGTCGTGGTGGCTAACATCAACCCGGCGGCACTGCTGTTGTTGCTGGCGGATTTGCGGCGGGTGATGCGGCCGGGCGGGTCGCTGGTAGTGTCGGGGTTCCGGCCGTGGGAGTTTCGCTTGTTGGTGGCGCAGGCGTTGGAGCTCGAAGGTTGGCAGGCTTTGGTGAGGCGGACATGAGCTAGGGACCGCTGGCGGAGTTGCGGGCGTTGTGCGCCGGGCTGCCGGAGACGACGGAAACCGGTTCGTGGGGACATCCGAATTTTCGCGCTGGCGGGAAGACGTTTGCGGCTTACGAGTATACGCAAGGGCGTCCGGCGTTTGCGTTTAAGCTGGATGCGGAGACGGCGGCTCGCCTGGCGCCCGGGGCGCGGTTCTTTCCGACGCCGTATGGGCGCGGAGCGTGGCAGAGCCTTTGGGCGGATGAGCCTTATGACGGGACGGTCCTGCGCGGGCTGGTTTTGGAGAGTTGGCGGCGGGTGGCGTTGAAGCGGATGCTGGCGGCTTTGGAGCGCGCGGGCGGGCCGGATGCGGGCGGTTAGAGGCCGAACCGCTTAAGCTCCGCGATCAGGGCATTGACGCCCCGCTTACGGTAGATCTGCGTCAAGCGCTCTTCTTCCGGCGAGACGCGCGTCAGGCCTTCCAGGCCCGCGCGGGGCGCCACCCAGACGGCTCCGTCGGCGAACTCAACGTTGGAGACGTAGCCTTTGAGGCCCTCCACGGCGATGGGCTGGCCGGCCTTGGTGGCCAGGCGCAGGCTGACATCTTCCGGGGCGCTGGTGGTTTGTCCGGGCGCGAGGGCGACTTTCGAAGGTACCGCGGCGGCGTAAAACTCGGCGCCGGACTTTTCGCGCACAATCCAGCCGACTTCCACCTGACGAACGGGCCGGGATGAGGACGTTCTTGAGCGTGATACGCGGCGAGCGGACATCGGTGGCCGTCACGGTGGCCTGGCCGGAGAGCGCCTCCACCGGAGCGTCGGGCAGCTTGACGAAGGCGAACTCCATGGGCTGAGCCGGTTCCAGCGCCGAAGCGCGTCCGCGAGCCACCGTCACGCTCGGCTGGCGGCTTTGCCGCAGAAGAGAAGCATTGATCTGCTCGCGCAGTCCTTCCGCCCCGTGACGTGCGAAGACTTCAGCGAAATACTTGCGGTCCCGCCGGGCTTCGAGTTCCCAGACGGTGAGCATGCGGCGGCTGTTGAGCTTGTTGGGCCCGTAGAACTGCAGGTCGTCAAAGAGCAGGCCATCCACCGAAACCTCGGCGAGCGCGCCGGTTGAGGCCGTGGGCCGGAGCAATTGCAGATCGATCTTCACCGAGAAGGTTTCGCCCGGTGCCACGTCCAGGCTGGGCACGGTGACTGAGCCTTTGCCACCCGGCGTTACTTCCTGCGCCGTCACCAGCAAAGTGATGCCGCGCACCCGGCGCGTGCCGGTGTTCTTGAGTGTCAAGGCCGAATGGATGTCCACCACCACGGCGCCGCCGCGCGGAGAAGCCGTCGATTGGCTTGTTCCATCGATTCGACGCTCACCGGCGCGGCCGGGCCCATGGGAAACACTTTGATCGAGGCCGGCGTCTGGGAGAGCAGGCTGGCGGCGGCCGCGAACACGAGACTATTCAAAAGAAACATTCGTGATCGTCACCTGTCCGGTCGCATCATCCACGCTGCGGGCCGACACGGCGCCGCGCGTATCCACCGAATAACTCGAGTAGCTGGCCTGCTGGGGAGCCATTAGCGTCATGGCCTGACGCGAGCCGGTGCGCAATTCAAGACCCTTGCCGCTGGCCAGCACCTTGGCAAAACCCGCTTCCACGGCCGCCATGGGCGGACGCGTCACCATGCGGCGGGCATTGAGAAACCAGCCGGTCAAGATCACGGCCGTCAGCGCCGACACGGCCAGCACCGCGCGCCAATCGAGCGGCGTACCGTAGCGCGGCACCTTGCGTACGGCTTCATTGCAATCGAGCGCCAAGTGGATGTTGCCGCGCATCTCGCGCTCCATGCGCGCCCAATCGAGACCCTCGGGCAGACCCTCGCCGCTTAGCTTGCTAAGATCGGCGCGCGACTCTTCCAGTTCGGCAAGCGCTAAAGCGCAGCGGGCGCACTCATGGACGTGGCGCCGCAGCTTGCGCCGCTCCCACCAGCCCAGGTCGTCACCGGCCAGCAGGGCCAGTTCCAAAACATCGGGATGTTCGGTGATTTTCAAGCGTCCACCTCCCGATTTCGATCCAGAAAGCGCTTAAACTTAACGCGCGCGTTGGCAATATGGCTGCGCACGGTGGCTTTGGAACATTGCAGGTGCTCGGCCACTTCCTCGGCCGGCAACTCTTCCACATCGCGGAGCAGCAAGGCCGCCCGTTCGCGGTCCGTTAAACCGCGCAAACCGCGTTCGAGAAACTCGCGCCGCTGGCCGCGCATGGCCCGGGCCTCCGGACTCGGTTCCTCGCAGACGCTGAGCGATTCGGGCAGCTCTTCCAAGTCGGTGAAGCGCACGCGGCCCTTGCGGCGCAGAAAATCCAGGGCAGTGTTGGTCGCAATCCGCGACAGCCAATGGGCCGCCTTTTCCAAATCCTTCAACTGCTCCTGCCGCGAGAGTGCCTTCACAAAGGCTTCCTGGGTCAGATCCTGAGCGTCGGCCACATTGCCCACGATCCGGTAAGTGAGCAGAAAATCCGCTTCATGTGCTCCTGCACAAAGCGGTCGCGGAGTTCGCGGTCCCGGGCTTCGGCCGGGGAGAGGGTGGCCGTTCTGGAGTCGGCAGACATTCGTGCGTAGGCTAAGCCGGTCTCGATCCTCATGGGCAGTTCCGCTATCAGGGATGACGCGCCGCCTCCGCCGAACGTGCATGCCAAAAGAGATCTATCCTGATTCTATGCGCAGTGTGGCAGTGACGGGAATCGGAAAAACGGCTTTCGGCGCCTTTCCTGACCAGGATTTACGCTCTTTGACGGTCTCGGCGATTGGAAAATGCCTCGCTGACGCGGGGCTGGCTGCGCCGGAGGTAGAGGCGTTCTACTTTGGCAACTTCGCGGGGCCGGAGTTTGCCGGGCAGAGCCATTTGGCGCCGTATGTGGCTGGGGCCGCTGGGATTACGGGCGTCCCGTGCACGCGTTTTGAGGCCGCCTGCGCCTCCTCAGGCTCGGCGTTTTACCATGCGTACACGGCGGTGGCGGCCGGCATGGTGGACGCGGCGCTGGTAGCCGGCGCCGAGAAGATGACTCATGAATCTACGCCTCGGGTGACCAGCATTCTGACCGAGGCCGGCGAAGTGGGCGGCGAAGGGCGGGCGGGCGCGACGTTTCCGGCGGTTTTTTGCCATA